>CAMTDV010000022.1:6761795-7176795 GCA_947069175.1 Scalesia atractyloides
TTTACAAAAAATAAATTAGTGATAATTTCAACTTTTTCATCATGAATGAATTGAATTTGCTATTAAAAAAAATATATATATTTCAAATATTAGTAACCAAGTTTCTTTAGTGCTAATTACTAAAGAAACTTGAAACTCTTTCTTAACTACAAAAAGCATTTTTTTTGCAAACATAAGTTTTTTTAACAATTACAAATATCAAGTGAGTTAAACAAATATGAAATTTGAATACTATTTAATGATTTTTTTTCAGGACATGTTGTACGGGCGTGGTGGTCATGGAAAGAAGATACTAATTAATAGCCAAGTTTTATATTAGTTCAATTTGACTCACTCAATTAAACTAATAATGAAAAATTTCACAAGAATATATAAAATGGTGAAACTTGAGTGATTTTTATGATTAAAAACAAAAATAGTCTAGAACAACACTTGACACTTGGTTATCAATCATAAAATCATTGATTATAAGTACGTTTCAATGATTGGAGAAGCATCATTGCAATTTGCGTATCTTTTCTTGACAAAACATATTGTAGACCACTTCTGGTAGCGTTGCAACTAGAATTTGCACAGATGCCACCATGCAAATGGCAAATATGCTTCCATATATAACAATACAGTTTTGCGACCGGAAAGGTAGTCACTGATGGTGAGTTTTCTATTAGTAGTTATTTGATCCATAAACCAAAAAACCTTTGTTATTTTGTTGTTTTACAAATCCAATCTTGAATGGCTATGATCCTCCAAAACTCTCACAAGATGATTACACCGTTTTCATCATTTTTATTTTTATTTTTAAGAATATGGCTATTAAAATCTCAACAAGTTTATCAAGTACTCCTTTTTTGAGATTCATAGAATCTTTTGTGTTTGTTTTTAACGAGTTGACGCAAACTCGCGTGTTACGGCTGGACGGTTAAAACTCGTATGGGGTCCAGTTGGACTTGAAGTCCCTGTGGAAGACTCGTACGCAAAACACGAATATTCGAATTACGACTACGGAGGTGAACCATATCCTCAGTCTAAATATCTGTACGGGCAGCCAAACTATCTCGACGGTTATGGTGGTGAGCAGAGCTTTGTCAAGAAAGACTATCCGGACCAGGGAGATGGTGGTGAACAGAACTTTGCAACACAAGACTATCCGGACCAGGGAGACGACATGAGTAGGAAGATCTGTCAGTCGATGAGGATGATTCTTACCCAATTATATTAAGATTTGATACAAACCTTACGTTTTGGTCACGTGATGAGTTGGTGGATTGGGTACAGAAGACAAGAAAGGTTACGTCATTGTGATTAAAAGATCGAATAAAAGAGGAAGTAATTTTAAGGTTTGGTTTCAATGTAGTCTTGGTGGGGAGTATAAGAGTTTAGCTACAGTGAGGAAAACAGGTATTAAGAAAATAGGTTGCCCATTTGAGTTAATAGGGTTTACGGAATCAAAGGGAAGTGTTTGGAAGATAGAGGTGACGAACCCGAGGCACAACCACACTCCTATTGCAAACTTAGAGGGTCACGCGTATGCGAGAAGGCTTTCTTCAGAGGTTAAAAGATTAATTGAGCAGCTGGCAGAGCAGAAATTCCAAACCGTAGCATCTGGCGAACATTGACGAAAAAGAACCCGGCTAAAAAGATTATTCCGAAAGATGTACACAATATTGTTCAGAAGATCAATGCCGGAAAGAGGGTCGGCAAATCTCCAACGCAACAACTCGAAAACCTTCTTGTCCAAAAATATTTCACTTATTACATACGTGAAAATGAGACCACCAACGCAGTTGAAGATATTTTCTTTGTTCACAAACTTTCATTCACTATATGGTGTGCATTCCCGCATATGCTAATGATTGACGCCACCTACAAAACAAACTAATACGATCTTTCGTTTGTGCAAGTCGTAGGTATGACGTCGACAAACCAGTCATTTGCGGTTGCTCATGCGTTAATTTCTACGGAGAAGGCAGAAAACTACATATGGGTGCTGAAGAGAATCAAGTCTATGTTGGTGGACTGTATGGAGCCGCGTGTCATCATAACAGACAGGGACTTGGCGCTAATGAACTCGTGTGAATAAGTTTTCCTAAAAATGAACAAGTATCTTTGTCGGTTCCATATTCATCAAAATGTCAATAAGAACAACAAAAAGACATTTACTGAGAAGGAGTGGAAAGAATTTCTTCGTTCATTTTCGATATTGTGTAAGTCTTCCACAGAGGAAATATATAATTTGGCAAACATCGAAGTACAGCTGAAAGAAGTTTGTTGTGGACGTTAGTATTTAATACATAATTATTTAAATATTTTTTACATACATACATACATACCTGACAAGTTATGGTTATATTTTTAGAGTTTTTTTTAGTATATGAAGAAATCCTGGTTGGATTCGTATCATGAAAAGTTTGTAGCTGCATGCACTTACAAAACACTTAACTTCACCAAACTGCAACCAACAGGCATGCATGCATTACTAAAAAGTCACCTTCCAAGTCATCGCAACACGCTGGTTAAACTTGTGGGGTTTGTTGATCATATGATTGAGAAACAATATACGGAGATTAAAAGAGGTTTTGAAACAAGCCTTAGAAAAGTAATGAACCACCACAAGGTTCACCCCATGCTTGTAAATATACTTCGAAAGTTTCAATATACGCTATTGAGCTTATGGCTATCGAGCTACGACGTAAGGAAGCCAGGTTGAGAGCCTATGGTGCAACTTGTGGTTGCCAGCTTTTCACTAGTTGTGGTTTGCCATGTGCTTGTCATCTGGAAACGTTAGAAACAAAATGGTATGTTACCTATTGACTCTTGGCTTTTATGATTTCACTACCTGATTTTCTACCATATGTTTTATTCATAGATCGGGAAATCCGAATCAATTCCATAGACGTGTTCTGGAAAAAGCTTGACTTCAAGCCGATAAGGAGTAAGACTGAAGATATCGATATAGACGCAGAATTTGAAAACTAAAACAACAAATCAATCCAACACCTCCTCAAGTAAAAAAGAGCTACTTTGAAAATTTTAAACAAATCCTCATCTAGGCAACAATACCAAAAAATCTCCTGTTGTTCAAATGAACACCTTTGTTCGTCCAACAAAGATGAAATCATAAAAGCCATGTGCTTGTCGTCTGGAAACGTTAGAAAAAAAACGGTATGTTTACCTATTGACTATTAGCTTTTATGATTTCACTACCTGATTTTCTACCGTATGTTTTATTCATAGATCGGGAAATCCGAATCAATTCCATAGACGTGTTCTGGAAAAAGCTTGACTTCAAGCCGACAAGGAGTAAGACTGAAGATATCGATATAGACGCGGAATTTGAAAACTAAAACAACAAATCAATCCAACACCTCCTCAAGTGAAAAAGAGCTACTTTGAAAAATTTAAACAAATCCTCATCCAGGCAACAATACCAAAAAATCTCCTGTTGTTCAAATGAACACATGTGTTCGTCCAACAAAGATGAAGCAAGAACAAAGGACAGGAGAAGCTAGAAGAACAAGCTCTTATATACCGTTTACACAATGTGGTTCGACGCAGCGGACGATCTTCCTCATTACAGCTCGTACGTATCATCCCAAGACTCTCAATAACAAAAAAAAACAACAGCTTAACGTTCACCCCGATTTCCTAATGATAATGTTGGGTCCTAAGTCGGATATAGCTATGGGGAACTATGGATCTCAAATTCCAAAAGTGTTTTCACCCATACATCTCGAAAGTAAAGGATGTGAAATCAGATGGTCACTATGGGTTTCGATCGGTAGTTGTGGGGTTAGGACAGAAACAAACAAAGTATTTGTATATCCGGTGACAACTTTTAACGGGATTGCGTATGAACGAGGGTATTTGGAGGCAAGTCTTCAATCCGGAAAACGTAGGACATTATGATGAGTTATTTAAAAGGATAGAATTTCATGGAGTGAGTAGAACAGTAGCAGATCCTCAAATTAAAGTGTTGTTCACCCAGATCGACATCTCGAAGTAAAGATGTGAAATAGATTGTCACTATGTTCGACGGTTGCGGACGAACAAACAATTTCTGTAGGGTGACAACTTTAAGGGTTGGTATGAACATATGTTGGGCAGTCTTCTCGAGTGGACATTTTCATCCACATAAGCTTGAAGAATATTCCCAATGCCTCTTCAGCCGGAACAAAATTCTTTGGAATGTTGATACACTAGAGAGTGGCATGCGGGCTTGGCAGTGCGGGGGACTTATCACAAAAAGGATCCGTAGAATCACATACGGCATGTAACAGGATAATAATGTAACATACCCATGGACCTTAATGTTTTCCCAGATTTTCAAGATGTAGGTTAAGTATGTATAATTATAATCCGATTAAATTAGTTATAATCCAAAAGCGTGTTTGTGATTGTTATTGTTCAAAATATGCACTTCTATCATGTGTCATGTCAACCCGAATGTCACCGAAACGCACCGTACAACCAAAATACGTAATAATAAGAATAGTAGAACCATAATACGCCATAACAGACAATCTACGCACTAATACGACACTTACAGACAATCTACGCAATAATACGACACTTATAGACGATAAACATCATAATACCGAAGCCACCGACACGAACCGTACGGCCAAAATATGCGATATCACGCAACAATAGTGATAATAAACGTAATAATACAACATTTAATGACAAAATATGTTAAGTGCTGATCTGGTAGGACGTGTATACAAGCAACACGACACGTTGGAATGCAAGTGAAATCAAAAGAGAATCACACGAAATCATGGAATATAGCAACACACGGGATCGAACTTATCCGGAACATGCCGTATAAATCATAAACTTCCTAAAATGACGTGCAATGGCAAAATACGTCATGTTACGACATGTATAGATGCGTTTTTCAATTAAAATGAAATAAAAAAATAAAAAACCCCAAAACGCCACGCTTTGACTAAAACGAGTCGCTTAGGTTTCAAAATTTACATTTTTAACCCAAAGCGAAGCACTTTGGGTTAAATTTGTAAATTTTGAAACTTAAAGCACCGCGCTTTAGGCAAAACGGGGCGTTTTGGCCCTACGTTTTAGCCTAAAGCGGGGCAGCTTCAGTTCAAACTCAAACCAAAACACAAAACACACACATAAATATGCGATAAAACACACTTGACGATTACGAGCTCGTTTGAAGACCATTTTCGACGATTCAACTTCTCAAAGGTGCGATTAATTGTCCCCGTTTAACTACATTCCGTTAATTTGTTAGTTGTTTGTGTTTTGAATCAAATTTTGTGGGGGGGGATCAGTCGGCTGTTGTGGGTTTGTTTGAACAATAGGGGCTGAAGCTCCTGGCTTAGCCCAAAGCGGGGCGCTTTACCAAAATTTTTTTGGATTATTGTTATTAAATAGTTTTTAAAATTGTTTTTAAATTGTTTATAATTTGTTATTAAATTGTTTTAATAATTCTTTGTTAAATATTGTTTTTAAAATTGTTTATTAATTTGTTATTAAATTATTTAATAATTCTTTGTTAAAAAAATTTTAAACTGTTTTTAAAATTGTTTATTAATTTGTTATTAAATTATTTTTAATAATTCTTTGTTAAATATTTGATGTGTGGTCGAAAACCGGTGTTCTCTTATGTTTAAGTTGATGTTTTTACATAACTTTTGGTTTCGAATAACCTACTTTTAATTGGAATTGTGTTTTGCAGGTCTCATGGAGTTTAAGGAGCTATACGAAGCACCTGGCTTAGCCCAAAGCGAGAGGCTTTACCCTAATTTTTTTGGATAATTGTTATTAAATAGTTTCTAAATATTTTTTAAATTGTTTTTAATAATTGTTTATTAATTTGTTATTAAATTGTTATTAAATTGTTTTTAATAATTCTTTGTTAAATATTGTTTTTAAAATTGTTTATTAATTTGTTATTAAATTATTTTAATAGTTCTTTGTTAAAAGTTGTTTTTAAACTGTTTTTAAAATTGTTTATTAATTTGTTATTAAATTATTTTTAATAATTATTTGTTAAATATTTGATGGGTGTTCTCTTATGTTTAAGTTGATGTTTTTACATAAGTTTTGGTTTCGAATAGCCTACTTTTAATTGGAATTGTGTTTTGCAGATCTCATGGAGTTTAAGGAGCTATACGGAGCACCGAGACGGAAAACGTATCAACCGGGAATGCGAAAATGGAAAACGGAAAACGAGAAATGCACATGCTGTCGGTGACGCCCCTCTGATGTTTCCGTCGGCAAAAAAAAACCTCCTTAGGCAGTGGAATAAGACGTTGGAGGAAACCAGGATATCCAATACCCGTCACCGACGCCCTAGTGGGCCGTCGACGACACCCTCGTCTAATCCACTTCACGAATTTTGTTGTTTGGTGTTCGGGGGACGAGTATAACACATTGTTTTGACCAATTTTAAAAGAGTTACACATATTTTTAGTTAGAAACGCCATCTTGGAGTCAAGAACACCCCAACATCCAATTCTAATCCATCCAATTCATCCATCATCATCCGAATTGATCATCCATCATCATAAACCCTAATCCATCATCATCATCATCCAACCTTCAATCCATTCACCATCACCACTCACCATAAACCCTAATCCTCATCAAAGCTTCAAGATGTCAAGTTTCAAGCTCTCATAATCCGGCGATCGTGTTCCGTTCACGATGAGCGGCTAGTCTCTTTGGGTTTCACCCCGGTGTAGGTATTTCTAAGTTCCTAGGGTTAAACAATGTTTTGACTTTTGATTTGTGACAAATTATAATTTTATTTTGAAACCTATGATAATTGTCTTGCATTTGTATCGTATTCGTGAATTGTCGAGTGAAGATTAAATTTGACTATGCAAAATGTTTATGTGCAATTATGCCTTGTCTAGGTTAGAGTTTACATGTTCTTGGTAACGAAGTGCATTGTGGTCCGTTGTCTATGACGTTGATAGAAATTGGCACCTAAGACACGCGACACTAAATTTGTTGGTCATTGATACAATTGAATTGAATCTAAGACGTGTAGGAACCCTAGGACTTCAATTACCGAACTGGATGTGCACCTTGTTCTCACATATTGTTTAAAATAAGTAATTATGTTTTCATGCAATTATTCAAATTTTTAGTAGTTAAGTAATCAAACAAATTTGTTGGTTCATTCCGACATTCTTTCAAACAAACAAACATTCAAATTAACTACATAACAAGCTTCATAAAAGTGACATTCTTTAAAATCAATCACGTCCGCGTGAAAATCACAAACTCTTTGTGGTTCGACCCTTTACTACCACTAACACATTGTTAAGGGTAATGCGGGACTATAAATATTATCTTTGAACAGGGCGCAACCCTCTGATCAAATTTTGGCACCGTTGCCGGGGAGTTTGTGCGCTTTGCGTTTGGATATTAGTTGATTTTGTGATTATATGTTTAAATGATTTTTTTATATCGTTTCTTCTTTTGTGTTACGCAGATGTCTTACTAGTGTAGGTTACATGTAGTGCATGCATACACGGAACTCCGGGAGGAATTCATCTTTAGTGTTTGAATCGAGATCGAGCGGGTCGCTGGAAGAAACTTAACCTAACGTACACCCCAACCTCCACCTCAAAACCAAAACCGACAAAACCATTACCACCCAACCTCACAACCGAAACGTTAACGCCAACCATGGAGTTAACCCAAATCGTGGCAATCCCGCGAACGAAGATCAGTTCCTTAGTCTCGACGATTTGAGGAACAATATTCCCGACGATGCACCTTATAGCGTTCTGGTTACCAATCATTTGAACCTGTGAGTATTCACTCGGAATACTCGGACGACGACGGGAATTATAATGATCGGGTTGAAGATGAAGCATGGGGGAATGATAATGAGGGAAATTTTTATCATGCTCGGGGTTTTGAGCATGAAGATGGTGTCTATCAAAATGCCAATTTCGTGGGGAATGACGAGGGATACGGGTACGATTATGGTCGAAATGATGGGTACGGAAATAACCGTCAACCACAAAACAACCAAAGGAACCGGAATGACGGGAATTACAATTACAATCAAAATGTCAACCGTTACTGGATTCCACAATTCGTGGGTGGAGGTAATCAGGGGAGTGATCGGGATGGTGATCGAAGAGGTAATCTAAGACTGGGGAATCAAGAGGTTAACGCTCCACACCGTCAACCACAACAACAAGAACCCTGAGGAGTGAATGGTTGGTTTCGACCGGTGGTCACCGAGAATGAATCACCTATTATCCCAACACCTAGAGGGATAAGGTCATTTTCGTGTAAGCCAAACTACATCAACATCTTACCTCACTTCAATGGTAGGACACATGACGATCCATACACTCATTTGGCGGAGTTTTCTACGATTTGTAGCACTATTGGGGGCCACAACTTTGAGACGAAGAAGTAAAGTTAAGACTTTTTCAGTTCTCGTTGAAGGACAAAGTGAAACAGTGGTTCCTTACGCTTCCGGCGAATAGTATTCACACTTGGGCAGAAATGCAACAAGTGTTTCTTGATGAATACTATTCGATCGCGAAGACCGATGATGCACGAGACAAGATTCGCTCGTTTCAACAATTGTCGGGTGAGTTGTTACATGAGGCACTTGCTTGATACAAGGAGTTGGTTCGAAAATGCCCTCACTATCAGATTACCCGATGGGTGTTGTTGAAGTGTTTTGTATGGGGTTAGATGCCGAAGTTCGCAAGTACTTGTAAACGGGCAAGTAATGCTACGTTATTGAATAACCACGAGGAAGACGATTGGGAGTTTTTGGAAAGAATGAGCAAAAAATCCAAGGCGGTTGCTATGGCGGACCGAGCCAAAAAGTATCGGATCTCAAGGTCTAGGCCCGACAGCGATGCTAGTTTCAAGGATCAGATTGCAACATTAGAACGGGAGTTGGCACGGATGAAGAACAAAGAAGTGGGCGGTGAACTTCGCTGTTCGTGAAGATTGTGGTGACCTCGGTCACCCGGCCGAGAACTGTCAAGTGAACCTGGCTCAAACCACCGACAAGGTGAATCAAGTGTGTGGAGACGGAAAGCAATTTGATATGAACTCCAACACTTATCACCCGAGTTTGAGGAACCATCCTAATTTTAGGTCTGGTAACACCTCAAACCAAGTGAACCCAAATTTTTAAGCGGGTAATCAAGGTGGTTCTTCGTACCAAAATCGCCAAGGCGATAACCAAGGAGGTTACCAAAGGAACTAAAATCAAGGCGATAATAGCTACTTCAAATTCCCAATCGGGTGGTGATGACCCGTTAAACTCCAAACTTGACGCGATCATGAATACTATTAGAGATTCAAATCAAGACATCAAGATGGAGATGAAGAAGGAGTTTGAGGTGCGAGACAAGTAGCACAAGGCATTAGAAAAGCAAGTGGGTCAACCTGCGAAAGAAATGGCCTAAATGAGAGGGAGGAAGACTCCCAAGTGACACCACAATGAACCCAAAGCATCAAAGTTCAAGCACGAATAATGTGAGGATTGTGGACATTAGCGCGCTAAGTCTTCTTTCAAATGATGAGGTTTGTAGTGTCGGAAGCATTCCACCACCACAATTTGTTGATGGTGTAGTGGAAGATGTAGGTGATGAGTCAGAAAGTAAAAATGAGAAAGAAACGATTTCACAAATTAAATCGAAAAAGTAACTAAAAATTTCTTTTTCTGAAAGTTGTTTAAATGAACTGCATGCTAGGGCTGATGATATGAGTGTGAAGTTTAACACCATCCCCTACCTGTTGGCTCTATTAAAACCAATTAATGCATCAAGGTTTGAAAAATATTTCCCACCAAAGGACGAAAGGTAGGAAAATTTTAAAAAAGCAAAAATTAATTTGCCATTACTTAATGACATCAAAAAGGTCCCGACTCATGTAGAGTGTTTGAAAGAGTTGAGCATCAAGAAACGGCACAACAAACTACCGAAACAAACATTCAAATTAACAACATAGCAAGCTTCATAAAAGTGACACTCTTTAAAATCAATCATGTTCGCGCGCAAACCATAAACTCTTCGTAGTTCCACCCATTACTACCACTAACACATTGTTAAGGGTAATTCGGGAATATAAATATTATCTTTGACCGGGGCGCGACACTCTGATCAAATTTTGGCGCCGTTGCTGAGGACCCAAGGGGGATGGTACGACCAATTTGATTCAATATCTAATGTTAGTGTCGTTTTATCGAGTGTCCTGCCCCAAAACGCTCAAGATCCGGGAGACCCTTTGATTCCAATCCAAATTGATAAATTTAAAATTAAGAGGGCGCTCCTAGATCTTGGAGCTTGTGTGAGTATCTTGCATGGGAGTCTGTAAGACCAATATGATTTTGGTCCTTTGAAAAAGTTTGACACCCCCGTGGTGTTGGCTGATCAGACTCCCACGCACCCAAGGGGAAGTGGAAGATGTGATAGTGAAAGTTGAAGATTGCTATTACCTAGTTGATTTTTTGATAGTTATCTATGTTGGTTGTGTTGAAGATACACAACCGATAGTCATACTGGGTATACCGTTCCTTGCAACTACTAACGATATAATAAATTGTGCAATGGGAACGCTAAGCATGAAATTTGTGGATCGGGAATTGATCTTGAATGTATTTTCAAAATTTACTAACCCGCTTGGTGAGGATAAGTGTCCTAAGAAGGACATTAATCCAAACAAAAAGATATGTGGTATGGTTGGTAGGTTTGGAGAAAAAGTCGGTCAAGAAGAAGAAGGTGAAGAAGTCCCCTCAAAAGAAAAAGAAAGAGGAGAGGTTGAGAAGATTTGGTCCATTTGAAACCAAATGGTATGAATCGCTTATGGGTGATATGGGAGAGTTTGTGGGCGACAAGAACTCCATTCGACCACCATGGGAGGTAGTATGTCGTTTGTTGTTGTATAATATTTTCGTTACTTTTTAATTTCAATTTTTTAATACAAACCTTATTATAACTAATATACAATATCAAAAAAAATTACATCATCAGATAATTAATTTTTCCTCTCAAACCACTTTTATTAGATTTTTTACATATGTGTAATTTCTCTTTATCTACGAATTCACGTAAATTTAAACATTTAAATTTAATTTCTTACATTGTGTTCGAATAATAATGATACATGTATAATAAAATTATGTATTTTAATTTTTTTAACCAAGTTCTTGGGATTTTTTACATTCGTTCTCACGGTTCTTATAATATTTAGCGTTCTCATTTAAACTCTCCCATATATACACACACACACACGTATAGGGGTTGTTTAACATACAATATTCCTTAACGTACGATGTGTATGAGATGAAATTACGCACGTTATAAAACTCAAAAACCTTAATCACGCATGTACAAAATTAGAAATCACGCATGGGATAAAAAAACCTAATAACGCATGTTATAAAACTAATCACGCCTGTTATATTTTCACAGCGTACATTAAGAAAAATTATACAATACACTTTCATTATATGTGTTTGTGTGTGTGTATATATATATAAACAAGATTAGGCAAAAACGTCTAAAAGTGTGAAAATGGTGCGAATGATTTTCAGCCATAAGATCTTTGTGATTTGTGGCTAAAATGATGCGGTGGCATTTTTGTAAATAACGGGAACCTTAGAACTAATAGGAGGGGTAAAATTGAAAGATCCAAACAAGGGTGCACATGCTAATCACATGCCATCCCCTCATCATATTTAAACGCCAATAACTTTTATATACGTTATTATTTTTCTAAAAAAATCACATCATAAAACTCTGCGGTTTTTTTCTTTACAACGAGTATACTATTGATATATATTTTTTTTGAAAAAATGAATTGGGTTTTTATGGCGTTTTCAACTGGCTTTTTATGTTGTTTTTCTGAAGTGAGTGTTTTTATGGTGCTTTCAACTAGTTTTCTATGACGTTTAAAGAATTAAGTGTTTTTATGGCGTTTTCAACTGGGTTTTCTTGGGTTTTTTTCTAAACTATTTGTTTTATGGCGTTTTCAACTAGGTATTTTCATGGTTTTTTTCTGAACTATGTGTTTTATGGCGTTTTATTTGAACACCAAGTTCATGTAATTTTTTATTTCAAAAGTATAGCAATAGTATACTCGTTCGGAAAATAATAAAATACTCGATTTTAAAAAGGATGGTGGAATATGAATGTCACTTGCATGTGGATGTTTTTTGCATGTGTGTGGCATGTGCATGGACTTTTTGACTATATTACCCTTAATGTAAGTTAGCACCAACGCCACATATCAACATCAAAATTTTTTGCAATTTTTGTTTATAAGGATGTGTAGAAACTAGTCCAATAAAAAATCATTGTTGAAACTTTATTTTACTATTTTTTAATATTTTTATATCATCGTCTATCTTCCGAACGAGTACAACACACCGTCTTCCCACCCATATGCAAATGCAATTGTGGCCGCTGAATCCGATCAAGATTGCATTTTTTTAATTAATCAAACTAAAATTCAATATAAATCATTTTGTTTCACCATTTATGCTCCGGTTATTCTATCTTTATTAATGATCTTCAAATGAAATCAATTTGGGTTTATAAAATACGAAAATAATCCTCTATACAAAAAGAAAAATTGTAAGCATTTAGATGATTTATGCGATTCATACTAACCCCTACCTACAAATTAGTTTACCTCGGCTTTAAACCCCTTATGGCATCACATCACGATACCCAAAATAAAGCTACAAAATCCCCTGGGAGTCGAGTAATGGAGTTCGGCAAATAGATGAAGGGCTTGTATGTTTTGACATGGGTAGTTTTGTCTTTTCACAACAAGGAAACATAATAAGTAGATAAGGTTAGTGGGGCTAGGTCTACTTATAACATATATGAAACCACTGAGACTATTTGCAAGATTCGAAGCATTGGATTGAGATAGTTATTTTTAATAAACCATCTAGACGGAAAATAGTAAATTACTCTAAATCATCTTTGTCCTACTATACATCACTACCATCTGATCTCCACAGCCTTGACGACCCTATTTATCATCCTTTACAACATCTTTATTTGATTTTGTAACATTTTGTAATATCATTAGTTTCTATTTAAATCTTGATGGAGATTGATATTAACAAGCATCTTCGGCAGAGAGAGGGAGAGAGAATCCGATGTAAGGGTAGAGAGATGTTAGTTTTGTTTTTCTTTAATTTGTTAAAACATGAAATGACTAAAATACCTGTAAAACTAACTAATGAAAGTACATCTATTAACTTTTGGAACCATAGATGAAAAAGAATAAGATGGCTATTATTATTATTATTATTTTTTTGCCATTGATAAAAGAGAAAAATGTGATTAGAGACTATATCTCTAAGTTTTAAACCACATGAACGAAATTAATAATTTTGATCAAAACACATGGATCATCCGTATAATTTATCAAAAAAGAAACATTATTAATTTACCATAGGACAATCTATTTGGGTTCTTTAAATAAAAAGCTTATTTATAAAATTCGGTCTCTCAATTCTCAAGTATACCCAAAGTATTGTTTTATTAGATTTGGTAAAAAAACACACCTTTAACCATATTATGTCAGAAACTAAAGATTACAGACAGAACTACCCAAACCATTGATATTATTCCCAAAAAACAAACTACAAAGTGTTTACAATCTGATATCTACAATAAGAACTGAAAATCTTCAATGAAACAAACAACACACACTAAAAAACTATCGAATTGAATCTCATGAATCAGACGTATGAGATTGTGATTAACAAGAGAAAACCCTAGATCCTCGGGAATTTGACGTGTGAGAGAGAAGGAACAATAAACAAACATCTGTGACACGCAGTCCACATGTTCAGGGCCATATATCATATACAAACATCTAAGAACAACAAATAAAAATAACAATTGTAAATTAAAAAACTGAAATATAAGATATTGTTTTTAACACATTGTGACTTTAAACATTAGGTTACTGATTACTCGCCATCATTATTCTAACTTTCTCTTCTGTAATCACTAGACCTTTGGGATGACATTCTTTTCTGAATTAATTCCCCATCAATAATGGGTTCTTGTTATATTCATGACCATCTTCTTAAAGAAGTTTCTTCAAAAATGGAGTGCTTGGTTCTCTTTCCCGAGTTACGTTTGCTATTCAAAACAATGATTTAAAAGTTTGAATTGAAAAAAAGTTGAAATTATGTATATTTTAATTTTTCTCTAAGTTTTAATTAACAAGTAACTTCGTTTTTCTCTAACAAGTAAAAAGTTGAAATCTATAAGCACTTTTTTTATTTTCTGTATACGGTTCATTGAAAATTGTTTTTAATTATCTGAATACGGTGTTGTTTGATTTCGTAATGTAAAAATTATTTTAATTAAATTTATCTCGACTTTTAATAGAATCTACACTGAAATATAGACTAAAAGAAATTAAATAAATCATTGTTTGCCAAACTTTTTAATATATATATTTTTACAGAAATGTTAAATTTGTTATATGTTTGTGGAAAATTTACAAAAAATAAATTAGTGATAATTTCAACTTTTTCATCATGAATGAATTGAATTTGCTATTTAAAAAAAATATATATATTTCAAATATTAGTAACCAAGTTTCTTTAGTGCTAATTACTAAAGAAACTTGAAACTCTTTCTTAACTACAAAAAGCATTTTTTTTGCAAACATAAGTTTTTTTAACAATTACAAATATCAAGTGAGTTAAACAAATATGAAATTTGAATACTATTTAATGATTTTTTTTCAGGACATGTTGTACGGGCGTGGTGGTCATGGAAAGAAGATACTAATTAATAGCCAAGTTTTATATTAGTTCAATTTGACTCACTCAATTAAACTAATAATGAAAAATTTCACAAGAATATATAAAATGGTGAAACTTGAGTGATTTTTATGATTAAAAACAAAAATAGTCTAGAACAACACTTGACACTTGGTTATCAATCATAAAATCATTGATTATAAGTACGTTTCAATGATTGGAGAAGCATCATTGCAATTTGCGTATCTTTTCTTGACAAAACATATTGTAGACCACTTCTGGTAGCGTTGCAACTAGAATTTGCACAGATGCCACCATGCAAATGGCAAATATGCTTCCATATATAACAATACAGTTTTGCGACCGGAAAGGTAGTCACTGATGGTGAGTTTTCTATTAGTAGTTATTTGATCCATAAACCAAAAAACCTTTGTTATTTTGTTGTTTTACAAATCCAATCTTGAATGGCTATGATCCTCCAAAACTCTCACAAGATGATTACACCGTTTTCATCATTTTTATTTTTATTTTTAAGAATATGGCTATTAAAATCTCAACAAGTTTATCAAGTACTCCTTTTTTGAGATTCATAGAATCTTTTGTGTTTGTTTTTAACGAGTTGACGCAAACTCGCGTGTTACGGCTGGACGGTTAAAACTCGTATGGGGTCCAGTTGGACTTGAAGTCCCTGTGGAAGACTCGTACGCAAAACACGAATATTCGAATTACGACTACGGAGGTGAACCATATCCTCAGTCTAAATATCTGTACGGGCAGCCAAACTATCTCGACGGTTATGGTGGTGAGCAGAGCTTTGTCAAGAAAGACTATCCGGACCAGGGAGATGGTGGTGAACAGAACTTTGCAACACAAGACTATCCGGACCAGGGAGACGACATGAGTAGGAAGATCTGTCAGTCGATGAGGATGATTCTTACCCAATTATATTAAGATTTGATACAAACCTTACGTTTTGGTCACGTGATGAGTTGGTGGATTGGGTACAGAAGACAAGAAAGGTTACGTCATTGTGATTAAAAGATCGAATAAAAGAGGAAGTAATTTTAAGGTTTGGTTTCAATGTAGTCTTGGTGGGGAGTATAAGAGTTTAGCTACAGTGAGGAAAACAGGTATTAAGAAAATAGGTTGCCCATTTGAGTTAATAGGGTTTACGGAATCAAAGGGAAGTGTTTGGAAGATAGAGGTGACGAACCCGAGGCACAACCACACTCCTATTGCAAACTTAGAGGGTCACGCGTATGCGAGAAGGCTTTCTTCAGAGGTTAAAAGATTAATTGAGCAGCTGGCAGAGCAGAAATTCCAAACCGTAGCATCTGGCGAACATTGACGAAAAAGAACCCGGCTAAAAAGATTATTCCGAAAGATGTACACAATATTGTTCAGAAGATCAATGCCGGAAAGAGGGTCGGCAAATCTCCAACGCAACAACTCGAAAACCTTCTTGTCCAAAAATATTTCACTTATTACATACGTGAAAATGAGACCACCAACGCAGTTGAAGATATTTTCTTTGTTCACAAACTTTCATTCACTATATGGTGTGCATTCCCGCATATGCTAATGATTGACGCCACCTACAAAACAAACTAATACGATCTTTCGTTTGTGCAAGTCGTAGGTATGACGTCGACAAACCAGTCATTTGCGGTTGCTCATGCGTTAATTTCTACGGAGAAGGCAGAAAAACTACATATGGGTGCTGAAGAGAATCAAGTCTATGTTGGTGGACTGTATGGAGCCGCGTGTCATCATAACAGACAGGGACTTGGCGCTAATGAACTCGTGTGAATAAGTTTTCCTAAAAATGAACAAGTATCTTTGTCGGTTCCATATTCATCAAAATGTCAATAAGAACAACAAAAAGACATTTACTGAGAAGGAGTGGAAAGAATTTCTTCGTTCATTTTCGATATTGTGTAAGTCTTCCACAGAGGAAATATATAATTTGGCAAACATCGAAGTACAGCTGAAAGAAGTTTGTTGTGGACGTTAGTATTTAATACATAATTATTTAAATATTTTTTACATACATACATACATACCTGACAAGTTATGGTTATATTTTTAGAGTTTTTTTTAGTATATGAAGAAATCCTGGTTGGATTCGTATCATGAAAAGTTTGTAGCTGCATGCACTTACAAAACACTTAACTTCACCAAACTGCAACCAACAGGCATGCATGCATTACTAAAAAGTCACCTTCCAAGTCATCGCAACCGCTGGTTAAACTTGTGGGGTTTGTTGATCATATGATTGAGAAACAATATACGGAGATTAAAAGAGGTTTTGAAACAAGCCTTAGAAAAGTAATGAACCACCACAAGGTTCACCCCATGCTTGTAAATATACTTCGAAAGTTTCAATATACGCTATTGAGCTTATGGCTATCGAGCTACGACGTAAGGAAGCCAGGTTGAGAGCCTATGGTGCAACTTGTGGTTGCCAGCTTTTCACTAGTTGTGGTTTGCCATGTGCTTGTCATCTGGAAACGTTAGAAACAAAATGGTATGTTACCTATTGACTCTTGGCTTTTATGATTTCACTACCTGATTTTCTACCATATGTTTTATTCATAGATCGGGAAATCCGAATCAATTCCATAGACGTGTTCTGGAAAAAGCTTGACTTCAAGCCGATAAGGAGTAAGACTGAAGATATCGATATAGACGCAGAATTTGAAAACTAAAACAACAAATCAATCCAACACCTCCTCAAGTAAAAAAGAGCTACTTTGAAAATTTTAAACAAATCCTCATCTAGGCAACAATACCAAAAAATCTCCTGTTGTTCAAATGAACACCTTTGTTCGTCCAACAAAGATGAAATCATAAAAGCCATGTGCTTGTCGTCTGGAAACGTTAGAAAAAAAACGGTATGTTTACCTATTGACTATTAGCTTTTATGATTTCACTACCTGATTTTCTACCGTATGTTTTATTCATAGATCGGGAAATCGAATCAATTCCATAGACGTGTTCTGGAAAAAGCTTGACTTCAAGCCGACAAGGAGTAAGACTGAAGATATCGATATAGACGCGGAATTTGAAAACTAAAACAACAAATCAATCCAACACCTCCTCAAGTGAAAAAGAGCTACTTTGAAAAATTTAAACAAATCCTCATCCAGGCAACAATACCAAAAAATCTCCTGTTGTTCAAATGAACACATGTGTTCGTCCAACAAAGATGAAGCAAGAACAAAGGACAGGAGAAGCTAGAAGAACAAGCTCTTATATACCGTTTACACAATGTGGTTCGACGCAGCGGACGATCTTCCTCATTACAGCTCGTACGTATCATCCCAAGACTCTCAATAACAAAAAAAAACAACAGCTTAACGTTCACCCCGATTTCCTAATGATAATGTTGGGTCCTAAGTCGGATATAGCTATGGGGAACTATGGATCTCAAATTCCAAAAGTGTTTTCACCCATACATCTCGAAAGTAAAGGATGTGAAATCAGATGGTCACTATGGGTTTCGATCGGTAGTTGTGGGGTTAGGACAGAAACAAACAAAGTATTTGTATATCCGGTGACAACTTTTAACGGGATTGCGTATGAACGAGGGTATTTGGAGGCAAGTCTTCAATCCGGAAAACGTAGGACATTATGATGAGTTATTTAAAAGGATAGAATTTCATGGAGTGAGTAGAGCAGAGCCCAAAAATTGGATGTTGATGCCTAAGACGGGATTTCTTATTGCTTAAAGATATGGTGTGATTGTTCACACGATCGACATTCGCGGCGACGACACAATTTTCCCTCTGTTGGGCGGTCCGGATGAAGCGGAGAAACCTCATCAGGTGGTTGCAGTTGTCTTCGTTGATGGTGGACATTTCATCCACATAAAGCTTGAAGAATCATATCCAATGCCTCCACCGAACTATCTTTGGACTTTGAATAGACTAGAGAGTGCAGCGGGCTGGCATGACTTATACAAGGATCGAATCAACGCATGTCAAAGAATAATGTACATACCCATGGACCTTAATGTTTTCCCAGATTTTCAAGATGTAGGTTAAGTATGTATAATTATAATCCGATTAAATTAGTTATAATCCAAAAGCGTGTTTGTGATTGTTATTGTTCAAAATATGCACTTCTATCATGTGTCATGTCAACCCGAATGTCACCGAAACGCACCGTACAACCAAAATACGTAATAATAAGAATAGTAGAACCATAATACGCCATAACAGACAATCTACGCACTAATACGACACTTACAGACAATCTACGCAATAATACGACACTTATAGACGATAAACATCATAATACCGAAGCCACCGACACGAACCGTACGGCCAAAATATGCGATATCACGCAACAATAGTGATAATAAACGTAATAATACAACATTTAATGACAAAATATGTTAAGTGCTGATCTGGTAGGACGTGTATACAAGCAACACGACACGTTGGAATGCAAGTGAAATCAAAAGAGAATCACACGAAATCATGGAATATAGCAACACACGGGATCGAACTTATCCGGAACATGCCGTATAAATCATAAACTTCCTAAAATGACGTGCAATGGCAAAATACGTCATGTTACGACATGTATAGATGCGTTTTTCAATTAAAATGAAATAAAAAAATAAAAAACCCCAAAACGCCACGCTTTGACTAAAACGAGTCGCTTAGGTTTCAAAATTTACATTTTTAACCCAAAGCGAAGCACTTTGGGTTAAATTTGTAAATTTTGAAACTTAAAGCACCGCGCTTTAGGCAAAACGGGGCGTTTTGGCCCTACGTTTTAGCCTAAAGCGGGGCAGCTTCAGTTCAAACTCAAACCAAAACACAAAACACACACATAAATATGCGATAAAACACACTTGACGATTACGAGCTCGTTTGAAGACCATTTTCGACGATTCAACTTCTCAAAGGTGCGATTAATTGTCCCCGTTTAACTACATTCCGTTAATTTGTTAGTTGTTTGTGTTTTGAATCAAATTTTGTGGGGGGGGATCAGTCGGCTGTTGTGGGTTTGTTTGAACAATAGGGGCTGAAGCTCCTGGCTTAGCCCAAAGCGGGGCGCTTTACCAAAATTTTTTTGGATTATTGTTATTAAATAGTTTTTAAAATTGTTTTTAAATTGTTTATAATTTGTTATTAAATTGTTTTAATAATTCTTTGTTAAATATTGTTTTTAAAATTGTTTATTAATTTGTTATTAAATTATTTAATAATTCTTTGTTAAAAAAATTTTAAACTGTTTTTAAAATTGTTTATTAATTTGTTATTAAATTATTTTTAATAATTCTTTGTTAAATATTTGATGTGTGGTCGAAAACCGGTGTTCTCTTATGTTTAAGTTGATGTTTTTACATAACTTTTGGTTTCGAATAACCTACTTTTAATTGGAATTGTGTTTTGCAGGTCTCATGGAGTTTAAGGAGCTATACGAAGCACCTGGCTTAGCCCAAAGCGAGAGGCTTTACCCTAATTTTTTTGGATAATTGTTATTAAATAGTTTCTAAATATTTTTTAAATTGTTTTTAATAATTGTTTATTAATTTGTTATTAAATTGTTATTAAATTGTTTTTAATAATTCTTTGTTAAATATTGTTTTTAAAATTGTTTATTAATTTGTTATTAAATTATTTTAATAGTTCTTTGTTAAAAGTTGTTTTTAAACTGTTTTTAAAATTGTTTATTAATTTGTTATTAAATTATTTTTAATAATTATTTGTTAAATATTTGATGGGTGTTCTCTTATGTTTAAGTTGATGTTTTTACATAAGTTTTGGTTTCGAATAGCCTACTTTTAATTGGAATTGTGTTTTGCAGATCTCATGGAGTTTAAGGAGCTATACGGAGCACCGAGACGGAAAACGTATCAACCGGGAATGCGAAAATGGAAAACGGAAAACGAGAAATGCACATGCTGTCGGTGACGCCCCTCTGATGTTTCCGTCGGCAAAAAAAAACCTCCTTAGGCAGTGGAATAAGACGTTGGAGGAAACCAGGATATCCAATACCCGTCACCGACGCCCTAGTGGGCCGTCGACGACACCCTCGTCTAATCCACTTCACGAATTTTGTTGTTTGGTGTTCGGGGGACGAGTATAACACATTGTTTTGACCAATTTTAAAAGAGTTACACATATTTTTAGTTAGAAACGCCATCTTGGAGTCAAGAACACCCCAACATCCAATTCTAATCCATCCAATTCATCCATCATCATCCGAATTGATCATCCATCATCATAAACCCTAATCCATCATCATCATCATCCAACCTTCAATCCATTCACCATCACCACTCACCATAAACCCTAATCCTCATCAAAGCTTCAAGATGTCAAGTTTCAAGCTCTCATAATCCGGCGATCGTGTTCCGTTCACGATGAGCGGCTAGTCTCTTTGGGTTTCACCCCGGTGTAGGTATTTCTAAGTTCCTAGGGTTAAACAATGTTTTGACTTTTGATTTGTGACAAATTATAATTTTATTTTGAAACCTATGATAATTGTCTTGCATTTGTATCGTATTCGTGAATTGTCGAGTGAAGATTAAATTTGACTATGCAAAATGTTTATGTGCAATTATGCCTTGTCTAGGTTAGAGTTTACATGTTCTTGGTAACGAAGTGCATTGTGGTCCGTTGTCTATGACGTTGATAGAAATTGGCACCTAAGACACGCGACACTAAATTTGTTGGTCATTGATACAATTGAATTGAATCTAAGACGTGTAGGAACCCTAGGACTTCAATTACCGAACTGGATGTGCACCTTGTTCTCACATATTGTTTAAAATAAGTAATTATGTTTTCATGCAATTATTCAAATTTTTAGTAGTTAAGTAATCAAACAAATTTGTTGGTTCATTCCGACATTCTTTCAAACAAACAAACATTCAAATTAACTACATAACAAGCTTCATAAAAGTGACATTCTTTAAAATCAATCACGTCCGCGTGAAAATCACAAACTCTTTGTGGTTCGACCCTTTACTACCACTAACACATTGTTAAGGGTAATGCGGGACTATAAATATTATCTTTGAACAGGGCGCAACCCTCTGATCAAATTTTGGCACCGTTGCCGGGGAGTTTGTGCGCTTTGCGTTTGGATATTAGTTGATTTTGTGATTATATGTTTAAATGATTTTTTTATATCGTTTCTTCTTTTGTGTTACGCAGATGTCTTACTAGTGTAGGTTACATGTAGTGCATGCATACACGGAACTCCGGGAGGAATTCATCTTTAGTGTTTGAATCGAGATCGAGCGGGTCGCTGGAAGAAACTTAACCTAACGTACACCCACACCTCCACCTCAAAACCAAAACCGACAAAACCATTACCACCCAACCTCACAACCGAAACGTTAACGCCAACCATGGAGTTAACCCAAATCGTGGCAATCCCGCGAACGAAGATCAGTTCCTTAGTCTCGACGATTTGAGGAACAATATTCCCGACGATGCACCTTATAGCGTTCTTGGTTACCAATCATTTGAACCTGTGAGTATTCACTCGGAATACTCGGACGACGACGGGAATTATAATGATCGGGTTGAAGATGAAGCATGGGGGAATGATAATGAGGGAAATTTTTATCATGCTCGGGGTTTTGAGCATGAAGATGGTGTCTATCAAAATGCCAATTTCGTGGGGAATGACGAGGGATACGGGTACGATTATGGTCGAAATGATGGGTACGGAAATAACCGTCAACCACAAAACAACCAAAGGAACCGGAATGACGGGAATTACAATTACAATCAAAATGTCAACCGTTACTGGATTCCACAATTCGTGGGTGGAGGTAATCAGGGGAGTGATCGGGATGGTGATCGAAGAGGTAATCTAAGACTGGGGAATCAAGAGGTTAACGCTCCACACCGTCAACCACAACAACAAGAACCCTGAGGAGTGAATGGTTGGTTTCGACCGGTGGTCACCGAGAATGAATCACCTATTATCCCAACACCTAGAGGGATAAGGTCATTTTCGTGTAAGCCAAACTACATCAACATCTTACCTCACTTCAATGGTAGGACACATGACGATCCATACACTCATTTGGCGGAGTTTTCTACGATTTGTAGCACTATTGGGGGCCACAACTTTGAGACGAAGAAGTAAAGTTAAGACTTTTTCAGTTCTCGTTGAAGGACAAAGTGAAACAGTGGTTCCTTACGCTTCCGGCGAATAGTATTCACACTTGGGCAGAAATGCAACAAGTGTTTCTTGATGAATACTATTCGATCGCGAAGACCGATGATGCACGAGACAAGATTCGCTCGTTTCAACAATTGTCGGGTGAGTTGTTACATGAGGCACTTGCTTGATACAAGGAGTTGGTTCGAAAATGCCCTCACTATCAGATTACCCGATGGGTGTTGTTGAAGTGTTTTGTATGGGGTTAGATGCCGAAGTTCGCAAGTACTTGTAAACGGGCAAGTAATGCTACGTTATTGAATAACCACGAGGAAGACGATTGGGAGTTTTTGGAAAGAATGAGCAAAAAATCCAAGGCGGTTGCTATGGCGGACCGAGCCAAAAAGTATCGGATCTCAAGGTCTAGGCCCGACAGCGATGCTAGTTTCAAGGATCAGATTGCAACATTAGAACGGGAGTTGGCACGGATGAAGAACAAAGAAGTGGGCGGTGAACTTCGCTGTTCGTGAAGATTGTGGTGACCTCGGTCACCCGGCCGAGAACTGTCAAGTGAACCTGGCTCAAACCACCGACAAGGTGAATCAAGTGTGTGGAGACGGAAAGCAATTTGATATGAACTCCAACACTTATCACCCGAGTTTGAGGAACCATCCTAATTTTAGGTCTGGTAACACCTCAAACCAAGTGAACCCAAATTTTTAAGCGGGTAATCAAGGTGGTTCTTCGTACCAAAATCGCCAAGGCGATAACCAAGGAGGTTACCAAAGGAACTAAAATCAAGGCGATAATAGCTACTTCAAATTCCCAATCGGGTGGTGATGACCCGTTAAACTCCAAACTTGACGCGATCATGAATACTATTAGAGATTCAAATCAAGACATCAAGATGGAGATGAAGAAGGAGTTTGAGGTGCGAGACAAGTAGCACAAGGCATTAGAAAAGCAAGTGGGTCAACCTGCGAAAGAAATGGCCTAAATGAGAGGGAGGAAGACTCCAAGTGACACCACAATGAACCCAAAGCATCAAAGTTCAAGCACGAATAATGTGAGGATTGTGGACATTAGCGCGCTAAGTCTTCTTTCAAATGATGAGGTTTGTAGTGTCGGAAGCATTCCACCACCACAATTTGTTGATGGTGTAGTGGAAGATGTAGGTGATGAGTCAGAAAGTAAAAATGAGAAAGAAACGATTTCACAAATTAAATCGAAAAAGTAACTAAAAATTTCTTTTTCTGAAAGTTGTTTAAATGAACTGCATGCTAGGGCTGATGATATGAGTGTGAAGTTTAACACCATCCCCTACCTGTTGGCTCTATTAAAACCAATTAATGCATCAAGGTTTGAAAAATATTTCCCACCAAAGGACGAAAGGTAGGAAAATTTTAAAAAAGCAAAAATTAATTTGCCATTACTTAATGACATCAAAAAGGTCCCGACTCATGTAGAGTGTTTGAAAGAGTTGAGCATCAAGAAACGGCACAACAAACTACCGAAACAAACATTCAAATTAACAACATAGCAAGCTTCATAAAAGTGACACTCTTTAAAATCAATCATGTTCGCGCGCAAACCATAAACTCTTCGTAGTTCCACCCATTACTACCACTAACACATTGTTAAGGGTAATTCGGGAATATAAATATTATCTTTGACCGGGGCGCGACACTCTGATCAAATTTTGGCGCCGTTGCTGAGGACCCAAGGGGGATGGTACGACCAATTTGATTCAATATCTAATGTTAGTGTCGTTTTATCGAGTGTCCTGCCCCAAAACGCTCAAGATCCGGGAGACCCTTTGATTCCAATCCAAATTGATAAATTTAAAATTAAGAGGGCGCTCCTAGATCTTGGAGCTTGTGTGAGTATCTTGCATGGGAGTCTGTAAGACCAATATGATTTTGGTCCTTTGAAAAAGTTTGACACCCCGTGGTGTTGGCTGATCAGACTCCCACGCACCCAAGGGGAAGTGGAAGATGTGATAGTGAAAGTTGAAGATTGCTATTACCTAGTTGATTTTTTGATAGTTATCTATGTTGGTTGTGTTGAAGATACACAACCGATAGTCATACTGGGTATACCGTTCCTTGCAACTACTAACGATATAATAAATTGTGCAATGGGAACGCTAAGCATGAAATTTGTGGATCGGGAATTGATCTTGAATGTATTTTCAAAATTTACTAACCCGCTTGGTGAGGATAAGTGTCCTAAGAAGGACATTAATCCAAACAAAAAGATATGTGGTATGGTTGGTAGGTTTGGAGAAAAAGTCGGTCAAGAAGAAGAAGGTGAAGAAGTCCCCTCAAAAGAAAAAGAAAGAGGAGAGGTTGAGAAGATTTGGTCCATTTGAAACCAAATGGTATGAATCGCTTATGGGTGATATGGGAGAGTTTGTGGGCGACAAGAACTCCATTCGACCACCATGGGAGGTAGTATGTCGTTTGTTGTTGTATAATATTTTCGTTACTTTTTAATTTCAATTTTTTAATACAAACCTTATTATAACTAATATACAATATCAAAAAAAATTACATCATCAGATAATTAATTTTTCCTCTCAAACCACTTTTATTAGATTTTTTACATATGTGTAATTTCTCTTTATCTACGAATTCACGTAAATTTAAACATTTAAATTTAATTTCTTACATTGTGTTCGAATAATAATGATACATGTATAATAAAATTATGTATTTTAATTTTTTTAACCAAGTTCTTGGGATTTTTTACATTCGTTCTCACGGTTCTTATAATATTTAGCGTTCTCATTTAAACTCTCCCATATATACACACACACACACGTATAGGGGTTGTTTAACATACAATATTCCTTAACGTACGATGTGTATGAGATGAAATTACGCACGTTATAAAACTCAAAAACCTTAATCACGCATGTACAAAATTAGAAATCACGCATGGGATAAAAAAACCTAATAACGCATGTTATAAAACTAATCACGCCTGTTATATTTTCACAGCGTACATTAAGAAAAATTATACAATACACTTTCATTATATGTGTTTGTGTGTGTGTATATATATATAAACAAGATTAGGCAAAAACGTCTAAAAGTGTGAAAATGGTGCGAATGATTTTCAGCCATAAGATCTTTGTGATTTGTGGCTAAAATGATGCGGTGGCATTTTTGTAAATAACGGGAACCTTAGAACTAATAGGAGGGGTAAAATTGAAAGATCCAAACAAGGGTGCACATGCTAATCACATGCCATCCCCTCATCATATTTAAACGCCAATAACTTTTATATACGTTATTATTTTTCTAAAAAAATCACATCATAAAACTCTGCGGTTTTTTTCTTTACAACGAGTATACTATTGATATATATTTTTTTTGAAAAAATGAATTGGGTTTTTATGGCGTTTTCAACTGGCTTTTTATGTTGTTTTTCTGAAGTGAGTGTTTTTATGGTGCTTTCAACTAGTTTTCTATGACGTTTAAAGAATTAAGTGTTTTTATGGCGTTTTCAACTGGGTTTTCTTGGGTTTTTTTTCTAAACTATTTGTTTTATGGCGTTTTCAACTAGGTATTTTCATGGTTTTTTTCTGAACTATGTGTTTTATGGCGTTTTATTTGAACACCAAGTTCATGTAATTTTTTATTTCAAAAGTATAGCAATAGTATACTCGTTCGGAAAATAATAAAATACTCGATTTTAAAAAGGATGGTGGAATATGAATGTCACTTGCATGTGGATGTTTTTTGCATGTGTGTGGCATGTGCATGGACTTTTTGACTATATTACCCTTAATGTAAGTTAGCACCAACGCCACATATCAACATCAAAATCGTTATCACCGTTTTCACACTTTTAGGCATTTTCCCCAGATCCCACCCTATATATATATATATATATATATATATATATATATATATATATATATAAGTGTATTGTACATTTTGCATTAACGTATGAGCGTACGCAATGGCAAGTTCGCACGTTATAACCTAGAAAGGAAATCTCGCATGTTGAAAAAAACCAAAGATCGCATGTCAAAAAAACATTATCGCATGTTAAAAAAATTCGCATGTTAAAAAAAAGTCAAATCTTGTTGAAAAAAACCAAAATCAGCATGTTGATACTGCATCTCGTACGCAACGTTCGTTAAGACAATTTGTACAATAACCGGTCTATATATGTGTGTGTGTGTGTGTGTATATATATATATATATATATATATATAGGGAAATGTTCATTTGAGAAGAAATTTAATATGAGAAGAAAAAGAAAAAAGGGCATAATGGTAAACCATTAAATAGTTTATAACTTCTCACATTAATTATGTTATCTTTAATTAATAAAGCAAAAACATTTTATCCTACATATTTCAAAATTTATGCTACACATGTTGAAAATTGTCCTTCACCATAAATTATTTTATCTTGAAAGAGTATATTAAAAAAATAAGTTACAAATTTAATTAATTAGCTAATTAATGACAATTATAAATTTACTTATATGCCCTTTTTATAATATTAAATACACACATTAAATGAAGTAATTGAAGAATTTCTATTGATTTAAAAGTTATTCTTTTTATTTTTTCAAAATTTTTCTTCTTATTTGAACTCTCCACTATATATATATATATATACATATATTATATATATATATATATATATATATATATATATATATATATTATATATATATATATAACGACACCTATAAAAAACCAAAATAGGAATGCAATTGTTACATATTAGAATTGTTAAGAGATAACAACTAAATGATTTAATGTTTACGTGATCTAATATATCACAGTTATCCTAATATATATATACCAATTTATAATAAATGAAATTGAATTTTATAAGAGTTTTTAAAAATAATAATAAACAGTGTATTAACTGATAAAGATTTTCTCTTTATAACCTTGATAAATTGTAAAGATATGAACTATATGATTATTTTATATGCTAAAGGTAAATAGGGGAAATATAATTAATAGCTTTGATAAATTGTAAAGATAATGAACTATATGATGATTTTAAATGCTAAAGGTAAAAAAAATTTCAAGATGAAGTTTGAATTGACTTGTCAAATTAAAATTTAGTACCGTTACAATGCATTATACATCATCAAAGTAATTGGTGCCATAGTAGTATATAGTACTACGGTTAATTTTATAAATTTATCTCCGGAAAAAAGCCATGACATCAAAATCAATCAAAAGTTAAAAAATATATATAAAAGTTTTAATAGGGTCTAGAAAATGTATATTAGAATAAATTCAAACATAATATATTTCTTTTACAAGGGTCTGGAAAATGTATTTTAGAATAATTCAAACATAATATATTTTTTACAAGCAAATTCAAACTCGACCTGATCCAAATCATGATCTATATGGGATTTCCAAAAATATTAATTGAAAGTCGACCCTGAGGAATCGAAGAATTACAGATGAATTTACAAAAAGAATTTAATTCTGTAAATCGGAAATAGTTCATATATATATAATAAACAACTTTACATGTAATAATTAGTTCCAGTAATCCAAAATGAAGTCAAGACCAGAAAACCAAAAACATAGAAGTCCTTTTAGTTAATTAATTACCTTTTTTAACGATATATTTCTTTTAATTCGTATTGTTTGTGATACTTAAATTCAAGATCTCCCCCTTAAATACTCAGATGTTTAAAATTTTTACCTTTCTAAATAAACAACCATACTTGATTGATCTATAGCAAATTCAAGCATTTTAACATGATTGCAAAAGCAATAAAGATGTAAGATGATCACAATAGATCAATCTTCTATTTCATTAGATTCTTAGTAATAACCTCCGCCACTTTCATCTAACATTATGTTTTAATATTTCTAGCTACTTACCACTGAGTTTTACTTAGTACTAAGGAATTGACGGAGTTTCCTGAGTTTTCAAATAAGTGACTTGGCACCCAATGTTGTCAAGTAAGACGTTACTTGTTTATCAATGTAATATAGCTATGATATAGCTATTAATAGACCATGTGTAGTGGTAAAGCATGTTATTTATTCTTTTTCATCATGTGTCTGCCACATCACCTAAGCTATTTCACTTAGTGAAATAGTTAAGTGGTTTACTCACCTCTTCAATAATTATGTATCTATTACCGAATGATTATTATTTATATTTTTTATTTATAATCTTTAAAACATTTATATAAAAAACTATCAAAACAATATAAAAAATAAAACGTTTTGTTAAGCTAGAATTAAAAAGATTACAACCAACTAATTTAAAAAAATAAACAAAAAGTTAATTAGAATAAACGACCTAATTGTTAAAATATGCGTGCAAAATTCTCCAAGCCGCAAGATGACGGAAGTTTGTGTAACTTATGTATTTCGTACTCGACACGTACCGCTCAATCGCTTGATCTTTAGGCATGCCCTCGTTGTGGTTGAGGGAATTGATAAAGAGCGTCTATAAAAATCACAACTTGCTCGCATCATAATAAACCTCCAGTAATGTGATTCAAAAATTACGGTTGTTTGCACTCACTTAGTGATGAAAGTGTGTCAAAATCGGTTCCAAATAGTAGCTTTATTTAGAGGGTGCCCTAACTCCGCAACATGCACCAAACTCGTAGCCAAAGCGATGTCCTATTCCTCGGTCCATCGGTTCGCCATACAAATGGATGAAAATATGAGAGAGAGATAATATTTTTGAAAGCGTTTTATGAATTAGTTTGTGAGTTTTAGAATGGTTGAAAGTGTATATATATATAGTTTTAAAATAAATGAAATTGACTTTTTTTATTAATGGGTAGTTACCGTTGCAAACGGTAATTTGTCTTGAAGTACTCAACAACACCTTATGGTCTAAAGCAAGAGCCACAACCATTTTTGCCCAACCCACAAGTAAGGGGATAGTTTTCCCTCATGGTTGGCGCGTTCTATGCCTAACAACAAGACCATTACGAATAGTCTTACGATGTTTTTACTCTTTGTCACCTTTATTGAATTAAATACTAAACTATAAAAGTCTCTTCTTACCAATTAGCGCCTGATTTGGCTAACAAGATCCCTCGTCCACCTAATATATATTGAATATCTATAACAAAACCCCATGAAGGAAAAAATGATGATTTGGGTGAAGTGGTATCTTTGAAAAACCACGTAAAATTTTTTGAGCCGAAGCGTTTTTATTAGTGGTAACAAATTAACAATCTTACTCTCTTATATGATCACTCAATATTGATATAGAGCAATCTCAACAAGAATTTGATTATAAAAGGAATGTAACCACACAATCAAATGGATGACTAAATCAAATATTAGATTGTAATTATCTTGGTGATTATCACCGATACATAATGAACCATATTTACATAGGATAAAAACAGTGAACGGTGGTTGTTGGTAGTTAGTTGTGGCGCCATGGATAACAGTTTGAAACGCTATGAGTATGCCAGGCCTAACCACCAAATTTCCATCAATAAGAATGATTAATTACATTGTATAAGTTTTGAATAATAATCCGATTAATCTAAACATAATAAAGTTTAATATCCTTAACACACTACCGAAACTAGATTATCTAGGCTGGTTCTTTGAGACCCTTCGATTTGCTTCGTCCGTGGCATTCATAGCTTATATGAAACTGAACTTGTGTCTCTTTGTCAGCTTCTTTGCAGCATTCAATTCGCTTCCCAAATATAATGCATAATCCTTTGTAAATTTATATTCCTTTCTATGTGAACTTCCTTTGCTTTGGCTCTTCGACAATTGCCACGTTGTCGGTGCCTGAGACAAGAACTTCAAAAAATCATACCTAGTTTGTTCTTGGATCCCCGCGTCTATAGCCTGCCTGATTAGTTGTGTTGCCTTTTCGTTTTTTTAAGTTGCATGAAGCAATCGTATGACCAGGTTCACTACAGTAGTAACAACATTTTTATTGGAACATTCCATCCTCTGTTTTCGTTTTATCTTTTCATCCGATCAATGTTGGAAAGGAATCATTTGTTACTTTGATCTTTGATGTGACTGTACGTCTTCTCTGTGTTGTGTGATGTTCTTCGATGGTCCAGAATCACCTGGTATTCGCTCTAATACCTCAAACAACATTAACAATGATCTAAGTGTCTAGTGGTATGTTGCTTGCGCTTCATAAAAGTGGTATGGGTCGATCAAAACCATGCAAGTGCAAGGTTCTTAGATTAAAAACAATTTTTTTAAAGGACAAACACATGCACATGGTTGACCGAATTAAAATTACAATCCACATAGTATCCTTAGATTTTTTTAATAAATAAAATGATCTATATTCAACACTTTATTAATTTTTTTCTCGAATCTGGATTTGCCGAGTTGGATATGCACACATTTTCAGTCTTCCACTCTTAAATTTGTGGATACAGAAATCTTCAATGACTCATATAGGTTGTGTTATATACATATTGATTTCCTCATAGACAACTCCTTACATTCATTATTCGTTTCTTATTAAGATCACGAGGGTAGCATTCTTCTCCTAAGGAAGTTTAACTAATGTTTTATTAGTAACTCAGTCTAACCATCCATGAATGCTTTTGAAGAACACACATAGATTTTCCCATCTCTGGAGACTTTGGATAGATAACTTCACGTCTAATAAAAGCTTATTGAAAATAAAATCCGGTCTCTTAATTGTCAAGAGTCCCTCCTACCATCAAGAATTAACATCATGATTTTAAACATGATTAAAAGCCAATTATTATTTTAACTTTCTCTTCTGAAGTCACTAGATCTTTAGCTTAATTTATCATTGGGTTCTTGTTAGAGTTACCACAGTTATCTTAAAGAAATTCTTGCAAAAAATGGAGTATTTACAGCCTTTTTCCAAGTTATGTTTTGCTATTCAAAACAACAAATTTAAAAGTTTTAAATGAAAAATAAATCGAAATTATGCATATAATAATTTTTTGTTCTTTTTAAGTTTTGTGTTGACAAGTAATTTCGTTTTCTCTAATATTATGTAAATTTTAATATTTAAAAAATCTCAATACACTTTTTTAATTAGTTTGTCTAATTTATATAAATTTTATTAAAAGTTTAGTTTTATCCGAAGATAGTGTTGTTTGGTCTCGTAATTTTAAATATACTTCATTTACAATATATCTCAGCTTTTAAAAAATGTATATTAAAATGTAAATTAAACAAAAATTTGTTTTTTAACTGTTTTTAATGTTATATATTATTACCGAAAAACTAAATTAATTATATGTTAGTAAAAAAAACTACAGAAACTTAAAATTATTTCCTAACTACAAAACCAGTTAAGTTTTAATATTGTTTTATTTTTCTTTTGTAAATATAAAGGTTAAAAAGTTGAAAATCTCAAGTGACTTAAGCTAATAAATATAAAACAAAGTTACTATCTAATGATATTTTTTCAAGTTAACCCGAAATAGGAATTTGTCTTAAAAAAAGCTACTAAATAATAACAATGTTTTATTTTTTATCCCATTTTAGATCATTAATCTAAACTAATCCAAAATATTTTGTTTAAAGAATAAGAACAGTGATGAAACTTGAGTGACTCTGGCAGTTAAAAAAGGCTTAATATATTCATACACTCTTGCTGCTTATTTGGACACCCTTGGGCTCTAAACGGATCGTCTAAGGCTATACATCACGTATAGCACTGATTTTTAGGAGTCAGCAGGTACCTGGTAGGGCGCATAAATTTTAGCGTTTAGACGGGGCGTCTGGACCTAGACGACCCGTCTAGAAACTTGTGTTTTTTTTTGTTGGAAAATTGGTGTTTTGATGGGGTAGATTGGTTGTTGTTGGAGTTTGAAAATAGTGTTTTGGTGGGGTAAATTGGTTGTTGTTGGAGGTTGATTTTTTTTTTGTGGTGTAATTTTATATTTTTAAAAAGTTTTGTTTATTGTATAAAAAGTGACTTATCTTTTTCAATCGTTTATATATTTAATTGTTTTTACATTATATTTTTTAAAAAAAATATAATTTTAAAATTTAATATTGTTTTCAACATTTTAAGATGAATGCAAGAAGTGTATGTTGTTTCCGTGTTACATTTCAACGTCGATTTAACACAAACAATCATCAAGTAATCGAATAACTGAAAACAAAGTTAAATATAACAGATATAACATACATAACATAAATTTGTACAACCATAACAATATGTATCTGTACAGCTGAATACTAAATACAAAACGTCTATGCATACGAGTCGGCCTCGGAGTCGGGATCGGGATCTGGCTGCTGCTGATGATGTCGTGCTCGATGTGGTGGGAGCGGTATGGCAGGTAACCCCCCCTCTCTCGTCTATCCTGTGCCTCCCGAACCAGCCAGCCAACGAGATCCATAAGCCTGTCGACGTCGGCTCGTAAGCGCGGGTATGCCGCACCCTCGGGGCATGACCTGGAAGGATGTGCTGCGGAAACTGAGGCGCCCCGTGAGGTGGTGGTGGCGGTGGTGGTGCCGGTTGTAACATCCGTCAAAAACCGGGTTAACCAAACCCGCTTCGTTTATTAACCGAACAACCAGTTAAAAATTTCGTTGCGTATTTAATGCCCAAATTAATTTTAAACGATACATAATTAATAAGTATATTAGATATAAAATTTATATTTGAAAATGTATTAAAAATAGTGAATTAAAAATAATATGCTGAAGCCGGGTTTCGAACCCGGGTCAGCCGAGAATCATCCAAGCCTTTACACACAGACATCCAACCACTCCGCCACTTGTGTTTCTTGTTGATTTATTGATTCAATTAATTCATATAATAAAAACTAAAGTCGAATTCGGTCACTCAAGTCACTCTCGCCGGAAATCCCGACGAAATCGTCAATCATTGACGTTATCTTTTGGCATAACGGATACAATTATAGCAGCGCCGGTTATAACTGAAAACTTTAAGGTCATTTATTCAAATCATCTAATCGTAACCGAATAACTTGAATTCAAAACCGGAAATACAATTAAAACTAAGATATACTTTATTCATCAGTGAGCTCGCGAGTTTATCAAAATTACACTCTTCTTTTCGCTCAGAAAACCTCGCCGCAGTCGCCGGATTTCTCTGCAAAGTAACCGGAAATTATCGCCGGAAAACCGAATTCATTCCATCCTTTCTTCTTACTCTAAAATAAGATCTTAGAGCTCATATTGACATCACCCACACTCACCTTAAACCTCTGAAGAATCTCTGTCGAAAGAAATTTCACTCGCCGGAATTCTCTGCAAGTCGCCGGAAAACCGGGACTTTCATCTACACGGTAAATACCTCGACTTTTCTGTTTCATTCCATTATTAGACAAATTCTAACATCACTCCATCACCCAGAATCAACCTCAGACGACATTGCCGGATTTTCTGTTTTCGCCGGAAAACTTCTGGAATTTTCAGAAACTCGCTGTTAACCTGTATGGTCATTCAAACCTACTGATAATTGTTACTCAGTAGTTCAATTTCACATCTAATCCCTCCAAACTGTTAATTTATCCTAACAGCCGAATGTCACCAAAACAGAGCCGACGAATCGTTGCCGGATTTCTGAAGAAGACAATCTGTTCGGTACTTTCTTTCCCCAAACCCTTCTGTTCAATACTTTTCAATTGTTCATATTATTCGTTAACCGAATTAATCAAGTGACAGCATGTTTAACCGTTGTCTGTGTTTTGAACGAAGAAGACGAAGTCGTGTATGATATAAGATTAATTAAAATCAATATTATGAACGGGTTAGACACACAGTCCAGCGGTGGACTGTGTGCAAACAATATGCATACGTCTCGAGTTCGATCCTTGACACACACCTTCGCTGTAATAAAATGTCTTTTTTTTAACTAAACCGGATCCACAACAGTAAGATGTTAAGTATAATAAAAACCAGAATATTTACCAAGTTAGACACACAGTCCAGCGGTGGACTGTAACATCCGTAAAAAAACAGGATTTACCAAACCCGCTCCGGTTATTAACCGAACAATCAGTTAAAAATTTCGTTGCGTATTTAATGCCCAAATTATTTTTAAACGATACATAATTAATAAGTATATTGGAATATATAATTTATATTTGAAAAAGTATTTAAAATAAGGAAATAAAAACAAAAGGCTTCTGCCGGGTTTCGAACCCGGGTCAGCCAGGGAATTCAGCAATGACTTAACACACACACGCTCAACCACTGTGCCACTTGTGTTTCTTGTTCATTAATGGAAACAATTAATACATAACATAAGTCTCGAATTCAAAACCGACGCGCCCAATCACAGTCGTCGGAAATCCCGACGATTTCGCCGAGATTGGACGGTTTCTTCAGTTTTAACCGAAGCCTTAACTACTACATCGGTTATAACCGACGTCTGAACCCGCGACGCAAGTCATAACCTCCGGAAAATCATTAACCGACGAATCAAGACGGAAAACGGACCAAATTCGTCGATGTCCTGCCCTATAAATACCCCCTCTAACCTCTGTTAGCTCTTTCGCTCACAATCACACTCTTTCCCGACGTAATTTCACTCGCCGGAGAATTTCTGCAACTCGCCGGAAAACCGAACCTTTTCACCTCTGTGCATCACTCTAAAAACTGAACCCCCAGAGCTCATACCGAAGCCACCTACACTCATCTCAAGCTCCCTGAAGACCCTCTGCCGCAAGACACCCGTCGCCGGAATAACTTGCTGACATCGGAGCTTCGCCGGTGAAACAGAGGAGCCCTGTTCGGTATACCTTACACTTAATCTCTCGTTCTTTTTATTAATCTTACATGTAATTAATCACAACACACTAAGGAACTTGATTAAAATCGATGAACCAGTCAGACTCCAATTCTGGTTAAGTCTAACGAAGAAGACGAAGTTTCAGTATTGTATATGTTTAATTAAAATCAAGATATATCTCGGGTTAGACACACAGTCCAGCGGTGGACTGTGTGCAAATAAAAACGCATACGTCCCGAGTTCGATTCTTGTCCCACGCACACTCGCCTTAATAAAAATGTTCCTTTTTTTAACCGAACCGGATTCACTGCAATAGATGTTAAGTTTAATAAAAACCGGAATAATAACCAAGATAGACACACAGTCCAGTGGTGGACTGTGTGAACGTTTAAACCTCATGTCACGAGTTCGAGTCCAGACTACCGCACCGGTCCGGACAATTATCAAACTTTTTATATAAAGCAGAAACGAAATTATTTAGTTTGTATATAAGTATAATAAAAATCAGATTATTTAACAAGTTAGACACACAGTCCAGCGGTGGACTGTGTGTTAACCTAAACCACAGGTCCCGGGTTCGAGACCTGTGGAGAGCACCGAGCGAGTAATTAAAATCCTTTTTGAAATAAATGATTTTCGGATTAATTAAATTAGTATATAAATATAATTAAAAACAGAAATATTTCGGGTTAGACACGTAGCTCAGTTGGTAGAGCTGCGTCCACGCGAACGGGAGGTCTCGGGTTCGAGCCTCACCCGGCGCACACATTGCACAATAAAATTCGGTCAACGGTCAACAAGTCAACAGGTCAACAGTAAAAAAAATCAATATTTTTTTATTACTTTTATTTATTTATTTACATTAAAAATACTTAAAAATAATATTTTTAAGGTTAGAAAATAGCCTTAAACTCACAAAAATATATCCAATAATCCTACTAAAATTAATTAATAAAATCCGCTTACTTACCGAACCATTATGCCATTATCTAGGTTAGTTTCACTCGTGGTTAAAACCAACTTCGTGCGCATTCAACATCATCAACCGAACGCACCCAATGTGAGTGAATCTTACAACTCCCCTTTTTAATTACACGTTTTGGGGTGTGTCATGTGTCACTAAAATTAACTCGTTTATTTAAACTTGTGCCATACCATATTGTGATCTAAACTTAGATTGTATATATTGTTTGTAGTTATGTATTTCATATTGTCAAGTTATATGCAATTCATTCATTAGGCCCATCAGTTCCTCGTGGGAGACGAGTTGAGCAACGCGTGCCTCAAAACAAATCCATTATTGTTCGTGTGTGCATTATTTTATATTAAATGATTGGTGAATAAGTTTACATCTATTTTTACTCATGTGTGGTTGTGCACTTTATTTTATAATCAATTCAATAAACTTGTTCAAATGTTTTTCATAGGATTCACTCGCCAACTTTTTGTTGATCCAAAAACCATTTTTACACATGATACAGGTGAACAGGATGAAGCAAGGAAAACATAGGAAATGCCTTAGAAGAAAACAATAAAGCCTAGAATGATGTTTAGGACATGATGTAATTATGATTGTATATTTCCCATTAAATTGTATTAATGAATATGAAACGTTATAATAAATGTCATGAGCTTTGATGATAACCCAATCATGCCTCGATCACCTTTTCCGCTGCGGGTCGGGGTGTGACATGGACTGTGTGCCAAACTAAACCACAGGTCCCGGGTTCGAGACCTGTGGAGAGCACCGAGTCGATACATTAAATCCTTTTTAAAATAAATGATTTTCGGATTAACTTAATTAGTGTATAAATATAATTAAAAACAGAAATATTTCGGGTTAGACACGTAGCTCAGTTGGTAGAGCTGCGTGCATGCGTACGGGAGGTCTCGGGTTCGAGTCCTGCCCGGCGCATACATACACACAATAGAACCGGTCAAACAGTCAACAGTCACAGTCAACGCTTATGGTCAATGGTCAAAAGTCAACATTTTTTTTATTATTTTTATTTATTTATTTAAATTAAAAATCAATTAAAAATACTTAAAAATAACATTTCTAAAGTTAGAAAATAGCCTTAAACTCACAAAAATATATCCAAAAATCCTACTAAAATTGATTAATAAAAATCCGTTTATTTACCTTACTTTTTCGTTATTAATTAGATTAGTTTTTCCTCGTCGATCAATCCTCTAAACTCGTGCGCATTCAACATCATCAACCGAACGCACCCAATGTGAGTGAATTCTTACAAACTCCCCTTTTTATTCACGTTTTGGGGTGTATCATGTGTTGCTTAAACTAATTCGTTAATTCAAACTCGTGCTATACCATATTATGATCTAAACTTAGAATGTAAATATTGTTTGTAGTTACGTATTACATATTGTCAAGTCGTATGCAAATTATTTGTTAGGCCCATCAGTTCCTCGTGGGAGACGAGTTGAACAACGCGTGCCTTAAAACTCATTCATTAGGCCCATCAGTTCGTAGAACAACGCGTGCCTCAAAACTCATTCATTAGGCCCATCAGTTCCTCGTGGGAGACGAGTTGAACAACGCGTGCCTTAAAACTCATTCATTAGGCCCATCAGTTCATAGAACAACGCGTGCCTCAAAACTCATTCATTAGGCCCATCAGTTCCTCGTGGGAGACGAGTTGAACAACGCGTGCCTCAAAACAAGCTATTATTGTATGTGTGTGTGCATTATTTAATATTAAGTGTTTTGTGAATAAGTTTACATCTATATTTACTCATATGTGGTTATGCACTTTATTTTATAATCAATTCAATAAACGTGTTCAGATGTTTTTCATAGGATTCACTCGCCAACTTTTTGTTGATCCAAAAACCATTTTTACACATGATACAGGTGAACAGGATGAAGCAAGGAAAACATAGGAAATGCCTAAGAAGAAAATAATGAAGTCTAGAAAGATGTGTAGAACATGTTGTAATTATGATTGTATGATTCCCTTTAAATTGTAATAATAAATATGAAACGTTATAATAAATGTCATGAGCTTTGATGAAAACCCAATCATTCCCCGATCACCTTTTCCGCTGCGGGTCGGGGTGTGACAGATTGGTATCAGAGTTTTTTACTATAGGGATATAGGATAGGTTATTAGACCCTTAGAGCCTATACTATAGTTGATTAGATTTTAGTTGTTTATGTGGTTATATGCAAACTCATGATGTTTATTTCTTTCATATTTATTACATATACAAATGCATGCAAACACTTCCAATATTACATTTTGTGATACATAGTGGATTATACTTACAGTCAGACATACATACTTACATACATATTCATCATACATATTTCAATGTTCACATATTTAATTCATCTTCATACTTCCGTTATTCAAGAGTTTGTCGCATTTGTCATTTTTCAAATCTCATCAAAGTGAGTTCTGCGACGGGCATGTAGTAACTGCTAGGGTACAAGTACCGGTAGTAGGAACGTCCTGTCTAGGTTGGCATTCGTATAAATCCAATATAACGGACCAGTTTGCCTACCTGGGGACTAACAAAACGAAGGACCTATTAGGCCAAAGCATGCCACACCAAACGTCGTTCGAACTAACCCCACTTTGAGGTGTCACCGTGTCCACACCTGGATACATTCCGAATATCATATGTTACATACTTATTTCTCGATTTTCTCCGGGTTTTAGTGTACGTAACCAGGCTAACACATGCGAACCATATGAAAAACCCGGTAATCATGGGGGCCCACGTGATTACGAAGGTGAAGTATGGCGGCATGCAAGGCCCAATTACGAGCAAAGCCCAAGACATCCTATGGATGTAGTAGATTTATTATTCTATATTTATTTTATGAATGTTCATTCCTAAATACGACACATGATCCCTAAAACATCCAACTCATACTTTTGATATGTATTCCTTGTAGATGTCTTCTAGTCTCGCTCGTAGGACGATGAGATCAGGAAAAGCCCGCGAGCGCATGGCTGCTCAAATCGCCCAACAAATGGCTGCCGTAATACCCAACATTGTAGTTCAAGTCCAACAAGCCCTTACCGCTAACCCCGTCAATCAAGAAGATCAAAACATTGTCAATCCTCCCCCAAAAACCACTAAATGCACCTACAAGCATTTCAAATCCTGCGATCCTCCAAAATACGAAGGAACGGAAGGTGTCACCGCTCTCCTCCATTGGTTTGAAGAAATGGAGAACACTTTTCTAAATTGCGATTGCCCCGATGATCGCAAAGTGCGATATGCTACTGGTCGTTTACTTGGAATAGCACTTACTTGGTGGAATACAGAGAAGGCCAAACGAGGCGTTGAAGATGCTATTACTTTGACTTGGGAAGAGTTGAAGGAAATCATGACAAGACGGCTTTGCCCAAGGAGCGAAATCAAGAAATTAGAGGATGAGTTCTATTCGTTGAAACAAAAGGAAGGCGACCACACCACATACAACAAGAGATTCCTCGAGTTAAATCAAATGGTTCCCAACTTGTTCACTCCTCTTTACCGTTTGATCGAGCACTACATTCGAGGTCTTCCTTCAAAAATTCAAGACTCTGTAATAAGTACCACACCTGCAACCTTGGAAGCAGCAATGGAGTTAGCTACAGAGCTCACCGAGAACCGCATACGTAATAAAGACTTCAAGGAGGAGAAGAAGAAGGACAAAGCATCAACTGAAACCTCAAACTCCACCCAAATCGAATCCCCTTCACGATCCATTTCTAAGAGAAAACGAGATGGGCAACTTTTCGCTGTCACCCAACGCAACCAACCAGCCTCACAAGCCGTACCCCTCCAAGCTATCCCAATCACCCAAGTAGCACCCAACTCAACTTACCCAAATAAGAAACCTTATCTTGGACCTCACCCTCAATGTAACACCTGTTTTTATCACCATCCATCTACCTTACCTTGTCGACTATGTGTGAATTGTGGACGCTATGGTCATTTGAGCAAGGCTTGCCGCACCTCTCAAAACCAAACCTCACCTCCTACTCAAAACATGATCCAAACATATCAACAACCCCAATTGTGGCGACCCTACCCACTTTAGAAACACGTGCCCTCTGTTGGTTAACATCATAAACGCCCAAGCTCAAGCAAACCCAGTTAACCAAGCAAATCAAGAAAGCCTAACCACTAGGCCACCAGCAAGAGGAAGAGTCTACAACATCAACGCCAATCCTATTGAAGATAATGACGGCCCAAATGAACCACCCAACTAGTCTCCTTCACCAAAAATCAAGATTCTACTCCAACCGCTTAGTTTTATGTTTTTTTTTATGTTATCTCAATTTTCACGTATCTCAATTATAAATTGGAAATTTATCCAAGGATCTTAATGCGAATTACTATTCCAGTTTTGTTTTTATACTCATTGATTTAACATTCATATCATCATACCTCACGACGTATCTCAGTGTCATCATTTAAAGAAGTCGAGTTGTGTCTCGCTTCTACATAGACTAACCTCTCCATCATAATAAACGAGAGAGGTACTGTCATCATTCAAACATGTATACTATCAGAATTAAGACTCAAGCTATGGTTGATTGTGTTTGTTTAAGTTTTAGAGTCACATAGAACTAATCATAACTTGCGGATAAAGCCAATGAAAATTTGACAAGAATATGGTGGATACGCCGCTGGTACTTCCTATATATAAGTATTCTTGCCAAAGGATCAGAGGCATTATCAGGCGGTTATGAGAAGTTCCATGTAGGATTTAGTATTGTCTTGGTTGAAGTTTGTGTTATACTCACTGATTTAGCATTCATATCATCTCATCATCTAAAGAAATTGGATTGTGTTCTATTTCTACATAGACTAACCTCTCCATCATAACAAACGAGAGAGGTACTGTCACCATTCCAACATGTATACTACCAGAATTAGGACTCAGATATTGTTTGTTGTGTTTATTTATGTTCTAGAGTCACATCATAGAACCAATCATAACTTACTGATGAAACCAATGAAAATTTGACAAGAATATGGTGGATACGCCGCTGGTACTTCCTATATATAAGTATTCTTGCCAAAGGATCAGAGGCATTATCAGGCGGTTATGAGAAATTCCATGTAGGATTTGGTATTGTCTTGGTTGAAGTTTGTTTTATACTCACTGATTTAGCATTCATATCATCTCATCATTTAAAGAAATTGGATTATGTTCTATTTCTACATAGACTAAACTCTCCATCATAACAAACGAGAGAGGTATTGTCACCATTCAAACATGTATACTACCAGAATTAGGACTCAGACATTGGTTGTTGTGTTTATTTATGTTCTAGAGTCACATCATAGAACCAATCATAACTTACTGATAAAACCAATGAAAATTTGACAAGAATATGGTGGATACGCCGCTGGTACTTCCTATATATAAGTATTCTTGCCAAAGGATCAGAGGCATTGTCAGGCGGTTAGGAGAAGTTCCATGTAGGTTTTAGTAGTAGAAGTTTTGTTTTAGGATATAACCTTATCTTTCCAAACATACCAAAACTCTTGTGCATGAAATCATATTTAGTCAATCAACTCTGTTTATCAATATTCATTATCATAGGCATCAAAAAGCGATTCCTGAAGCAGGGTACTCCACCCTTACAAGGAACGTTACCGCCTCAAACAAAATTTAAACTCTTACTTCTTTCTAAGTATGTAACTGTCAAATTAAACACCATCCTTTTGAGTCAAACATGCCACTACTTAAATTTCAGGACGAAATTTCTAAAAGTAGGGGATACTGTAACATCTGTAAAAAACCAGGTTAACCAAACCCGCTTCGTTTATTAACCGAACAACCAGTTAAAAATTTCGTTGCGTATTTAATGCCCAAAGTAATTTTAAACGATACATAATTAATAAGTATATTAGAATATAAAATTTATATTTGAAAATGTATTAAAAATAGTGAATTAAAAATAATATGCTGAAGCCGGGTTTCGAACCCGGGTCAGCCGAGAATCATCCAAGCCTTAACACACACACATCCAACCACTCCGCCACTTGTGTTTCTTGTTGATTTATTGATTCAATTAATTCATATAATAAAAACTAAAGTCGAATTCAGTCACTCAAGTCACTCTCGCCGGAAATCCCGACGAAATCGTCAATCATTTACGTTATCTTTTGGCATAACGGATACAATTATAGCAGCGCCCGTTATAACTGAAAACTTTAAGGTCATTTATTCAAATCATCTAATCGTAACCGAATAACTTGAATTCAAAACCGGAAATACAATTAAAACTAAGATATACTTTATTAATCAGTGAGCTCGCGAGTTTATCAAAATTACACTCTTCTTTTCGCTCAGAAAACCTCGCCGCAGTCGCCGGATTTCTCTGCAAAGTAACCGGAAATTATCGCCGGAAAACCGAATTCATTCCATCCTTTCTTCTTACTCTAAAATAAGATCTTAGAGCTCATACTGACATCACCCACATTCACCTTAAGCCTCTGAAGAATCTCTGTCGAAAGAAATTTCACTCGCCGGAATTCTCTGCAAGTCGCCGGAAAACCGGGACTTTCATCTACACGGTAAATACCTCGACTTTGCTGTTTCATTCCATTATTAGACAAATTCTAACATCACTCCATCACCCAGAATCAACCTCAGACGACATTGCCGGATTTTCTGTTTTCGCCGGAAAACTTCTGGAATTTTCAGAAACTCGCTGTTAACCTGTATGGTCATTCAAACCTACTGATAATTGTTACTCAGTAGTTCAATTTCACATCTAATCCCTCCAAACTGTTAATTTATCCTAACAGCCGAAGGTCACCAAAACAGAGCCGACGAATCGTTGCCGGATTTCTGAAGAAGACAATCTGTTCGGTACTTTCTTTCCCCAAACCCTTCTGTTCAATACTTTTCAATTGTTCATATTATTCGTTAACCGAATTAATCAAGTGACAGCATGTTTAACCGTTGTCTGTGTTTTGAACGAAGAAGACGAAGTCGTGTATGATATAAGATTAATTAAAATCAATATTATGAACGGGTTAGACACACAGTCCAGCGGTGGACTGTGTGCAAACAATATGCATACGTCTCGAGTTCGATCCTTGACACACACACCTTAGCTGTAATAAAATGTCTTTTTTTTTTAAACTGAACCGGATCCACAACAGTAAAATGTTAAGTATAATAAAAACCAGAATATTTACCAAGTTAGACACACAGTCCAGCGGTGGACTGTGTGCCAAACTAAACCACAGGTCCCGGGTTCGAGACCTGTGGAGAGCACCGAGTCGATACATTAAATCCTTTTTAAAATAAATGATTTTCGGATTAACTTAATTAGTGTATAAATATAATTAAAAAAAGAAATATTTCGGGTTAGACACGTAGCTCAGTTGATAGAGCTGCGTGCACGCGTACGGGAGGTCTCGGGTTCGAGTCCTGCCCGGCGCATACATACACACAATAGAACCGGTCAAACAGTCAACAGTCACAGTCAAACAGTCAACGCTTATGGTCAATGGTCAAAAGTCAACATTTTTTTTATTATTTTTATTTATTTATTTAAATTAAAAATCAATTAAAAATACTTAAAAATAACATTTCTAAAGTTAGAAAATAGCCTTAAACTCACAAAAATATATCCAAAAATCCTACTAAAATTGATTAATAAAATCCGTTTATTTACCTTACTTTTTCGTTATTAATTAGGTTAGTTTTTCCTCGTCGATCAATTCTCTAAACTCGTGCGCATTCAACATCATCAACCGAATGCACCCAATGTGAGTGAATTCTTACAAACTCCCTTTTTATTCACGTTTTGGGGTGTATCATGTGTCGCTTAAACTAATTCGTTAATTCAAACTCGTGCTATACCATATTATGATCTAAACTTAGAATGTAAATATTGTTTGTAGTTACGTATTACATATTGTCAAGTCGTATGCAAATTATTTGTTAGGCCCATCAGTTCCTCGTGGGAGACGAGTTGAACAACGCGTGCCTTAAAACTCATTCATTAGGCCCATCAGTTCGTAGAACAACGCGTGCCTCAAAACTCATTCATTAGGCCCATCAGTTCCTCGTGGGAGACGAGTTGAACAACGCGTGCCTTAAAACTCATTCATTAGGCCCATCAGTTCGTAGAACAACGCGTGCCTCAAAACTCATTCATTAGGCCCATCAGTTCCTCGTGGGAGACGAGTTGAACAACGCGTGCCTCAAAACAAGCTATTATTGTATGTGTGTGTGCATTATTTAATATTAAGTGTTTTGTGAATAAGTTTACATCTATATTTACTCATATGTGGTTATGCACTTTATTTTATAATCAATTCAATAAACCTGTTCAAATGTTTTTCATAGGATTCACTCGCCAACTTTTTGTTGATCCAAAAACCATTTTTACACATGATACAGGTGAACAGGATGAAGTAAGGAAAACATAGGAAATGCCTTAGAAGAAAATAATGAAGTCTAGAAAGATGTGTAGAACATGTTGTAATTATGATTGTTTGATTCCCTTTAAATTGTAATAATAAATATGAAACGTTATAATAAATGTCATGAGCTTTAATTAAAACCCAATCATGCCCCGATCACCTTTCCGCTGCGGGTCGGGGTGTGACACCGGTCCATCAAAATCAACCGGAGGGTCCTGGACTACTGCTGCCTCATCTGCCGGCGGATAGACTGGAGCGAACTGGTCGGGCAACGGCTCCGGAATCCATGGCTCACATTCAGGGGTTTTAAACCGCTCGCCTAGCACGCCGAACCTCTTCACCAGCCTCATCCCTCGCAAGGTCAAAAAACTCAACCGCGTGGACCATATGGCCGGCTGCAAGTGCGGGCCCGTCTCCGGCACAAGACCCAACGACCTGGCAATCACGGTGACGTACGCCCCGCCGTACAAAAAGCAGCGCTCCTGCCGGTGATGGGCAGAGGCGAAGTACTGGGCGAGACCGTGCACAAGTGCGCACGACCTCCTATACAAAAGGCAATAGTAAAGAAATAAGTCAGTGCTCGTACACCACTCATGGCTTTGTCCGCGAGCGGTAATAGACGTAACGAGCATCCGATGTAGATACCTACACATTATATTAGCGAAATGCGGAAATTAATTCATAGCAACAATAATCAAACAATTACCATAATAAAAGTACGTACCTGTACAGCGGGTCGGCAACGTGAGAAATCCTCCCCTTCGCCCTGACATGCTCCCAAGTGTCAGGGCCTGGACCACCTCCCAAAATCCCAAAAGAGTGGGTCTATCCACCACCATTAGCCCTTCTGTATAACATCCGTAGCAATCTCCTCCTGCAGGTATATGCCGCTATGAACGGCAACCTCAGCAAGCGTCATCGAACGCCATACACCGGCAAGCCTAAATGAAACCTCAAGCGGAGGGGGAGAACCCTGTGGCTGGGGAGGCGGCTGGTCGACCCGTGGAGGGTGGAACGTGATGGTCGACAGGAACTCGATGAGCAGCTCCCTATAAGTCGGCGTGCCGGCCAACTCAAACAGACGGTGCCACGGGGAATCAATGGGAATGAAGAAACGAAGTCTCGGCGTCTCACCAATCGCCTCGATCGCATCCCAGTCAACCGCCGAGTGCGATCCGACCTGCATCCGGCGTAGCTTCCCGAAAAAAGGGCGACCTCGGTGTCGGTCGTGAACTCAAGATAGGGGTGGCCGTGGAGCGGATCCACCGGCGCTGGCGGGGCCTGTCGCAAACCATGCGGATGTGGGTCCTCGTGTATCGGATCTCCAATCTCCTCCATAACTAATCTGCGATTGTATTAGAATTTAACACGAATAAAATAATAAATTAAATAAGTTAAAAATAAATATTTTAACAGGTCGTCTATTGGGGTCGTCTAGGTCTCGACGTCCCGTCTTGTTCATCAAAAAACCCAAATACTTCAAATCACAGCCCTTAAACCCCAAAAATTATCAAATTCACAAACAACCTACATTCTAAATGCATAATACATTAAAGTTTATTGAAGTATAGTTGAAAATACGTACTAGAGATGCTTGATTTTGTAAAAATACGGTCCGAAATACGGTAGAATATGTATATGTGTGTGCGGTTGAGTGTGTTTTGATGGTGTCGTCTGTCTCTGATCGTCTAGGCTGTCATTCATATACGACTCGTAGACCCGGGTCGTATGGAAGCTAATTACCATTTTACCCTGGGTTGCAGCCCGTCTAGGCCTAATTCAGGGGTAAAATGGTAATTAGCCATGCTGAGCTGTAAAACACTCAGCTGGTTAATTACGATTTTACCCCTGAATTAGACCCAGACGGGTGGCAGTTCAGGGGTAAAACGGTAGTTTAAAATTTAAATTTAAAATTCAAAATTTATCAGGGATAAAAGATCCCGCTCACACCGTACGTTGCGTCTAGGTCCAGACGACCCGTCTAGACCTTGATTGTATGACCATTTTACCCCTGTGTTTGGCCTAGACGGCCAACAAACCAGCGGTAGAATGGTCTTCTTGCTAGACCAAGACGGGTCGTCTAGGTCTAGACGACCTGTATTTTCACATTAAAATTTTTTTGGTATAACTAATACTATTTTATTTACTTAGTTTAAACTTTGATATAAGCCGACATTCCACCAGTACACCCAAGGCACAAACTCGGTGGGACGTGAGAGCTCGGAGAGTATGATTACCGTCTGTTTGTCAATACCCGGAGTTTGTTGGTTTTTAGATGGGCTTTGTATGGTTTAATTATTGTGCCTTGGGTGTACTGAAGGAATGTCGGCTTATATGAAAGTTCAAATTAAGTAAATAAAATCCTATTAGTTATACCAAAAGTTTTTTATTGTATTAAAAAAATCTTTGTATTAATTTACAAATAAATCGTATTAAACATAAAAAAATCAGACGAAGTTCTTGCTTTGTTGACCGTGGTTGACCAAAACTGATCGTTAGACGATGACTGAGAATCGTTAGGTGCTGTAGAAACACCTGAAATAAGTTCAACAACATACCACTATGTTAAACCACAAGACACTCTATTACGCAAACAAAAAACATATATATTTAAAAAATGACAATATTTCTCATTTTCCTGCATTAACTCCTCGAGTTCCCTTCAGTTACAGACTTCGATTCGATTGAGCACAAGACACTCTTTGACGTGTAGTCGATTGAGATACAAATTTGCACGTTGGAAACCGTCCCTCCAATAGGTTTTTTTTCCAAAATATATAAAGGCTGATCTACATCGGGTAAATATGTTTTTAGCTCACTATGTAACGGGTTGCTTTTCAAACCATCTCTGTGACGTACGGATTGCGCGCATGGTCTTGCCTCACCACCATATCCTCCACCATCACGAATAATGTCTTGTATAATAGACACAACCTCCTCTTGCTCGTTATAATTGGGAACACCGCTCTCCCCCTAACAACGATATCACCATTAGTAAATAATTAAAACAACAACTAGTTTAACCTAATAACTATTACCGTAATGGCTTCAGGCACCCATGAGTCGCCATAATACGCCCCAAAGAAATACTTGTCATCATAGTTTGATGACATTTCACCACCTTTGAATGATATCAGATGAAGTAATATAACCCAAATTTCATGACAAAGAGAACCCCGACGACGAATTTAAAGTTTTGTGCGAGACATCGAATGCTCTGCATGAGTCTATTTAACAACGACATATACGGCCCGTCTAGGCCTAGATGGGGCATATCATTTTACTACTTTACTGACATGCATGTAGAGCACAACTTTCAAGACGTCTCATCTAGGCCTAGACGCCCCGTCTTGGGCTGGTCGTCTTCAACAACCGTCTACGGCTATACGCTCCGTCTGATGTGACTGATTTGACGTTGTACGGGCCAGGAATGTGGTCGGATAAAAGGAAACCTAGATGCCCCGTTTAGGTCTAGACGACCCGTCTAAAGGGTGTCTAAATAGGCAGATGGGTGTGTAAATATGTAGACCCTTAAAAAATAGTCACTTTACGATAACAATACTAAAACTTGGTGTTATCATTCATGATTTTCTCCCTCTAATGAGTGAAGCCCCAAACATAGTTTAAAAAGAGATAAGATGTGCAAAACCATTTTTTGGGTTAAGTTATTTTATAAAGAATTTGAAAAATAAGAAGTGTACAAAGACATAATAGATTGCACAAGATGACACAATGTCGAGGAAAATCTAAAACAATACCAAAAAATATAACACAATATAGTGGAAAAAAAGACCCAATGAGTCGCAAAAAAATACAATGACACAAATATAGAAAAGACATAATAATAATAATAATAATGAAGTTCTAAAATTTACAATCTATAAATCCAAAAGTGAACCTAAAATCTCACATCGTACAGTTCGTTCGATAAAATGGTTTCAATGTCGCTTGAATGAGATCAATCAGAATCCTTTTGATACCCTTTGTACGACTTCTTATTTTTAGAAGTCTTTGTATTTGATTCTAAACCATAAGAAATCTCATAAGAGCAAACGTCTTGTTCGTATAATAAAAAAATCATTGATTATACATACGTCTCCATAATTTGGATGAGCATCCTTGCAATTTATGTAATATTTTCGAACAAATGATTTTGTAGAGTACTATCGTATTTTCTGACAGAGGAGTATTCTGTAGTCAGGTTGAAATTATATGATGAGTTCAATCTTATTAATCGGAAGACACGGTTCGATTCACAAAAACTCAAATATGCATTAATCTGAGATCAAGGCAAAAATTCAAAATGTAGAAACTTCACACATATGGCGATTCTCTTGGTCTCCAGCGAACTTGTATGAGGTTTTAAAGAATCGTTAAAAGAATTCAATATATGATTATAAAATACGGTTGTTATTGTAGCGATATTTATTTAATTTAGTACTTGTCATGTCTTTTTGAGTCGTTGTAATATTTTTTTTTCTGTCATAATTGCGTTCAATTTAAGTAGAACAATTAAATCCGTTAAAAAAAGTAGAACAATTAATGTGTAACTAATATTAATATTATCAATATTTTGTAATTATATTTTACACTATGCAGATGGTCAATAGTGTGGGTCTGTTATTTGCGATTAAGAGTATATCTATACCAAGCGATGTTGGAATCGATGAAACTTTAATTATATCCCTTCTCTGAAATACTTTCTTGTTTCTTCTCACATATATCATGTCTTTGTCCTTTTTCCTTTAATACTTTTGGCTCCCTGGTGTCAGAAGTTATCCACTTCCTGACGAGGGTTCAACGGGTCGTCTAAAACAATTATTCAACCCCAAGGGGGCAAGGGTTTGTATTTGGAAGGTTAGGGTTTGCAATTCAGAAAGGATTGGCGGCGCAGCTTGTTGCCCGGCTACCTTCTGTTTTGATGTAACTTGGCAAGTTTTCTGACTTATATAAGAGAAGTTAGTTTAATAGTTAAAATATATATATATATATATATATATATATATATATATATATATATATATATATCATAAAAGCTAGCAGTTTATAATAATAACTGAAAAAATCGATTTTTTTGACCACAAAATATATTTTTTTTAAATTGTATGGTTAATTAAAATCAAATGATAGCCATACATCTCTTTCTTTAAACATCTAGCAAGAACAAAATTGAAACCAAGAACAGACAAATTATCAAACACATTTAACATTGAAATCAACCCTAGACCCTAAACTTTTAAACAAGAAAAAAAGGAATATAAAACTTTAAAATACTGAAAGGGATGTGAAATTAAACAGGGTACATCGATCTTTCATAACTATTCATAAAAATGAGATCTTGGAGTCTCTTGCCAAGCTAGCTTCTTCTTCTCGGTCTCGTCCTTCTTATAGTGACCCCTCATGTGGCCGGCGTAATGTTGGGAAGTTTCAAAGACACTACCACACCTCACGCAAGGTCCATAGTAATCACGTTTTTTAGGTTCTACTCTGACAGAGCGAGCAATACCTTTGGTCTTAGTGGGCTGGACTTGGATACGGATTGGTGGCCCTTCCGTTGTAGAAAGACCACCTCTCCTTCCAGAGTCCTGTCCCCGATTTTTCAGACCCAAAGTCAATTTAAGATCTTCAGGAACCTGAAGAGATGGATTTGTTTTGGAGACTCTTCTTGTTCCCCTTATCTTTGAGACACTGGTACCTGGTTGACCTAGTCGAAGTTTAAGGTCGATCTTGGCGAACGTGGTCAAGGGATTTGGCTTACTCAAAATGGTCGGGTAAACGGGATGTGGCATTTGCGGGATAAAAATTTCCGGAGGGATAGAACACCCATTTGTGGGAGAGGTAAAATTACTATTGATAGCATATGTAGTGCTAATCCTAGCTCTGGCATGACTGCGTTTATTAGAGATGGTAAACATGTTTGAAAGAACAAGGAACACGAAACTTTTGGGGTTAGTTTTATGGGGTGTCTTTGGGTCTTTTTATACTACTCATGCATGGTGGTAGAATTTAAGTTCAGGGTATTATTAATGAAATTTTTGTTCGCAATGTTCAACAAGAAATATATAATCCGCAAATAACTTTTAATGCATACGTTATTTATTGCTCATGAACATTTAATGTATGTTTGATAAATTTATAAATGCGTATTTGTATACTTTTCATATTTGGCTTTCTCTTTAGGAAAAATTAACAACAGCTTGAATTTGAGTTTCAACATAGAGTGAGAAAAGGTAATATTTTTTATACATTGGTTTTACACATAAAATATATATATATATATGTACACGGAGAGAGATAGAGAGAGTGGCGAGTTAGTGTACAAAGGCATTTTCACCTACAAATCATATGTAGCGTTACGAGACCTTGGGCAAAGGTTAACTTTGCCCAACATAATTATGCATAAGTATTATTACATAATTGTGCAACTTATATGACATTTATGCAATCTATGCTTATAAATTACGCACATACATAATTAGTCAACTTATTAAAATAATTACGTGGGCCATATCAAAACTACGCTTATTACATAATTATGCACGTCATATGTGCAACACGTCGACTTTCTTAAAAAAATAATTTTCTTTTCTAATGTGTATCAAGACTATACTCGAATTTAAAAGAGAATAAATTGTTTGATTGAATTTATTGGTGGGATTTAAAAAGAATAATGTTTTATAAAAAGTTATTGATTAAAAAAACATGGGGAATTTGAAGAAAAAAAAAAGTCTTAACGGTTGTAGGATATACTAGTTTTACACCTACAACCTTTTTTGGTTTGAAAAGTTTATTATGTAACACCGTACATGATCAAAACAATTGATTTAAAATATTTATCAGATCAAATTTCTTCCTACACAAAACCTTTGAAAACATTTGTATTTTACTTTTTAATACGTTAACTTTTAAAACAATAAAAATGAAACTTTTATTCAGTTTAAGTTTAATTTGACTATGGTATTATATTTAATTTATTTCTTTAATATTAATATGGTATAATTGTATGACAACTACATTATATATTTAAATTTAAAAGAAATGAAATTGAAGTTAATAAGAGCTTTTAAATATGATAATAAATATAGTGAATTCAATGATGGTACTTAATTTACAAAGATATTATCTTAATAAACTTGATAAATCCCACTGGAAGATAAGAACTATAATATATATATATATATATATATATATATATATATTGGAATGTTCATTTGAGAAGAAATTTTATGTGAAAAGAAAAAACAAGAAAGGCATAATGGTAAAACATTAAATAGTTTATAACTTCTCTAATTAATTATGTTATCTCTCGTTAATAAAGCAAAAACATTTTATCTTACATATTCAAAAATTATCCTACATATGTCTTATATTTACCGGAATTTACCCTACACACATGTAAATTTACCCTACACATTTCAAAATTTATCATGCACATACTAAAATTTATCCTACGCATGTCGAAAATTGTCCTACACCTTAAATTATTTTATCTTGAAAGAGTATATTAAAAAATGAGTTACAAGTTTAATTAATTAGCTAATTAATGACAATTATAGATTTAGTTATATGTCCTTTTTCATAATACTAAATACACACATTAAATGAAATAAATGAAGAATTTCTATTAGTTTAGAAGTTATTCGTTTTATTCTTACAAAATTTTTCTTCTCATTTGAACTCTCATATATATATATATATATATATATATATAACGAAGAATAATGAATAGTAGTTTTATTTTTATAATAATAATATATAACTTTTTTAATATTTTATTATTTAATATTATAATAGTTTATTATTATATTCATTTTTAAGTTTTAATATTTTTATTTTATTTTTATTAAACCATATTTCCTTTTTCATTCATAATTTATCATTTGTTTTTATTAACTCTTTTTTATTATTAATTTTTTTCTTAAATCATATTCTTTTATTAATTATTAGATATTTCTTTAATAACTTATGTTCGTTAATTTTTTCCTAAAGAACATGAATATTGATTTTATTTTTATAATAATACATATCTTTTTGATATTTTATTATTTATTATTATAATAGTTTGTTATTATATCTACCTTTAAGTTTTAACATATATTTTTTATATTTTACTTTTTTAAAACTATATTTATTTTATTATTCATTTTATTATTTATTTTTTAATTCGCTTTCTTTTATCTAAATTGTATTCCGTTTATATTTACCACTTGTTTTTATTAACTTGTTTTTATTATTTTTTTTAATCATATACTTTTATCAATTAATTTAATATTTTTTTAATAACCTACGTTCATTAATATTTTTTTTCCTAAAGATCATGAATAGTGATTTTATTGTTTAAATAATATATAGCTTTTTAATATTTTATTATTTAATATTATAATAGTTTATTATTATATCTACCTTTACTATTTAACATATATTCTTTTTTATTTTACTTTCTTAAACTCATATTTCTTTTATTATTTATTTTTTAATAAATTATTTTATTTTTTTCTAAATCATATTTCCTTTAACAATTAATTTGAAATTTCTCTATATGTTCATTAATTTTTTTTCTAAAAACTTGAGTATGCATTTATGTTTAATTTTTCTCCCCGCATTTTGATATAAGTTTTGTTATAAATAAAGTTTTAGTTAGAATAGGGTATTTATTTTGTTTCGTAAAACGGTATGATGATAAAATAAGCTGATTCTGACGGTTTAGCTTTCTAAACAACATGCTTCATTTTCAAATAACGTTTGTTTACATTATTATTTGCACCGTTTTACCGTAATACGTGACGTCAAATATCTAGTATAATATTTATTAAATACCAGGTTTTAAAGAAAACCATCAATTATCGCTTCGATAATTTTCAAGACAAGGTTTGAATTCACTTATCAAAATAAATTTATCGTTACACTACATAGTACGTCATCAAGGTATCATTTTAATTTAATTTTATAAATTAATTCCAACATTCATTGTTTTGAAAAGGTCATGAAATCAAATCTTAAATTCAAACTATATATAAAATTAAAAAAAAAACTATCTTAAATAAAACAAATTCAAACATGATATGATATGGATGTTTTAGCTATAGTAGTTTTTTTTCTTTGGGATTTTTTTTTGTCTATTAGTGTTTATACACTTGCACCTCTTACATTTTAATTATTTCACACTTGCATCCCATGTATTTTAACTAATTTACATTTTTACCTATTAACTTTAATGCAATTATCACATGTCGTCTTTACTTTAATAACATTTTATCTTTAACTAATATATGTTTATCTTCCTGAACTTTATTAGAATTATCATATAGACTTTAAAGTTTAATTAGTGGTATCCCCACTGCTATGCGGCGGGAATTTGGTCAGTATCGGTTCGATTCGTTATGTTACCGACATTCGCTACAATAACCAAAAGAGAAAACTAAACAAATAAAGCGGTGATATGCTAAAAATTTACATGTGTTTAAATCGACCAAAAACAATAAAAATGAATACCGACACCAATTCTGATAATAACAATACCGATCCAGATGTTGTTCTGTCCGAAATAGTTTGGTTCATTGTCATGGTATTGACACTCGTATAGCTTACAATACAAAGAAAAAGATGTTACTATATTTCAAACATAAATTTATACCAAAATGTCATGGTAGTGGGGAGTGGGGGAGGTTAAACACGATTGCACATTCATTTTATTTTAATTAACGAAAACAAGTTATTAGAAAAACATAAAATTAAATAAAAACTAAATAAGGCAAAAGCGTATATAACAAATGCCGGTACTAGTTTCGATAATACCGATATCGATACCGAAGTTGTTAATTTAAAAATTGTTTCGTTTTGTAGTGTGATGATAGAATTCCGACACTCGTATTGCCTACGATGTCAATGAAATAATCTCTGTGAAATTTCTTCATTTTTACAAAAAAAAATTATACCGGATGATTGAGAAAAAAAATAAAACATAACTATGCATTTACTTTTCTATAAAAAAAATCAAGGAACACCAAGTATCATAGTTAAAACTAATTAGTAAAAAGTTAATGATTAAAAGTGTGTATTGTAAATAGTATAGTGGTGAAAAGGAAATATAAAATAGTAAGTTTTCCCATATAAGTTGATTTAAAAATAAATAACAACTAAAAGTCAAATATCAAAAAGAAAATCTCATTCAGTGTTCATAACCCCATTTGTTATATATAAAACTAGTATCGGAGCTTACGCTTCGCGGCAGGTCGTACGAGGTTGTTGTCGAGAATGTATTTATTACATAATATATCGATGAGTTATTATAGTCGATAAAGTCTTTAATCTAGAGTATGGTAACAATAAACAATCAACATGTTAAGCAAATATGTCTAGATTTAAAAGTTAACTTTAACTATAATAAGGTTACTAAAAAATAATTAAATTTGTTACCTGGCATATTAAAGGGTTAATTAAACCATGTATGTTTTAATCTAGATGACAATAAAAATAAACAAGCAACATAATTAAATAGTACATCTAGAGTTAAAAAGTTAGCTTTAATTATAATAAGTTCAAATAAAATAATACGTAAAATTAAAAAATCAAACTTTTAAAAAATATAAAAGAATGGATGTTTGTTATAAAAAAGAAATAATTAATTATATTAAACTTAAAGGGTCGTATGATAACTCTATTAAAGTTCAGGGTAGAAATATAAAGGAAAAAAATATTATTAAACTTTCGAATAAATCTTTTAAAGTTCAATTGTATAAACGTAAATTTATAAAAAAAAAAGAATTATTAAAGTTAAATTTTGTGTTATTACTTTATTAAAATTTAGGATTGAAAACGTAAATTAGTTAAAATTAAAAAAAAAAAGAAGCAATAACTTACATTAAACAAATATAAAATTAAAAAAAAGAAGCAGTACATTGAACAATATATATATATATATATATATATATATATATATATATATATATATATATATATTATCACTGTTCATATTTGATTTTGTTAGTATATACAATAAAATTACATTTTTTCTTTTTAACCAATATTTTTTCCTTTATATTTTTTATATGTTTAGTTCTCTTATTATATAAATTATCATAACTGAAGCTATCTTTTCACTTTACAAGTGTTCACTTAATTGTGTGGCTTGCATATAATTACTGTTGTTTCAACGTTAATTTTTAAAATACTAATGTAACAGTTATCGAATCCGACCTTACATATTTTCTACCAGATCTACACACTCGACGCAACATGTTGCTAAATTCATTATTATGGTTTCCAGACGACTTAAAACACGTGTTCAAATCCTTTTGGGTGATTTTATTTTTTGAGTTTTATTTTTTTTATTATTCCTGCCTCGCCCTATTAACTTTCAACATTTACACTTATACTCTCTCAACTTTATAAACACTTTAATCCACTCGAGTTCCTAAAGTTTCAAGCTTACAATCTTTTAACTTAAAAAACACTATTTTGTTATATAGTTATTTTTGTGTACGTATCGGTATAAATTCAAGTTGGCTTATGTTTCAACGTAATTTTTTTTTGCAAATGAGTCAGGTTAAATATTCTATGTTTCCATGCCTGTCGTTATTTATGCTTTTGTTTGGTCTATGCTTTGCTTTAAATTTTGTTAGAAACAAGTCGGGTTAAATATAATATGTTTTCATTAGACGGTATATATTTCGAGTTAATATACGCTTCGGCGCCAACGCAACGCGTTACAAGTAAAATTACTAATTCATAGATGAACAACTTTAAGTTTCTATAATTAACTTTTGTAATCATACAACAAGTCCACAAATCAAACCGAGAAAAGTAAAAACCAAATTATTCAACCGATTCTACCATCGATGGTAGCATGCATAGAAAACTGAGGTATAATTAAGTTACTCTATTAGTCTAGTTCTTAATTTTTTTATTAGTTTACATTTATGTGTAACTAACTTCGATAAGATAATTCTACCTGAAAGTTATAATCTTCATATCGCTTTAAAAATGCTTTTTGTGCCCTTAGTCGATCGACCATGATATGCAGTCAAGAGAGTAAATTATTACATTATAAAACATAACGAATTCAAGCATTTTATAATGAGCGCAAATGCAATAGACATATAAGAGGATAATAATAATAAGTATATTCATCCGATCTTCTATTTCTTTGGATCATAGTTAGTAACCTTCACTCTAGATAACAATATTCATCTTACTTTATTTTAACTAGAATAATCACCCGCTGCAATACAGTGTGGTTCGGTACAAACAACAACAATTTTACAACAAAAGAGAAACCAATAACAAAATCAACACATTTAAAGACTAATTACTATCATAAACAATACAAAAACCTACAATGTCAACATTTTTTTTCTATACCAGGCGATTAAACCTAATACGCCTAAGCTATGATAATCATCTTCGTGACATTGTCATTTATACTGTCTTGGTTAAGCGTTTGAACCTGTAATTTCAAAAGCCATCTTACCATTGTTGATAATAACATTTTACTTTTATATTATTAATAAAAGTAAAAACTTTATGGAGTAAATCGTCCATTTACTTGTAACATCTTTTAAAAACAAAAAAAAGACTCTAAATTATGTAGTATCAATATATATATACTGATCTAGGCCGTTGATCTTTAACATTCTTATGTTTTTATTAGTGGCATAATTGTAATTAAGTATGTATCTTTTTAACTTTAAAAATAAATAAAAATGGTAGACTTGTAAATTTAAATATGGAGAATTTTTTAATCTAGGAAACAAAAAACGGTTCCTAAACCTGATGATTCGTATTCCCCCCACAAATCGCCTAGTTTGTTTTCAAGATTATTGTTCCCAAAAACTCTTCCTCTCTACCGATTTCTTACCCCCACTATACTAAGTTCTTCTGTTTTTCAGAATATCAAGTAGCAGACAGAAGATTTGGGTGAAGGGTGCAGGCCTTTTGAAGTTCAATCGAGCGGCCGAAAGAGGTAATTTGTAGATAATTTTAGTAGTAATTTTGATGATTTCCTTACCGTCGACTGTAAGTTTGAATTCCGGCGACATACAAAAACAGAGTTTTGTTAGTTAGGGTTTGAAATTTAGCCGGTGGATGCGATTTATGCATAGTGTAAATTTGTGTTTCTTGTTTTTTGTCGGTAATTCTAAGTGTATTATGTTAATCATGCCGACCTGGGTGATGAATCTGTATTTTGTCATAGTTCATTGTTAGGTTTTTATTAAACGCGATTTTGGCTGCGGATTCACAGGGACATGTTATAGTACACATGTGTATTATGTTAATGTTTAAGTGTTTAGGGCTGGTTAAATGAGTATGTTAAAATTATTCAAGTGGTTGTGTATTGTGGAGAGTGTATATCTTTTTTTTTCTTTGATTTTTTGCCATATGTAAATCTTGCCGGCTGGGAGATGTATAATTCTGACTATTGGGCATAGTGGATTTTTTGGGAATTATGTCTATTAGGCAAAATGGATTGTTTTGTTGTTATCTAACGCGATGAAGGTGGGGTATTCACAAGGGCATGCTTGAGTACACATGTGTATTATGTGAATCTTTTGGTTTGTAGGGTTGGTTAAATGTGTATGTTATAATTTACACACGTGTATTATCTTAATATGTTAGTGTTTAGGGTCGGTTAAATGTGCATGTTAATTTTCAAGGTTTAGGATAATTAGTATGATATCTTTATATTATTCATAGAACAAACAATGGCAATATTCTTACATTTGTTTATGATGTTTTTTTTATGGAATACATTAAAAATTAAAAGTGTGTTGTCATATGCTTTTGGTATTTGTGCAGTGTATAGTTGATTTATTCTATGGATACAAAAGTTTGTTCGCAAATGAGGAAATGTAAGTTGTTAACCTACTTATGAAAAAAAATATATGTAGTAATATATTAGGGGTTTGTCGAAAAGTTTGACTAATATTAATGTTTTAATCATGTAGATCAGAGGAGTGAAAGAATAGCTCGTTTAAAGGCGAGTAAGTTTAGTAATACTACTAATAGACCCTATACAATTTACAGACGAGGAAGCAAACTCTGACAAAGACGAAAGAGGTAAAGATAATTTAAAGATTTTGTTGGTGAATAATGTGTTTACAAACTATATATATATATATATATATATATATACATATATATATATAATTGTTTATTTGTTGTTTCTGTTTTGGTAGTAACCGAAAGGCATACAGCGGTACGGAATAAGGTGCAACATGAAGTTGGAAAAGACGACAATATGCGTACAAGTGATGTTTAGAACATGGCAGATGATTTGTGTTAAATTTTTTTTAGTTGTAGTTAATGTGTTGTGAGTGCAGGATGTGTGGATGGAAAAAAGTTTGAAACCAACAATGTCAAAAAGGTCGTAAACGAGGGGGAAAAAGGACGCATGATATGGAACGAAGTAGAATGCATTCGGAAATCAAAGGGAGGAAAAAAAGTAAAGCATCAAAGAAGAAGAAAAAGGAAAGTGTGCAAGCAGTGCCAGTCCCTTTCACGGACGACGAAGGAGGTTTGATTGTTTTGTTTATTCCAACTTGTGTTGTGAAACATTTGAATGTATAAAATAAAAACAAAATTATACAGGACCTGTTTAATACGACAGTTAATTAATTTGGTTGGTTGTAGATGTTAAAGTTAGTCAATTCAAGATTCAAAGGCAAAAAAGACTCAAAAGAAACGATGAGCATGTTGAAAAAGAAGCAACAGGTATGGTTCTACATACAAATAGTAGTTGTTATGTCATATACTATATTACGTTGCGCTGGAAACATGTATCATTGATCGGTTTATGTGTATTACTCAATTATCCTGAGAGGTTTTAACATTTTAGTAATTGAAACAGTTTATTAGTAGATGATGTGAAAGTAGATAATTCACCAAAACGTGGAAGAGCACGTCGTAATATAACTAGTGACCATGAAAGCGTAGAGGAGGAAGGTAAGGTTTGTTTTGTAAAGTATACATACTGTACTATCATTTGTGTATTTATTTTTTGTATGTTTTTTTATAAATAGTGATTGAGACGATGGAAACCAAGGGCTTGTTGGATGATGAGAAGAGTTACATTAGTGAGGTTGATGAAGAAGATGGAGGTATATTTGATACAAATTTGTAATAGTGTATCCATTAAGATTTTCTGTTGTATATAATGTAAATGGTGTTTTTTTATGTAAGCGATGAAGTTTCAGTTGATAATGTTACAGGTGAACTTTTCAACTACCGGAAAAGGCGTATGAAAAAAAAAACTGAAAAAAAGAAGTGTACAACGGAAGAAACGGGTGAAACTTTAAGGTGGACTAGCATCAATTAGGGTGAGGACGTCACTTAATAAGCTGTATGAAGCTATCCGGGTGATGAAACCTTGGTATAAAAAGATGGTCAAGGATATCGGTTTTGATAAAATGTTGATGTTGCAGGTAAGCAAAGTTACAGCGCATCTTGGTCATTTTGTGGTAGATATGTTAGACACAACTAACATGAGGATTAGTTTGGGTGAAAGGCACATTATGGTGGACAAAGAGCCAGTTAGAAAAATATTAGGGGTACCTGCTGGAAATATAAAAGTTTCAAAAAAGAATATAGATGAAACTGGGCATTCGTTGAAGGATAAATGGATGTCAAGATTTGAGAAGCTTCTAGTTAGTTTTAAGAATATATTGGATAAGATTAGGGCTGATTCATATGAAGATAAAGAGATGTTCATATTAGATTTTGTGCTACTGTTTATATTAACAATGATTGGGTGCAGAAAGAACAGAAGTGTGATGTATAACATGTTAGATTTGTTTAATCACGAAAAGAGCTTCAAAGATGCCAGTTTGTGGTGGATGCAGTTAAAAAATGTAAAGATGATTGGGTCAGATGCGATCCAAAGGTGTATTTCAGGGGACCTCTCACTTATCTTGTGGTATGTTGTAAATGTTTAAATTAAAATATTTTATCTAACCTTTGTGCATTTTAAGTTGTATATACACATGTGTTCTATAGGGTGAATATACAGGTGTACACCTTATAGTATAAACATATTTTTTACTGTTTGTGTTCTTTTTTTATTTTTTTGTTGTAATTACTTAAGTTTTTTATTATATCAGTTGTTGTATTTGGATGCAACCAATTGTCCTGGATTCCAACATGAACGACGTGAAGCTCCACTAAAATTTTGGACGCACGTTTTGATGAACCAGAGGAAGGATCAAGAGTTAAGAAATGGAGGTTTTGGTCTCAGAGAGTTAAGAGAATTATATGACGTTGAAGATGATGAGGAAGTGTGTGAAGAAGGGGCGGCTGACATGCCGAAGGAAGATTTTGGAAAAAAAAAAGTGTCGCAAGATTGGTCGTCAGTAGAGGTATGATAATGTTAACATTTGTGGTCATTCTTTCATTACAATGGTGTTGTGACATGGTCTTAAATATTTTACTTATCCATCTATTTTATTTATTAGGTTTTGTTAATCTTTCTTTTTTCTTTTTTTTTTGAATGTGTAGTTGAGTAGTGCAAGGATTTTGTCGATGTGTGATGAAATTGAGAGCTGTAAAATCAAGCTGGATGCTGGTATAAGAGAACATACATCGCGATATCCAACGCATGAGTCTGTTATACCCATTCTAGAGAGGTATAAGAAAATTTTTAACAAGTCACCTTTTGATACGTCCGGAGAAAAAGATGGCTTTTCAAGTCCCGTTATGAAATAAACTGGTAATTAAAAAGTTGTATACTTTTTTTATATGGTTTTATCAATTACGTATAGTTTAGTGCAAACCTTACTAACGTTTTTAATATAATGCTGTTGAAGGTGGCATTGAGAAAAGGAAAAGCAAAGAGTACCACTGGCCAAAACATGCAGAGATGATGTTACACAACCACACATTGCTTCTCCAACAACACAGTTTTTTATGAAATCCGCTGAAGTGATTGAGGTCATTATTTCTGGTGCGTATAATACGCAAAGGTTGGATGAAATACCGTCATTCGGCCTTGGATTACATAGGATGAGCTTAACAATCAAGAGAATGTGCCACACAATGTCGAAAATGTAACACATGTTGCTGAAGACGTTGAATCCGCCGGAAAAGGATAGGATCGAAATATGTCCAATCCCCATTTTTTGTGCGAGCTGTAAGTGTTAATAGCTGGTTAAGCAAGAAGGACAATCTGTTATGGAAATACTTGTCGACTTCTGCAGACGACAAGCTGTACGTTTTTATTTGTTTTTCTTTTTTTTTTTTTTTAATTTTTATTTTTTTGTTAAGTCGGTATTTGTTGGATTTACCTGTAAGCTTGTATGTTTGTCTTAGTTGATTGAAAACTTTTAATGCTATCTAGATGTTTAATGTCAATAAACAGGGTAGCGAAAGCAAGGAATAAATGGGTAGCTGAAGGGTCGGACAAAACAAGGGATGAAAAAGAAGTAGCAGAGGTAGTGACAAATGCATAACAAACACAAAATTAAATCAATTCTTATATACCTGTATAAAAAGACACATATGTTTATTTTAATCAAATTACACACAGGCACCGTAGGTAGGAATGTATAATTATAGCCTAATACACAGGTGTAGTGTGTATAATAATACACAATCATATAAATATACACATGTGTACTGTGTATGTTATGATACATGTGAAATAATAAGATTGTATAGCGAAAAGAGAAAATACATGTGCCTATATGCAGGGTAACGTCATAATATATGTGAAGTAATAACATATGTTTGTGAACAAGCGGTTTGTATTTGAAACGGTGTCAGGAGTTGGGTGTAACATTTTCAAATGAAAGACCTGCAACCTAGCCAGTGGGTAAATAGTGGAGTTATAAATTGCTTTGCGTCAATGCTCAACCATGAAGAGAGTCAACGAATTGCTAGAGAAAATGTTTTTGATGGTGAGGATAAAGTAAAAGGATCGAAGCCGCGTTTGTTTTGCCATACAGACTGTTTTGTAAGTTGATCGAGATTACCATACAACTGTATATATATCTTGAAGTCAAAACGTATATGCTGAGTTTTATTTAGTGATGCTTTATTTATTGTTACAGACGGAAGATATGTTGAAGAATGAATCGTATGGAGATCTGGAGCGTGTTGAAAAGTTTGGAAGTTCGTTATTCCTCGTGGTAGACAAAAAACCATCATTGATGAGTTTGTCCACATATTGCATAATCAGCTTCCCAAAACTTGAGTACGACCATTTTTACCTTGTTTGCTTTGATCTTGTAAGGCCAGCGATAACGGTGATCGATAACATGGCTGCAATTGAAAGCCCAGTTCAACTTATTAACGATGAAAACTTTTTCAAGAAAAGCACTCCGTACAAAGTTGTAAGCCATTTCTTTATGTTTTTATTTGGTTTTTGAGTTTTCGTTTTCGAAAACATTTTATTTATTTTGTCAATAAATTTGCTCTCAGAAAGACATTTTCACTAAGTATCTGAAACTGATGAATCACACAAAAGCAAGGCAGATTGAAAATGCAGTCCCGGAAATCATAGACTTTCCTTGGAAGAGTAGGGAACACGGTCGATTGTGGGGTAATGGAAACTTGGTTTGGGGTCACTGCGGGTAAATGGGATTGTGGATTACCGCTAGGGCATGGTCAGGAAAAGGCAACCTTGACAAAGCTACGAAAGAAATACGCCGTTAAGTTGGTGATTTCGAGTGCAAACATCCACCGTGGACGTGTATTAGCGGAAGCAGAAGAGTTTGAGAAGGCCTTTTATTTCCGTTAATGTATGGAAGTTGTTAGTTTTATAATGGATAATGGTCGTATTACTGCCGGCGAACATATAATTTTGTAGACATTATGGATGATATGAATTATGTTGATGCAGCTGGTTTTTATTTAGATTTGTAAGTATACATCGCCATGACTTGTATTAATGATGCATCAGATGAATGTTGTACACATCCGAACAAAAAAATGTTGTTGCAGCTGACGAATTATATAACTGCAGCTGGTTTTTGTGTTTTTTTGCTACCGTAGTCCCTTTATAAAAGATAGATATGTGATCTGACTAAAAAGATACATATGCGAACTGTCTTTGGTGATGCATCATAATAGCATTATACATTCCTTTGACGCTTATATTAATCAAAGCAGGTTACACACATTACATTTGTAAGTATACATCGCCGTGACTTGTATTAATGACGCAGTTGCCGAATGATGTACACATTCAAAACAAAAAATGTTGTTGCAGCTGCCGAATTATGTTGCTGCAGCTAGTTTATGGGTTTTTTTGCTACAGTACTCCCTGTATAAAAGATAAATATGTGATATGTCTAAAAAGATACGTATGTAAACTGTCTTTGGTGATGCATGATAATAGCATTATACATTTATTTGCCGTATATATTAATCAAAGCAGGTTACACTCGGGTACCATGTGTATGATTGTATAATCATAACATCATACACACGTGTACTGTATATAAGAATACACAAATACATCAGAATACACAGGTGTAGTCTGTATGATAATGTACTAAAGTATTTCTAATTATTATCTAGGTTTTTCGTATTTCATTGTATTAGGAACCGGACCATGTAAAAAATTATTTTTACAACAAAAACTTATTACATACAAAATACTGTAATGTTTTCATATGACGCTGATACATGTGTGTACTACTGTATCTATTGGTTTTACCTAGATGTGGACTACTCCATACAACTTGAACATAAAAAAAAGGGTTGAATGTTGTATGTAAATTGAGGTTCACGTGTGTATGGCATGTAAGTGTAATAATAGTAGCATGTCAAACTTGGTATCGTATAGCAACTATACAATTTATATAATTTTAACAATATGATGTAATAAAATATGTGAAGTCAAAAGAAACATACAATAATGTATCTGTTGCATCGAACGATGTAATTTAAAGTTAAAGATTCATATCATCATCTTCGATGTCTTGCAAAAGCGAATAAGTTCCTGTGTCGGTTCCGTCGTCGTACTAGTTTAGTTCATCAACATCTTCGTCACCATCTTCTTCAGTAGACGAATCATCGTTTGTGATGTTGCCTTTTTTAAGTGGGCAATTTATTTTATCATGCATTCTCACCCTCTTGCCACAAAAATTGCATTTTCTTCTGTGTTTTTTGCATTTTTTAATGCTTTCTCCCATGGACCAATTGGACGTTTATGCTTGCCACATCCTTTGTTACGTATTTTCCTAGGAGCCGTACATGATACCTCCTCTAGTTCAGTGTGATCAAGAATTTCCTAGTGAACCAAGACCTTCTTTTTAAGTTCCGGATCTGGGGGCACATCTCTGAAAAGCTTATCTTTCAACCATTGTACTTGCTCATCTAGTTCCTGTAATTTGTCAAGCCTACCACGAACTATATCTCGACACATTTCCATATTGTCAAGGATTCTATGCCATATTCTTCCACTACGACTCTGATCTACAGTTAACCTGTTTTCAACGCTGTGTACACTAGTAGGCAAAGCGTCTCTCCTCCATCTTGGGTTAATATACTGACTTGGTATCATATGTACGTTATGGTGGCCAAATACGCAGAAAATATGACGACATAGATATCCGTTTCTCGTATAACCCATGCATTCACACGAAACAACGACATCTTGTTTGTTTAAAATAACCTGTAATGTAATGATGCAAAACGGATAAGTTATGGGATATATTGCGAGTATAATTTATACATGTTTGTGAGATAACACATAAAAATTTACTGTATGTAAAATACCAACCTTGAACTCGTTTATAACTTCTTTCGTGTGGTATTGGTGAGCAATCACAAAGCTGCTTACACCATCGGATACGGATCGTTCAGGGATATAACAATTTTCCTTGCCGTTCAATATTTCCTTTTGTACATCGAAAAAAATTCTCCTTGTGTAAATATCATTTGCATGACGTTCGATAGGCCAACTGGTTTTAAATTCCAGATTAGTGGTGTCCGTTTTATGTGTTAGTTACCTCTATTCATTTTGTAGCCCATCGACTGATGTGTCGTAACACAACATGAACTGCACCAACATATTATGAGAACTAGAATTAGATTTGAATAGGTGGTTTGCGCTTTCACACCTAGATGTGGTCTTCATCAACGTACACATAGGTAGCTCGCGAAAGAATGCCGGAATCCAACTTTCACGAATAGAATACATATCAGACAACCACGAATGGTCTTCCAACCCGTATTCAGCAATTAGATTGTGCCATCTATTCTCGAATGTTTCTAGTTTAATATAGACATTCCAAACGAGAGTGTGGAACTTTTGTTTTATTTCTACATTCCTCTTGTCGTTTCCCTTGATCTACATGTAAAATTCAAAAATTAATTAGGTGTACACATGTGCACAGTTCAGTACAAGTGTGCATATATATATATATATATATATATATATATATATATATTAATTTGCAGTACGGTGCACATGTGTAATGAATAGTTAATTTTCGTTCGGAATTCATACCTTCACCGGCAATTTCTGAATAATGTGCCACATGCACAACCTGTGAACTGACTAATTAAAGACTTTTCCTACCGCTTGTTTCATGGCACAATCTTGATCAGTTAGTACTAACATGGGTTGTTTACCGTTGTGTGCCTCAAGGAATTTTTGCAGCAGCCATGTATAAGACTCGATAGTCTCATTATGCAGCATCCCAGCACCAAAAATAGTGCATTTTTTGTGATGATCGACTCTAGTGAAAGGAACAAAAATCATACCATACCTATTTTGAAAAAACATATAAGTATGTATATTAAATTGAAATCATTGATTAGAATTTTCATATAACGCATACATATTTGTGTGATACGTTGCGTCGAATGCAATAACATCCCTAAATAATCGTAGTTTGATTTAGAAACAACGTCACACCAAAAAATTAACTGGAGTCGGTATCAAAAATATATGTGTTAAAGGTGTAGTTTTCTTTGTTTCTAATGCGTTCCTTGAATTTGTCAAGAATCATCTGGGCGTCTCTGTCGCCTATAAAATCTCGGATATCACGCCCGCAATTCTTGTAGTCGACGACCGTGCCATGCACGTTATGATGACCACCTTTTAAAACTACATGTACCTTGTGAGACTTGGTAGGGCCAAGATTAGCATTACGGCATTTTGCTATGAACTCTTGTGTAGAGAGGTCAAGCTTCCTACGCTTCAACGATAGATCAAGATTTTCGGGTGTAGTAAACTCATGGTTGTGTTGTTCTACAAAGTCATAGATCTCGTACTCAGATGAATTTCTTATACGGACAAACTTAACACATGCCTTGCAATCCGTAACTTTAACATTCGACCGTCTTTTTGGAGAACAAGAGTTGATTTGTTCAGCCATATTATCTTTCCGTTTAGGTTTGTTGGCTCTAGAAAATAAGACATATCGCCTATTCGTAACAATTATGTCCCCTATTTTTTCCTTCTGCGAAGTACCAAGACGGGTTCCAAAACCGGCAAGTTGTGCATACTCTTCGTACATTGCAATAGCTTCTTCAATGGTACTAAATCTAGCTTTAATAAATGGTTCGAATCCGGGAAGGACGATTGGTGTCCAGTACCTAGTTCCATTAGGAGTTTCGTATACGTTGCTGGCAACTGATTCTGCAAATATTAATATGCAAAAAAGTAAAAACTGATTATGAAAAAGTAAGATTACAACTTTGAGTAATGTTATTTGTAAAGTGGGATCTGTAAAAAAAATAAAACAAGTTCATCACGGATTTAATAAAAAATATGAATCTGGATAACACATTATACACATGTGTACTGTGAGATTAATAACATACAGTTCACATGTGTACTTATCTTTAACAACTCGACAAATACATCAATATTACTAGCTGACATATACAATACGCAGACATCAACTACATTGTTTTATACTAATGCAAAAATACACATGTGTACTGATCTGTAACAACTTGACAATTAAAGCAAACCATACAATCGGATATACAAATCGCAAAAACAGCAGATACGCTCATGATTACTGGCTGACATATACAAATCGCATACATCAACTACATGGTTTATAGTAATGCAACTGTACACATGTGTACTAATTTGTAAAAACATGACAATTAAAGGAAACCAAACAATCAGATATACAAAACAAAACTGCAAATATGCTCATGTGTACTGATCTGCAGCGAAAATATCGACTACAGAAAGCTACAAACACAACGTAGTTCACAACTATACACACATGTACTGAATTGTAACTCTATGCACTTTCAGCAAATTACATGAACAAATAAAAACGCAATCAAACCTGCACCAAAAACATTGTTTATTAATTAAGACTTCAACGATCTAACTAACAACTAAAATGTATGCTAAAACACTTACAATGAAATCTTGGTTGGAATACGAACGCAATTATGTATACACCTAATCAAACACATGCCGATCAAAACAACTTGACAAAAAAACAGAAATAAAAAACTTAACACGATACTAAATCGCACCTGGTCGATCCAATGTCTTTACGAAAACATTATCGTTTATGTGAGCGTTGTCTTCATCAACGTTTACGGCTGTCTTGTTCGTATTGTTTGCTGGTTCGTCCATAATAATGAGACAATACGATCGAAAGGTGGAAAATTATAGGGATTATAAAACTGTTCGAATGTTTTTGTATTTGCTTGTCATTTGAATTGATCAACACATTGAATAATATTTGAATAAAATCCGAAATTCGATAAAGCTTATAACTGAAATCAAGTTAAAAGATAGACAAAAATATTTTGAATTAATAAAAACTATAATTTAGGAAACTCATATCCTCCAGTCTTTTATTAACTGATTTCACAAATCCTTATGAATATAACGTATAAAACAACATATGTAATAAAATTGATTCAAACTATGGTCTTCAATAAGAGCTTTAAACACGTCTTCTTGTATAGTCCGTTGTGTTTTCAATCCTTTGTGTATGCTTCAACGAGATTTTAAACCACGTCTTCTTGTACATTAATTTCCTACAAAAAGAACAAATAAATGTTGACGGTTGTAGTTATGACACGTGTTCAACACGCTTCTCTTAAAACAGGTTTCGCGCCTCTACTCTACTAAAGACGGCGCATCTGTCTCCCAGGGTACAACAGTCGAAGCAGTCTGTGCTGCCGGAAAATGCCACACGCCCGAGGTTACACCGGGTAAAATCATAGTATTAGACCTTTTGGAAACTAAGAATAGAAATGTAGTTGAATCGTGTAAAGAAACTTATCTCTATATGTTATCAACATATGGGTTATCAAGTACTTTTTTTCCAAGGACTCTTCATGTATACATCTCTCTTTCTTGTATCTTTTCACATATATTTTTTCTTCTCTAACCACATCAAAAGAGGTACATAGCCTATTATGTATGCAAGAGCCATGGGCGATAAAAAATTCAAAATAATTAAAGACTTAATTTTGCTATAAAATCTCTAATTAATTGTTATAAAAAACTCTACTTAGGAGTTATCATCAACACACCACATAAAGAGTTTATTATTCTAACATAAAACTAAACAAGTGACATAAATAACTCTACTTAAGAGTTTATCACTATATGAATTTAATATTAATAATCTCAATAAATTTTCATTCATCACATTTTAAAAATTTCCAACACATTCTCTTTCACCTAGGCCTCAACATGTCCTTCACAAAATTAGCGGAAATGAAAAAAAAACAACTAAAAATTGAACACCAAATAACGGCCATAATTAAAAGAAAGGTAGCCCGATCAGAGAAGTCGGCGGAAGACGCCAGACGAAGAATGAACAGGTCCTATCTAAATAACACAAAATATAAATTACAAAAATCAAATTCCCAAGTTAACCCAACTTCCCTATTAGTTAAAACACGACAATCCGAAAAGCCGACGGAGAAAAATTGGAGACGGAGATGATGGACGTTAAACGGTTTAAAAAGAGTATGAAACAACATTGAGGGTTTTAAAGGGAATTGAGTAAAAGTGCTTACATATCAGTTGAGAAAGGAGTGAGGGACACCCGTGGGTATGGTTCAAGAAGCAAAATACATATGAAAAGTAAAGTTAGGAGTACAAACCAGAAACCAACCCCTTGTCTCTTCAAAACCACTGGACAAACAGAAACAACACAACATACAACACTTACAGCCTAGAACTGTTGTTAATTCATAGTTTATAACGTATATGGCTACCTATTAAGTATTCTAGTAATTGGCTCTAATGGTTTCCAGAAAAGGTAAGGCTTCGGTCAGTATTGTCTAGTAACACCTTACTAGTCTACCTGTAGATTTCTACATTATGGATGTTCTCCCTTTTGGTCACCTAGCATGGGAAACTATAACATTGAGTATTTTTTACCAACTAGCACCTCACTAGGCTACCAAGATTCTTAGTGACTATTCTCTCTACCTTACCATAAAGAGCTATGGCCTGAAATCCCAAAGCGGGATACCAATATCCCTTTATGAATATAGTGACTTTATATGGAGACGCCACTTAATTAACGGACACAAAAGGTAGTAACTAGTTGCCCTAATCTGGAGAGAGGCCTTCTTTGCAAAAACACATTTAGGACATTCAATTAATTACAAACAATTATCTATTAACCACAAATGTCTATTACATTATCACTTTTTTCATAGATTTTATTATACACAACAATCACATAAATTAACTAGCATGCATGAAAAGAAACAAAACCAATGTAGGTAAACGGCATATTTTTGTGGAATATCATCACACAATCTAAACAATGCATGATCAAATGGTACAACATAAGATGCCAAAGAGTCCTTATCATGGTATCATATACATTTACCAACCTGTCCTCATGAAACTGCATTTGGAATACCACAAGAAAGGAAACACATAATGCTTATGAAGCAAGCAACAAATAACCAAATTGATGTTCATATTGTACTAATACATATCACATCAATTAGAGGCCATGTATGTAAATTTGTAGCGTTAGTCTATAAATTTCCGTCTTTCACGTGCAGAGCTACTAATTCCCCTCAGTTTATAGATCCGACCTAAAATTTGGTACGCAGATTAACCTTAAAAATCTTATAAATATATTTTATTATGTTTGGAAAGTGATCCAACAATATTACATGTTCTAGCAAGTATCACTACTACAAAAACCCTTAGATCTTACAGCGTTGCTATAGGGTCGTTTGTGGTTGCAATTGGAGATTTCAGTTTCAAATATATTTGTCGCTAATGATCTCTTTGAACATTTTTTTTTGCCTTTTGTGTCGAATTTTAAAGATAAAATTTGCAACCAAAAGGTTCTACGCTGGTTTTTGTGCCCGAATATTTGTGATAGAATTGTGTGTGTCAAAAATGCCTTGAGAAATCCCTTGCTAAAATTTATTCATATTATATATCTGTATATATATACACACACGTACACATGCTTGTGTTCTACCCTGCACATTTTTTCGATGTATAAACATATCCAAAATCACATAAATGTAACTATGCATACAAAAATCAAACCAATATTTCTATATATTCGCAATACTATATAAGTTATGCATATACAAAATTAGGTCAAGAAACATGTAATCATTTAATGTATAACCCACCAAGACCCAATACAACATTGAAAGAAAAATGGCATATTAAGCTACAATAGAAACATGTAATTATTTAATGTATAACCCACCAAGACCCAATACAACATTGAAAGAAAAATGGCATTTTAAAGAAACATATTAAAACACTATTTGTACCAAACATGTCTTTTACAACAAAGTTGGATCAACCTCATCCTTGTCATCAATTGATCCTGTAGCTGATCTTTCATGGCAATAACACTTCAAAGAGTATGGGAGAATATCACGTTTGGTGAAATGGTATCCTTTAAACACTTTTTTTCTGAATTACTTTGCTATATAAAACTATAAAACATTAGTGAATGGATACAACAGTAATTTAGCCATACTAATACTATGATGATGATGATGATGATGATGATGATGATGATGATGATGATGATGATTGGATGTGTACCAAATTGGTTTATGATAAATAAAAGGGAGGTTGAAGATGACCAGTAGAACAATAGAGAGAATTTAGACCATTTTCATAATTTTCATTCCTAATAATAAAACAACAACAACTGAATGGTCTCCTTTTAAAGAGAAACAACACAAACAAGTAACAAGTCAAGTAACAACTGAATGGTCTCCTTTTCTAAACCTACGACACATGGAAATGTGGACATCCCCAACAATTTCCTTTATTCTAGCACATGTTAATTAAACAACTAGAATATAAAATTAACAATGAAAGAGACGTTGAAGTGCACATAACATGATTCTCAGGAAATACAAATAAAGTAACTCGGTATCTGTTGAGAGATAGGAACATAGTGAATCAATTGCCATTACTTGATTTGATTTTCCATGTTTATTCAATTCATTTACATCAGGGTTATTCACCCTGGTTCCAATTCCTTTTTGGTAATTCTGAATTCAAGTTAGGTTTTTCTTGTAAAAATTACTACATTAGATCAAGAGGCTAGGTTACTATATTATTCACCTTGTTCAGTCGGAAGTGGAGAAGTGAACATCGGCTTTAGAAAAGGAATATGGCTGGAAAAGGGGTAGCGCTAACAAAACTCTTAACTCCGTCAAGGTTTGTGTTGCCTTAGGTGGAAGAGGTGTTTTACAAGGTAAGATTCCAACATTTAACTTTGTTTCTAAGATTGCATGCGAAGTATTCGATATGTATTGCCTGAATAAGTAGAGTTCAATTAATGTTATGTATATTTGGCTGATGTCCCAAGATATGTATTGCCTGAATAAGTAGACTTTAATTGATTTTATGTACATTTGGCTGATGTCCCAGGTTAAAGGATGGTATGTTGTGTTAAAGACTATAAGAAGCTTATCACCCGGTTGTCATAAGGTTATATTTTACATTAATATTGTCTCATTCGTTAATAACCTAATTGACAAGGAGATTAGAATTGGAATTCTTCTAAATTATTAATGGATACTTAAGTTTTGATGAACCTTGCGATAAAGGAAATTATCTTCACTTAATTGATATTCACATATCGTTTTTATTATACTTTAGCAACTACGGTGAGAAATTGTATTGTTATGAGCATGTATAATGTCTAATTGGATGGCTCGATAAGGTAAATGTGACTTGGGAAGCAATAGTTATTGACGATGGTGATGATAACGATGATTTGAATTGGTTGGAGTAGCCTCCTAAGATGCCAGATAACGAGGAAAAAGCGATTCAAGAATTCAATCATAAAGAAGTTAAGGTATAATAATTAAGTTACATTTGTTGGCTTTTGTGTTGTATATATGATTAGAAACATAAATTAATTTTCAGCTTCTAGGATTATTTTTCAACAGAAAAGGAAACAATCATAAAGCGGTTTATTTTTCTATTATTGTTTTTATCTTTCTTATAGGAACACGACTTGTTACACGAAATAAAACAATCTTTATATCATGCTTTTTGTTCTTAACTGAAAAGAGCCTGCTAACCGAAATCTTGTACCGGAAATTTTAATCTACTACTTAAAGTGCACTTAATGATTGAATTTTTATGTATGCAGCATATAAAGATTTTAGGGAAAGGAAAACAAGTGTTTGATCTTTTTTTTTATTGAACCGCAAACCACTTTATATCTATCTATATATAAAGAGCCAACAAGCCGCTGAAAAGCATACAAGAAAACACAAAACGGAAAAGCAAATTACAAAAGACGCAAAACATCAAACTCTAGCCAACTCTCCCAAGAGACATCCAGACGATTAGAGCTATGATTGATCCATAAAAAGGAGTCTTCCTTTATCTTCTCCACAATATCTAAAACCCGATAGTGTCACGTCCTCAAAATCCATCTGCGGAGTTTTATCGCGAGGCGCGTGACAAACCAGGATCCAGACACCAGCCATGTAGAATGACCTCTATATGAAAAGAAAACAGTTTTAACAAAAGACCAACGGTTCAAAAGTAATGGGGAAGCGAATCAAATGTAAAGTAAATCATGTGTCAAAACAAACGCCCAACCAATTAGAAAACCAATAAGTAAATGCAACGTTTACGAAATAAAAATGTTATTGATGTCATGTGGTGCTCCTATTCGTGGAATGTACCTTAGCGACCTGGGGAGAACACGTAAGAACAAGTGTCAGTCAATTAAAATGAGTGAGTTCACAAACTTGATTACCAAGTTACCTAAGACTAAAAGTGGAAATGACACTATTGGGGTCGTAGTAGATAGGCTGACTAAGTCAGCACATTTCTTGCCAATAAAGGAAACGTATAATTTAGTTAAATTGGCTAAGTTGTATGTGGACAAAATTGTGTCCCTACATGGTGTGTCGGTATCTATTGTATCTGACAGAGATACTAGATACACATCTCACTTTTGGAAAAGTTTCCAACAATCTTTAGGAACACGATTAAACTTTAGTACGGCTTACCATCCACAGATTAATGGTCAAAGTGAGCGTACTATCCAGACACTGGAAGACATGCTTAGGGCATGTGTGATTGATTTAGGTGGAAGTTGGGATGACCACTTACCCCTAATAGAATTCTCCAACAATAATAGCTATCATACAAGCATCAAGGCTGCCCCTTTTGAGCCTTGTATGGGAGAAAATGTAGAACGCCCGTGTGTTGGGCAGAAGTTGGAGAAGCCCAACTATCAGGACCTGAGATTGTCCTGGAGACCACGAAAAAGATTGTGCAAATCCGTGATCGTCTCAAAGCTGCCAGAGATAGGCAGAAGAGCTATGCTGACAAGAGGCGTAAACCTCTTCAGTTCCAAGTAAGGGACAAAATCATGCTGAAAGTATCATCCTGGAAAGGTGTGATGCGTTTTGGAAAGAAGGGCAAGTTGAGCCCAAGATATATAGGACCCTTCGAGATAATTGAACGTGTCGGCATTGTAGCTTATAAGCTCAAGTTGCCAGAGGAGCTTAGTGGGATTCATGATGTATTCCACATATCAAATCTTAAGAAATGTCTAGTCGATGAGTCGCTAGCAATATCACACAAGGATGTGCAAATTGATGAAAACCTAAGATTCATTGAGAAACCAATTTCGATCGAGGATTGACAGGTTAAGAAGCTTCGAAGAAAATTGATACCTATAGTAAAGGTTAAATGGGATGCCTTCAGAGGTCCCGAGTATACATGGGAGGTTGAGTCCACTATGCGACAAAAGTATCCCCATCTTTTTGAATAAAATCTCGAGGTCAAGATTTATTTTAAGGGGGTGAGGATGTAACACCCTGTAAAATCGTGTCCAATAATATAGTGACACGTGTTGTATTTTTCATATAGTCAATTAAATACTAATATGGATTAAAAGTGACAACATGCTCAAACTGAGTCTCTGAATGACTTTCTGATGTCAACATGCATAAACCTAGCCACTGAACGACCATTAGTGTCATCATGCCTAAAAATGTAGCCTCTAAACGACCATTAGTGTCGTTATGCTTAAACTTGGCCTCTGAGTGACCGTTGTGTCAATGTCCTAGCCTCTGAGTGACATCAGAGTCAACATGCTTATACTGAGCCTCTAGTGATCCTTTACGTAGTCCTAACTCTCATATGTCCTGTTTGTTGGACGAGAGTGATTAAATCCAATAATATATAAAAGTTGGATAATGGAGAGTTTTAAAAGTGTCAACATGTTAATTTATACCTCTGAGTGATCTTTTAACGAACCGAGAGCTCGACAATGTCCGGGCATAATCCCCGGTATGCCAAGTATTGGCTACGGAGGGCTAAAAGTGCCAAAAAGGTGCTTTAAAAGGGTTTTAGAAGCTTTTTAAAGTTAAGGGACTAAAAGTGTTAAACATGAAATCTGCCTTTGGGGAGCTCGTGGGGCGTGAGAGGCAGGACATGTGCCTCTCGCGGCCCGCCAGAGAACATCTGCTGCAACAGTTTTGCTTGGCTCCCAAACAAAACTCCAAAACCATTAAAACCGAAACCATGGCTTCCCAAACTGCTATGCCACGTTTTGAGACACTTGTAAGCTTCCTCTTACACCCCTAAACACCTGGGTTCACCTCCTTTGAGTTCTCCAACTATAAATAGGTGCTTAAGTTCACATTCCAACTTGCACCTTTCTCATTTATTCACTCTTCTCTCTCTTCTAGAAGTTCCTAGCTAAAAGGAGCATCCAACATAATTCTTTTGCACCCTAGAAATCACTTGTAAGTGTTCCTTCCTTGTGCATTTTCGTTTATAGGCTTTTACAGTCAAAAGTCAAGCGTTTTTCGGAAAAAGCTTTGACTTTCGGTTAAGACCATTATGGTCTAGCCATTGTTCGAAATGAACATGGCTAAGTGATCGTAATAAGGTAGGTGTTAGTCCCTATAAAGGGCACCTCCTAAAGATCACGTTTGCTAAACCAATTGACGGATCAAAGTTATGATATTAAAAAGTCAAACAGGTCATTTTTCGAAAAAAATCATAAATTAATCTTATATATGTTATGAAACCTGTTTTGATACTTAAACAAGTTGGTAATAATTATTAAAACATTTAAGAACATGTTCGGCTCGTCAATTTCAGTTCCAGGGTCGGTTCGCAACCGAATAAGCGAAGTTTGACTTCTTCTTTGACTTTCGATTCTGACCTGATTTAGATTAGTTACCTACTGATCTATAGGTTGCATTATGATCATAATATAATGTAGCATAACCCTCTGAGGTTATATTACATGATCATAACTAGAATCCAAGTTTATGCGCAAGTTCCATAATTATGTCATTTTTGACTAAAATGCCCTTTTTGTATAAAACAAGGTTTTAAATGGTAATGAATTTGAAAATGAGTTTCCTCTGATGTAATATTATAAGTAGGATTATTTGGGATGTTAAAACCAAGTTATAAACTGAGTTTTCAAACAGGTCCTTAAACTATGTCGATAAATGATGATTTTAGCCCTTGTGGCTTATAAAATGGTTTTAATCAAATATTTTCAAGGTAAATCATTTACCTACTAATATGTTATATTAAATAACATATTTTAAACATTTTAATCTGATCTTAACATCAGTTTTCGTAAACATCGCTTAAAGACGTCATTTTACGACATAAAGCGCTATTTCGGCGCATAGTTTGGTTTTAAACCATGTTATTGACCAAGACTTGATACCTACTGACTTTGAAGTTTATTTTAAAAATATTTATAGTAGGTACATATTATAAACTCATAATCCCAAATAATTTATAAACTATGTGTAAAATGACCAAAATGCCCCTTTGGTGCATAGATTGGTCATAAAAGATAAAATACACATATAATTGATATCCTACTGATATTATATCATAAATAATATATTTTTTCATAATACTCATGATTATAAACTTAAAATATGTTCGAGTTCCTTTTATACGGTATATAATTACCGAAATACCCTTATGAGGCATAGTTTCGTTTTAAAACCTTAACGGGCATATAAGTTGATATCTTACTGATATTTTAGCTTATTTAAAATATAATGGCATATAGAACTTGTCCATGAATTATCTGGTTACCCATTATCGCTTATAAGCATACGGTTGATTATACGTAACTAGTTTACGGAATTAACCGAAACGGGTTTAACCTTATCATTTTAATCTCAAAATCCAGAATGTTAATTGTTTACCCATCTTATGAAAGTCAAAGTACTTGTCAGGTTTAAACTACATGCTATCCAATCATCGTTTAATCAAGCATTATACGTCTTGATCATATACACTACTCGGTCAAAGTCTATAACTTAAATAAAGACCGATAGTATCTAATTGGTTAGCTTATACCATAATCCAGACTAGAGCCTTGCCGATAAATGCTATCTGCACGTTAGTGCTTTTGTATACGGCTGAGTTATTGAAATTTAAAACAAGACTAGCTCAGGTAAATACTCTCGACTTATTTTCCCTATATAGGCTTGGGATACGGTAAATTATTACCGCTTGGTCCGAAATGGGGTCAATCGAATGCTCGTTTAGGGCTAGTAAACCCGCATATTCCGTTTTAATCAGTTTTGTTTGATAACTTAAACATCGGGGGTTAAATTACCGTGTCCTGGGTATCCTCGGCTCAATATATTAGTTATTGGCCACGACCTTAGCGCGGGATGTAGGCATACACCTGACAGACGCTCATATGCAAATTACCCAAGACGTTGGGGATAACTCCTTCGTGAGTTCTAAGTGATGTGTATTTAATCATGTCTCGGTTTCTGTATTGGGCCCTGTATGTATTGGCAAACATGTGAATCTGATACAAGGTTGCAAGGTCAACTTTCCCAAGTTAATAAAAGATTTTGTATCGTTTTGCACTTAAAAATCATTTTAAAGTTTTCAAAATGAGTCAGTTTGGTGTATTTACCAGCGAAAGCTGACGTATCGTCCAAAGACCAAACTGCATGTACAATACGAAATAGGCCGGAAGCTGCTCGGTAGTGAATAAGAGGATCTTGCAAATCCTTAGATCTGCCCTAAAGTCTGTTTTATATTCTTTCTTGTACATTTTAATGATCCGCCTGCGGATCTTCTATTACGAGCCTGTATATTATTTTGTATTTCCAAACATTTGGTTTGTAATAGTAATTTTACTCCAAGACTACCGTTGTGCCGTGTTTAAATTGACTATGATGTCATCAACTGACGTCACAATACTCCCCACCCGGGCCCACCGGTGTATGGATTTGGGTTGGAAATCCGGGGGTGTGACACAGTGCTCATATCTAAGCGCGTGCCTAACGCTTTTTGTAATGATTGCCAAAAATGTGAAGTGAATCGAGCATCTCGATCCGATATGATTGAAATCGGTACCCCATGCCGGGAGACCACTTCCTTGATGTACAGCTGGGTTAGTTTCTCCATTTTGTTTGTTTCCTTAATCGCCAGGAAATGAGCAGAATTCGTTAGACGATCTACGATCACCCAGATGATATCGTATCCGCCTCGTGTTCTGGGGAGTTTAGTTATGAAATCCATAGATATATGTTCCCACTTCCACATTGGGATTTCTGGTTGCTGTAGTAACCCTGAAGGCTTTTGATATTCAACTTTCACCTTCGCAAATGTCAGACATTTACCCACATAGGTGGCAATTTCCGCCTTCATGTTCATCCACCAGTATGTTGTTTTGAGGTCCTGATACATCTTACCGAACCCGGATGAACAGAGTATCTGGATTTGTGGGCCTCATCCGTTATGAGTTCCCTTAAATTCCCGTAAAGGGGAACCCGTATACGGTTCATGAAGTACTTGATGCCATTAGATTGCACTTCCCAATCACGCTCCATCCTGCGTAGCGACTCAGCCTTTAGGTTTTCCTCTTTCACAGCTTCAACCTGTGCCTTACGAATCTGCTCTGGTAGATCAGAATGAATGGTGAGTTGTAATGACCGAACTCGTATGGGTTTCAGGTGTTCCTTTCGGCTAAGGGCATCGGCTACCACATTAGCTTTGCCCGGATGATACTGAATGGCACATTCGTAGTCATTCAGGAGTTCGACCCAGCGACGTTGTCGCATGTTTAATTCCTTCTGATTGAAAATATGTTGAAGACTCTTGTGGTCTGTGTAGATTGTGCACTTGGTTCCATACAAGTAGTGCCTCCAGATCTTCAGTGCGAAAACTACCGCTCCCAATTCCAGATCGTGTGTCGTGTAGTTCTTGTCGTAAACCTTCAGTTTTCGAGACGCATACGCGATGACCTTATCACGTTGCATGAGCACACACCCCAATCCCTGAATGGATGCGTCACAGTATACTATGAAGTCATCTGTCCCCTCAGGCAAGGATAGGATAGGCGCACTGCAAAGCTTTTGCTTCAGCAACTGAAATGCTGCTTCCTGCTTATCACCCCAAATATACTTGTTGCCTTTCTGAGTCAGAGTGGTAAGTGGTTGAGCAATCTTAGAAAATCCTTCGATGAATCGACGATAGTAGCCTACCAAACCCAAAAACTGTCGTAATTCTGTCAGTGTCTTCGGTGCCTCCCAGTTCTTGATAGCTTCTATCTTAGCTGGATCAACATGAATACCCTGCTCGTTCACTATATGCCCTAGAAATTGAAACTCACGAATCCAGAAATCGCATTTGGAGAACTTGGCATATAACTTTTCTCGTTGCAGTAACTCCAATAGTAGCCGCAGATGTTCTTTGTGTTCTTCTTGCTCTTAGAGTAAATCAGTATGTCATCAATGAACACGATGACAAACTTGTCAAGATATGGTTACACACGCGGTTCATGAGGTCCATGAATACCGCGGGTGCATTGGTGAGACCGAATGGCATGACCAAGAACTTGTAATGGCCATACCGGGTGCGGAATGCGGTTTTAGAGATGTCTTCCTCTCGAACGTGGAGTTGGTAATAACCTGACCTTAGGTCAATCTTTGAATAATAGCTTGATCCCTAAAGTTGATCAAAAAGATCATTAATGCACGACAGTGGATATCGATTCTTGATAGTAACCTTGTTAAGTTCCCGGTAGTCGATACACATACGAAGAGTTCCATCCTTTTTCTTAACAAAAAGCACCGGAGCTCCCCACGGGGATGAGTTGGGACGGATAAAACCTTTTTCCAATAGCTCCTGTAGCTGAGTGGATAGTTCTTGTAATTCGGACGGCGCTATACGGTAAGGTGCTATGGTGATTGGAGCACGTGGTTTGCCAATTGGATTTCGAATTCGACTTGCCTATGGGGTGGTAGACCAGGCAAATCTTCAGGAAAGACATCGGGGAAGTCGCGTGCGACAGGAATGTCCTCGATTTTCCTCTCGCCCGATGACAATTCTGTGATAAGAGCAAGAATGGCTACCGAATTTTTCTTGCGAAGATATTTCTGCACCTGCATAAAGGAAATGATATCCGTGACGACACCACTTCGATCACCCTGAATGGATAAAGTTTCGCCACTAGGAAGAGGAATGCGAATAACCTTTTCACGACAGATTCTTTCGGCTTGGTTTTTGGACAACCAGTCCATACGAATTACTACGTCGAAACTACCCAGCGTAGTTGGCATTAGGTTTATGTCAAACGTGTTACTAGCTAGAGAGAGCTGACACCCTTTGAGCATGTGATTTACTTCTACTGTTTTACCATCGGCTAACTCTATGGTGTAGTTGGTTTCGAGCGACACTGGGGCAATATCAAACCGTTTTCTAAATGACTCTGATATGAAACTTCTATCGGCGCCGGAATCAAAAATCACATTTGCAAATGATTACTTAATGGAAACTTACCGGTTACTACATTAGAGTCGTCCCTTGCTTCGCCTTTTCCCAAGGTGAAAGCACGTCCTTTGGCTCCACCGCTGTTGTTTCCCTTGTTAAGCTGAGGGCAGTCTTTCTTGAAATGTGTTTCGCTACCACACTGGTAGCATGTTCTAGTGACCCCGCGTTGCTGATTCTGATTTTGCCTCGGTTGAATTTCGCCCCGACAATCCCTTGCAGCATGACCATTTTTACCGCACCTTTGACAACGGTTACCACCACACTTCCCATAGTGGTGGAGATTGCACTTGCTGCACCTTGGTTTGTTTCTCGAGTAACCACGTCGGTTCTAAGAGTTATTGTTGTTTGTTGTTAAACGACTGGTTGTTGTAGCCTCGGTTGTTGTTGTTGACCCTTTTTTGCGGACCTTGTTGTGATGACCTGAAATTTGTTGTTTGAAAGGGCCATCCTCCCATTTTCTTTTGTTGTCAGGGGCAACAGTAGATTCGCCCCTCTTTGGAAATTTTCCTGCTCGACCGCCTTTTCAGTCAGGTTGTGCGCCAACAGCACTGCCTGTTTAACCGTTGTCGGGTTGCTGGACATCACCATTCCCTGAATCTCGGGAACTAATCTCCCAAGTAGAGCTCTATCTGCTTGTACACAGGCCTGGCCATCTCTAGACATAAAAACACTAAGTCGTAGTACTTTGAAGTGTACTCTTCAATTTTTGAACCCCGCATCTTATGCTTCCACAGATCTTGTTCCAGCTGATGAATGCGGTCTCTGGGACAGTACTCCTCTCTGACCAAATACTTAAAATCATCCCATGCCATCGCGTTGGCCGCGATTAGACCCCTGGTCTGCACCTAGCTGTTCCATCATGTCAGTGCCCCGTCTTCTAGCGTCGAAGCTGCAAACTTCACCCTATTCTCGGGCAGACAGTTACACATTGCAAATACCGATTCCACTTTCTCTATCCACCGAACCAATCCGATGGGTCCTTCCATTCCTGTGTATTTGTTGGGCTTGCAGTCTATGAAAGCCTTATAAGGATTAAACGCTGCGCCTAAGAATAGAATTCAAAAGAGTCGTTAAGGAAAAGAAATATATTGGTAACACTAGAAGTGTCATTTCTTCAGATTTTCCTAAAGAGTTTTGGGTAGGTGTTACCTCCGAGGTTAGCTTTCTAGTTGTTTTGGAGGTGTTGGTTATTCGTTGCGATAGCACGGTTAACGTGCTCCTGAATCAGCGACAAATTCCGCATGAGTCATGGTTATTCGCATAAGCTTCATGCATGTTCGCCTGCAGTCCTTCGATTTCATACTGCTGGATGCCCTGTCTAATCCATAGGTCCATGTCCCGCTTACGGTGTCCTTCCGAGTCTTTCCTCAACTCACGAACCTGCCTTTCTAATTCCTCGATACGCTTTTCCAATCTGATGGTGTAGTCGAGGGTAGTTAGTGTGGACGTTGTTTCCTCCTTTTGTGCTAGCTGTTTCCTTTTTGCTGCTCTCGTTTCCGCACGACGCGGTGGTGACGGTGGCATTGCGGAAGTCTCTCCTCGTGCCAGTGCGTGGTTAGATGAGGAGGAGGATGACGACATGCCTGTTATGTTAGTATTATAGGACGCCTATAGAATAAAGCAATACACTACAAATATATCAAGTAGTTGTGTTCGGATCGGTGATACTAGTGGCATGTCTGTGGCTATAGTTTAGGTCTACGACCAATGCAAACCTAATTCTCTATAACCGGTGGCTCTGATACTAATCTATCACACCCTCAAAATCTATCTACGGAGTTTTACCGTGTGACGCGTGACAAACCAGGATCCAGACACCAGCCATGTAGAATGACCTCTATATGAAAAGAAAACAGTTTTACCAAAAGACCAACGGTTCAAACGTAATGTAGAAGCGAATCAAATGTAAAGTAAATCATGTGTCAAAACAAACACCCAACCAATTAGAAAACCAATAAGTAAATGCAGCGTTTACGAAATAAAAATGTTTTTGATGTCATGCGGTGCTCCTATTCGTGGAATGTACCTTAGCGACCTGGGGAGAACACGTAAGAACAAGTGGCGGTCAATTAAGATGAGTGAGTTCACAAATTTAAATTTCAATTATAACATGTTTTGATTTCACAATTTCACACCATTCAACCCGAATAGTAATTAAGAGTATTTAATATACTGTTGTTATATTTCTAGGTAGCTAACCCGCGTTACGTCACGAAAGAGTTCGAAACCGAAGCTGACTATTGTTGCCTTTGTTTGCCAAGTCTATCACTGACCATGGCGGTAAGTTAGGCTAATTCTACACTCGGTGACCATTACCGGTCAAGCTAGCGCGACTAGCTTGGGTGGGGCTTGTCGGGCCCAATAGTACTACTCAAAATTCCCCCGCTATTAATCCCAATACTAATGGTCCGAGGTTACAAGGACTTTATGTGATAAAGCTACTTTGTGACCATAACAATACAACAATATTCTATTAAAAAACGTTATATTCGTATAACGGATAGGCATTACATTACCGTAATGTGCTCGTGTTACCTTCCCTGATTTTAAAACATTTAAATTAGGGACCCTGAACTCACCTTCGAATTGCTCGATAAGATTTAAATTGTGTATGAACTCTAGGACGATCAACCACGCCCTATTATAGTTACCATGGTTTATTAGTGATGGTTCAAGTAAATCATGAAAGTCCTACACGTATCTAGCAACTAGCACGCAAACAAGAAATCACATATAAGTTATGCATATACAAAATTAGGTCAAGAAACATGTAATCATTTAACGTATAACCCACCAAGACCCAATACAACATTGAAAGAAAAATGGCATATTAAGCTACAATAGAAACATGTAATTATTTAATGTATAACCCACCAAGACCCAATACAACATTGAAAGAAAAATGGCATTTTAAAGAAACATATTAAAACACTATTTGTACCAAACATGTCCTTTACACCAAAGTTGGATCAACCTCATCCTTGTCATCAATTGATCCTATAGTTGATCTTTCATGGCAATAACACTTCAAAGAGTATGGGAGAATATCACGTTTGGTGAAATGGTATCCTTTAAACACTTTTTTTCTGAATTACTTTGCTATATAAAACTATAAAACATTAGTGAATGGATACAACAGTAATTTAGCCATACTAATACTATGATTATGATGATGATGATGATGATGATGATTGGATGTGTACCAAATTGGTTTATGATAAATAAAAGGGAGGTTGAAGATGACCAGTAGAACAATAGAGAGAATTTAGACCATTTTCATAATTTTCATTCCTAATAATAAAACAACTGAATGGTCTCCTTTTAAAGAGAAACAACACAAACAAGTAACAAGTCAAGCACTACTTTTCTAAACCTACGACACATGGAAATGTGGACATCCCCAACATTAATATTGTCTCATTCGTTAATAACCTAATTGACAAGGAGATTAGAATTGGAATTCTTCTAAATTATTAATGGATACTTAAGTTTTGATGAACCTTGCGATAAAGGAAATTATCTTCACTTAATTGATATTCACATATCGTTTTTATTATACTTTAGCAACTACGGTGAGAAATTGTATTGTTATGAGCATGTATAATGTCTAATTGGATGGCTCGATAAGGTAAATGTGACTTGGGAAGCAATAGTTATTGACGATGGTGATGATAACGATGATTTGAATTGGTTGGAGTAGCCTCCTAAGATGCCAGATAACGAGGAAAAAGCGATTCAAGAATTCAATCATAAAGAAGTTAAGGTATAATAATTAAGTTACATTTGTTGGCTTTTGTGTTGTATATATGATTAGAAACATAAATTAATTTTCAGCTTCTAGGATTATTTTTCAACAGAAAAGGAAACAATCATAAAGCGGTTTATTTTTCTATTATTGTTTTTATCTTTCTTATAGGAACACGACTTGTTACACGAAATAAAACAATCTTTATATCATGCTTTTTGTTCTTAACTGAAAAGAGCCTGCTAACCGAAATCTTGTACCGGAAATTTTAATCTACTACTTAAAGTGCACTTAATGATTGAATTTTTATGTATGCAGCATATAAAGATTTTAGGGAAAGGAAAACAAGTGTTTGATCTTTTTTTTTATTGAACCGCAAACCACTTTATATCTATCTATATATAAAGAGCCAACGAGCCGCTGAAAAGCGTACAAGAAAACACAAAACGGAAAAGCAAATTACAAAAGACGCAAAACATCAAACTCTAGCCAACTCTCCCAAAAGACATCCAGACGATTAGAGCTATGATTAATCCATAAAAAGGAGTCTTCCTTTATCTTCTCCACAATATCTAAAACCCGATAGGATGTCCTTCAAACACCTTTTTGTTCCTTGCATGCCAGATTCTCCAAAAAGTTGCCTTCATAACAGTATTGACTATTTTTTTCCAAATTCTCGATCCCGGGTATTATCCAGCGCTTCGATAATAATTTGGCCTGAGTTTGCAAAGACCGGAAAGGGTACTCTAATCCACGTGAAAATATTCCACCAAATACCTTTCGCAAGTAAACAGTTAACGAAGGCATGATTATAGTCTTTTGTTCTATACTCGCATTGATCGCATATAACACTTTGTAACGGAATACCTCGCTGGCTAAGTTCTAGTTGCGTTGGCACTCTTCACATATTGGCTCTCCAAGTAATGAAGTTGCTCTTTGAAGTTGCCCAAGCGTTCCAAGAGAGCTAAGACGAATTAGCATCGGTCACCGCGTGAGACGTGATCTGATTTGTAATGTACTTCACAGAAAATTCTGAACCGAATTCGTTGATCCAAACCCACTTATCATTGTTTTTCCCAATACGGGTCTGCTGCAGTAAGTTCATCAATGACGAAATCTGATCCCACTCTATTCTGGTTTAAGGATCCCTCAACCATTTCCATCCCCACTTGCCATTGTCTTCGTGAAAGTTCTCGGCAACAGTCCCACGTTTGTTTACAGCGATAATAAAAAGATCAGGGAATCGGTCCTTTAACGGAACTTTATCGAGCCAACAGTCCAACCAGAAGAGGATGCTTTTACCGTCTCCTGCAGTTACCCGAATATAGTCTTCCACTTTGATATCGAACTTCTGCATTGACTCCTTCACCCCATAAATATGCTTCCAAATTCCGAGAACAGTTTTCTTCACCGGAATAATGGACTTGCCAGATTTTAATTCGTGGACAACACGAACAACCTTGGTCCAAAGTTGGTTCGGCTCGTTTTTGTACCGCCAACACCATTTGCATAGCATGGCGAGATTATAATCACGGATCCCGACTCCACCTAAAGCCTTGGGTTTCATAAACAAATCCCATTTTACCCACCTCATATTTTGATGTTGAATAACACTCTTAGGAGCTGGAAACAAAGATAGATAGTAGGATGGCAGATTTCCGAGGACCGATTTAGCCAACGTCACCCTACCGACTAGGGATAAATGTTTTGCTTTCCAACACGATAGTTTCTTCTTGAATTTCTCCACAATCGGTTTCCAAAAGATAGTTCTTTTCATATTAGTTCCTACAGGGATCCCTAGGTAACTAAACGGGAATTTCCCTATACCACAATTAAGCACACGAGCAACTCTTGAAATCTCCTCCTCACCAACCCTTACCCCGAAGAGATGCATTTTTTATCGTTAACTTTGAGGCCCGAAACAAGGAATAAACATCTTAAAAATCTTTTCTGACTCACTGCATTGTGATCCGACCATTCGCCAAGAAAAAGGACGTTGTCGGCATAGCAAAGGTGGGATAAAACCGGTTCGTCACTTGTGAGTTTGAACCCATTGAAAGACCTAACTTGACAGCTCTGTTAACGAACATTACAAGAGATTCCAACGATAGAATGAAAAGGAAAGGAGAGATCTGGTCTCCTTGTCTTAAGCCTCGTTTGTATTGGAATTCGTTCGACGACGAGCCATTAACGAGAACCGAACCCCTCCCTAATTTCAAACAACTACTTATCCACCTCACCCATCTATCCGAAAAGCCCATACAGTTCATAATCTTAAACAGGAATTTCCAATTTAAGGAATCATACGCACGTTGGAAGTCTACTTTGAAAATCATCATTTTGTGCTTATTTTTCTTGGCCCACGCTACCGTTTCCCCAATAATAAGAGGACCATCTAGGATGTAGCAGCCCCCGACGAAAGCCAACAGAGTAGGGGAAACAAGGTTACCCCTATTAAACGACTCGCAAGGACCTTCGTAACTTTTTTGTTAAGAGGACCATCCGGAGGCTCTACCAACGATGGCTTCAACTTCATATCCATCTTCTCGGGAAGACTTTCCACTTGGTGTGTCCAAGTGAGTCTTCCTTCCTTCACCGCCATCACCTCCATCTTTCTCACGTCTTCATCCATGCTCCGATTTGTTCCATTTGCAACCTGTCAAACATGAAACATTCCTCTATTGTGTTTTCCTCTTCGACACTCATGTTGCATAGAGGTATACACTCGTCAACAACGTCCGCCATATAGCATTCGTCTTTAACTAGAGGATCCGTTAATCCTGAAAAGACTTTTAACCGCAACCGACAGTTTCCAAAGGTCATGTCGATCGTGCAAGTTTTACAATAGATTTGGGCATTCGATTTTGCCAAAAATGGTTGACCGAGAATAACCATTGGTTGCTTAGTTTGGTCCAAAGAGACATAATCAAGTACAAGAAAGTCCACCGGATAGTGAAAGTTCTCGACCTTGACAATTACATCTGTGACTATCCCACGGGGTAGTTTGGGGGTCAAGTCGGCTAGCACCACTGTGGTGTTTGCTGCTTGAAGTGGACCAAATTCGTATTGGTCATACAAACTACCCGGCAAGATACTCACACTCGCCCCAAGATCTAAAGTGTCCGAGTCGTTTTAAATTCACCCACTTGTATCGAAATAATGGGCGCCCCCAGATCTTTTACTTTGGTGGAAGTGCACACGAAAGAACCGAACTCACGTTTTCAGTTAAATCAAGTTTCTTAGGAAACTTGTGAGTTCGCTTCTGGGTACATAAATCCTTCAAGTACTTAGCATACGAGGGTACTTGTTTGATTACATCTAAGAGTGTAAATTGATTTTGACTTGTTTAAAAACTTCCCACATCTCTTCTTGATGGGGTTCACGTTTATTCACCACTTTCTTAGATGGTCCCAGCAAAGCTTCGGGATAAGGAACAGTATTAATCTCCACACCCTTTTCCTTAGCCTTTGGGATGGGGACGGTCACAACGGGAATAGTTTTAACACTTTTAGAAACATTTTCATTTTGACCAGTTTACCGTCAACATCCTCCTCATCACTAACATCCTCCACCACCCCTTCAACAAACAAAGGTGGTGGTGACTCAACACCGGTATCAATGACCCGGCCCTTGATGCTTAGGGTTCACGGTGGTGTCACTTGGCAATCTTCCGCCATTTCCTCGCATATGAGCCATCTCTTCCGCATGTTGACCCGCTTGCTTTTCCAATGCTTTATGCGATTTGTCTCGTACCCAAACTCTTTCTTCATCTCCATCTTGATCTCTTGATTTAAGTCTCTTATCGCATTCATGATTGCGTCAAGCTTGGAGTTTAACGGGTCATCACTACCACCCATTTGGGAGTTTGAAGTACCACCCCATTACCGCCTAGGTTGTAGCCCCGTTGGTAATTACTTTCACGGTTTTGATACCCTTGGCCACTCCCTTGGTTATAATTCCTTTGGTAACCCCGTTGGTTACCACCTTGTCGGGTTTGGTACGACGATCCACCTTGATTTCCACTTTGATTGCCCGGTTGAAAATTTTGGTTCATTTGGTTTGAGGCATTATCATACCTAATTAGGATGGTTCCTCAAACCCGGGTGATAAGTGTTGGAGTTCATGTCGTATTGCTTCCGTTCTCCATACACTTGATTCACCTCTTCAGTGCTTTGTGCCATATTAACCTGGCACTCCTCGGTACAATGACCAATATCCCCACAATCTTCACACACCGCAAACTGAACCGCCCCCAGATCCTTTTTCTTCATACGGGCCAACTCGCGCTCTAAAGTGCGATTCGATTCTTATCATTCAAATCAAGATCGAGAATAGATCGGGAAACGGGGTGCTTTTTTTCTCTATCCGCCATTGCAACCGCTTCAGAATTCTTGCTCATTCTTTCTATAAATGCCCAATTGTCTTCCTCATGGTTGTTCAAAAATGTACCATTACTTTCCGATTGCAAGTATTTGTGATCTTCGGTGTCTAACCCCCGTATGAAACACTTCAACAACTCCCACCTCAGAATTTGATGGTGAGGGCATTTCCGAACCAACTCCTTAAATTGAGTAAATGCCTCATGTAGCAACTCCCCCGACAACTTTCGAAATGACCGAATCTCGTCTCGTGCATCATCGGTTTTCGTAATCGAATAGTATTTATCAAGAAACACCTGTTGCATTTCAGCCCAAGTGCGAATACTATTAGCATGCAGAGTAAGGAACCACCGTCTCTTTTTGTCTTTTAATGAGAACTAGAAAAGCCTTAGCTTCACTTCTTCTATCTTGAAATTATGGCCCCCAATCATACCACATATAACGAAGAATTCTGCCAAGTGAGTGTACGGTTCATCGTTCGTCCTACCATTGAAGTAAGGTAGGATGTTGATGTAATTAGACTTATAATCGAATGATCGCCTCCCTCGAGGTCTAGGTACAATAGGTGAGTAATTTTCAGTGACCACCGGGCTAAATCGCCCATTAACACCTCTTGGGGCTTGTTGTGGTTGATGGCGTGGGCTGTTAACCTCTTGATTCATCTACCGATTATTACCTCTTCGATCACCACCTCTATCACCCCCTTAGTTACCGCCGCCCATGAATTGCGGAAGCCGGTTGCGGTTGACATTATTATTGTTGTTATAATTATCGTCATCCCAGTTCCGTTGATTGTTGTTTCATGGTGGACGGTTGTTTCCGTAATCGTCGTCATTTTGACCATACTCATACCCATATCCTTCATCGTTCCCCACAAAATTGGCATTTTCAAAACCAATGTCTTCATACTCAAACCCCCAAGCGTTGTAGAAGTTCCCCACATTATTATCACCCCACCATCATCTTCAACCTGCTCGTTGTAATTCTCGTCGTCGTCTGAGTATTCCGAATGAACACTCACATGTTCTGGTGATTGATAACCGGGAACGACATACGGTGCATCGTCGGGAATGTTGTTTCTCAAAGCGTCAAGATCGAAAAACTTAGCGTCATTCGTGGGAATGCCAAAATTTTGGTTAACTCCACGGCCGGAGTTAACATTTCGGTTGTTGGGGTTAGGTGGTAATGGGTTTTATCAATTTTCGTTTTGAGGTGGAGGTGTGGGTGTACGTTGGTTGCTGTTTGGTTTTGATCATGAGTTTGGAAAGGTGGTGCTGGTGATCCCAATCTATTACCACCCCCGGCTGGTTATTTTGGATGTTTTGGTTTTGGGGAGGGTAATTTGGGTGTTGGTTGTTGGGTTGGTTAGAATTTTGGGATCCATTTGAATGGGCCCAAAAGATGGTGTAAGTGGTGAGTTGGTGTTGAGTGTATTAGAGACAAGAACTGCATCTAACCGAGTGGCTAAATTCCTTCGAGTAACCCGCTCAATCTCCGGTTCGAACACTAGTGATGAAGTCCTCCCGTAGTTTCTTGTATGCATGCACTACCTGTAACCTGCACAAGTAACACACCCGCGTAACAAGAAAATAGAGAAAGTAGCAAAGAAGAAACAAGCACCATAAACAAATAATCACAAAATCAACTAATATCCAAACACAAAGCGCACGAACTCCCCGGCAACGGCGCCAAAATTTGATCGGAGTGTCGCTCCCCGGTCAAAGATAATATTTATACGTTAACAATGTGTTAGTGGTAGTAAGGGTTCGAACCACGAAGAGTTTGTGGTTTGCGAGCGGACAAGATTGATTTTAAAAAAAATGTTCTCACTTTTATAAAGCTTGCTAAGAAATTGATTAATTGTTTGTATGAAAAAGGTGTCGGAATGTACCGACGATTTTTTGTTTCGATTACTAAACTATGAAAACTTGAATGATTGTGGTTGCATGGGAACTTGCTTAAATGATTTTAAACCATAATGGAGACCAAGCTTCACACCCGGTTCAACAATTGTTCGGACCTAGGGTTACTACACGTTTTTGGTTCAATCGAATTAGTTCATTAACAGTTTTACAATCACAAGGCTTAGGTGCCAATTGCTATCAACGTCATAGAGAACGAACCACAATGCACTTCCTTTCCTCGGACAAGCAAATCCTATCAAAAGACAAGGCATAAATACGTATATTCATTTACGAAGTCAAATTTCATAAGTCACTCGACAATTTGTAAATTAAATATAAACTTAAGACAATTATCTAATGATTCAAATGTAATTCAATTTGTCACAAACCAAATATTAAACAAATAGCAAGCCCTAGAAATCCTTACAAAAGTCTACATCGGGGTGAAACCCACGGGAATTAGCCGCTCATGATGAACATAACACGATCAACGATTTGTGAACTCTTGACTTTGAACATCTTGAAGCTTTAAATGTCATAGAGATGATGGTTAGGGTTTAGGATGGATGATGATGAACAATGGAAGGCTGATGATGATTAGGGTTAGGGAAGTAAGGATGGATGACAAATTCGGTTGATGATGGATGATTCGGATGGATTGGAATTGAGGTTGGTGGTGTTCTTGGCTCTAAGAGAGATTTCAAAACTCAAAAATAACGTAACTCCAAGAAAAATGGTCAAAACGAATGATATAACCCGTCCCTAAACAACAAACAACCAAAGTCACGTTTTAGTGCAGAAGAGGGCATCGCCGACGGCCCACCAGGAGTCGGCGACGGCCCTTGGATATCTTGGTTTCTCCCGACACTTAATCCTACTGTCTACGGACAATTCTGGCCGACGGAATATCTGAGTGGCGTCACCGACACTTAATGCATGCTTTGTTCATTTTCTGTGTTTTCCATTCCTCGATCCCGGTTGACCCGTTTTCCGTCCCGGTGCTTCGTAAAGCTCCCGAATAGCTCCTTAAACTTTGCTAGACCTGCAAAACACAACTCCAATCAAAACTAGGCTATTCGAAACTAAAAGTCATGTAAAAACATCAACTTAAACATAAAAGAAGACCGGTTCTCGACCACGTATTAGAAGGTACCCGGGTCCCACATGCACGCGAGACCCCCTGATCTGCCTATCGCATCAGAAGACACCGCTTCCATGGTGGATATGTCCCAGAAACAGTTCCAAAAGACCGTGGACACCTGCTTTATGCGTTTATTGAATCCCCTAAAACAAAAATCTCGACTCCCTTTTCAATCTCCTAACCCAATCTTCTTTCCCCGCGGTCTTTGTCACAAAGTTAGCATTCTCTAGCTTCCCAACATCATGTTTAGAGGGATTTTTCATTCTAGCGAAAACTGATCCTTTCTTCTTGAATACCATGAGTTGTTTTTTCACTACTTTCGTATACTTGCCCAGGTTAACTCCAAGTTTAGCACTGTCAAACTTGACTTCTTTAATCTTCTGTATCCAATCCTCAGTATTACCCACGAAAGAGAGCCTGATGAACCCGAAACGGTTGCCAGCACTGTCCCGTTTTTTAGGAATGAAGGCGCCCTCTAAATTCCTGAAGTGCTGGAAAGCCAACCAAAGTGATTGACTCGTGCACCCTTCAGGAGGTTAGACACGAAAAAGGAGGTGGTATTTTGAAGTCTTTCTTCTCTACTCGCATACCTTCGTTCTGCTTTCCAAGTTCTCTTACTAACAACAGGCTGCCAATGCTCTTCTCTGAAGTAGCTCCCTTTTCTGATTTTACCTTGCTCTTCCTCCTTCCTTCTTCTAAGTTCTTGGTAGTTTTGACCAGCTTCGGCGGGAAGCCGGTGTCCTTTGTCCTCTCCTCTCCGGCGGGAAGCCAACATCGCAAATCAAGGTATTTAAGAAGTAATTTAATCATTCATTGCTTTAATGTAATTACACGGAAATCGATTATAATACACATTAAAAATACATATGTCGATTTCTACAGGGAGGTATTATGGGTTTGTAAATTCGCCACAAAAGTCAGATGATTTGCAAAAAAGATCCAGTTTTCCTACTAGAAATTCCGACAGATTTCGTATGAACAAAATTTCCTACCTGTTTCCAACTAATTACGAAAAAAAAGAGACATATTTACTACAAAATACCAAACATGGATTGAAAATGACACGAGATGTGCAAAACCCATTTTTGTAAAGAAATCACATAAGAGCTAACGTCTTATTAGTAGCAGTCATAAAATCATTGATCATGATACATATGTCTGCATGACTGGATGAGAATACTTGTAATTTGCATAATATTTTGGAAGGTATTGTAGACCAGTGACATTTTCTGATACTGGTGAATTTAGAATTTGCATAGATGCCACCACACAAATGGTAAATATGTTTCCAACAATTTGTCAGAGTATAATTTTTTGAGCTTAATGGAATCTACTATTTCAGATATTTCCTTCAATTTTTTTTACTTTTTTTCTTAATTATGTGTTTTTTTACCTTTTTCGAATCAGATTAATAAGGCATTGTGTTTTTTGTTTTTCATTTATCACCCCACACCATTGAGCCCACCACTTAACTTAATCCAAAAAAAACCGACCACCAATGCCACCACCTTTACACACTTCCGGTGGGGATTTGGTTGGTGAGACTGAAAATTTATGATGAGTTCAATCTTGTTAGACTAAGATGTAATTCGACATACAAAAACTTATATATAACACTTAACCAAAAAAAACTCACAAGTTTTTTTTTTTTTTTGGAAAATTCACACGTATCATGATTCTCGTGGCCATTTCGTTAATTGGTCTACATATATCCATTCCGTTCAATTTGCTATGATGAATTGTTAAAAATAATAATAATTAATATGTCAAAATATTATAAAACATGATTGTACGTTTTATAGATATTTTAATTAATGTACCCTTTACGTCTTTTTAAGCCGAACCCATTTTTTCCTCGGCCATAATTCCAATATTCAAATTGAGTAAAACATTATAACAAAATATGTTAGGTGAGTATGTGGATTACAAAACAAAGTATTTATTGTAATAATGACACTATGCTGATGGTCAATAGTGTGGATCTTTTATTTAATTTGCATTATCAGTAACAAACTTTAATTTTTTATTTCGTCAATAACAGTCGTAAAATTTATCACTTTATATTAGTAAGAGTTCATTTATTTTACAACAAAATATCTTTTATGAAATGGTATATTTAATTAACTCGAATGATAATAGATATCTTTCTTTCAAACATCAAGCAAAGAACAAGAAAACGAAAAAAGATACTGAAAAACACTAAAAGAGATGTGATACTCATCAATATTTCCTAAGTTTTCACACACAAACTTAAGTTTCTTAGCCATTTTCTCTATCATCTCCTCCGTCGCGTCCTTCTTAGCGTGAGACGACATATGGCTAGCATAACGCTGGCATGTTTCAAAGACCTTGCCACATCTCACACAAGGTCCATAATAATCACGCTTTTTAGGTTTTGCTCTGCTAGAGCCAACAAAACCTTGGGTCTTAGCGAGCTGGACTTTGACTCGAGTTGGTGGCACTTCGGTTATAGGACTACCACCTCTCCCGTTAGAGTCTAGTTCCCATGCTTTGTTACCCAAAGTCAAAGTTAGATCAACTGGAACCTCATTGATGACATTGGTACAAGGTAGATCTAGTCGAAGTCTAAGGTCCACGTCGGCGAGGGATTTGACCCATTCAGAATGTTGGACGTAACCAATTGAGGAATTTGTGGGATATCCATTTTCATAGAGACTGGCCACTCGTTTATGGGTGAGCTAAAAGAACCATGTATAGCATATGCAGTACTATTCCTAGCACTGGCATTACAACGTTTATTAGACATGGTAAACATGGCGGAAAGAACAATAGCAAAAATTTTACAAGAGATTAATTATTGGGGTGAATTGTTTGGGTGTCTTGGGGTGTTTTTATACTACTCATGCACGGTGATAGCATTTAAGTTCTATGAATAATTTAATATTTTTTTTCTAAAGTAAAGTTAATAATGAGACTTTTGTAGCGGGTGTTCAACGAGAATATATATAATTCACAAAATAAGATTTGATATATATACGTTATTGATTACCTGTGTACATGCATATAATTTATGTTCGATAAAGTTATGAATATTTATTTATATAGTTTTACATTTATATACTTAATTTTCAATTTAGGGTAAGTTGAAGAAATTAATTAGCTGGAGTTTGAGTTTGAAAAGTTTCTCTCTCTATCTCTTTCTCTCTCTATATATAAAAGTGTGTGTGGCGGGGTGGGGGATTCAATGGGAATTATAAAAAAACAACTTTTCAAAGCTTTTTTTATGTGTTTGTGTATATCGTGAGATAATTAAATTAATTTATGGAAGATATAAATAACTAAAGTAATTATAAATATTCTACAGTTTTAAACTAAATTAATTAATTACTACAAATGACTATACTGTTAGCACAATTACTTTAGTTAATATTTATATGCTTAACACCGTAAATTTGATTGTATTTTATTCTAATTAACATCATCTAAAACAAAACCTTAAATTTTAAACTAAAACCCTAGAAATGACTCAACACAATTATTAATTATTTAATAGCGTTTTTTCATAATCATCTTCCCTCTTTTATATATATATATAGAGAGAGAGAGAAAACCCCCTTTAAGTTCAATAAATTCAATCTCCGCCATCCATTTGAATCTTATAAAAAGCAACTTTCTGAAACGTGTAACAAACTGGCAAAGTAAATGTAATAGCTTTTTACTTTTTCATTTTTCTGTCTCACACAAAAAAAGTATAATAGGTTTGTCTGTTACACTAAATTTTTTATACGAAACATATAACATATTTTTTACATGCACCATACAATGAAAACTAATAAAAAATAAGTTCGTAAATGTTACACTTCGTAAAACCTATAAAAATCTGTTATTGAAAACAACATAAAGTATAACATATACTCTTTTTCTCTCACGAGACGTGTCAGAACTCCGAAAGAAATGAAGAAAATGTTGAAATGGAAGACAGACATGAGGAAATTGAAGAAATTTTAAATCTGGACATGAACAATGTCGAAAAAGGGGAACCATCGTGTAGTAAGATTTTAATTAAGAGATTCAGAATTATTCATATTGTGATCAATCAATTCATATTGTTTTCAGTCATCCTCTTTTACTATGTCGTAGATTCATCATAATCTTATTTAATGATTATTGTATTAAATGAAACGATGTTGTATATCTGTATACAATATGCGTAATTAGTAATATAACATATTTGCTATTCAGTGGAATTATTTATTCTTATGTTCCCGTTAAATGTAACTAGTGCATGTCAACCCTTGGATTAAGGGGAGAAGAAATCGTGACCGTAATAATTCATCATAACCTTCTAGAAGGAGAAGTTGTAAGGTGGTTTTTCATTGCACTGATTTCTCCCACGTCGTCTACGATCACAACTATCCTAATACCCCACATCAGTCATTAATGGATGGAAACCCATTTCTACACTCCCAATTCCTTCTTCCTCTCCAAATCCCTATTCATTATCGTACGTAATTCATTGAGTTTCAAAGTGCTTAGGAAGAAGAAATCAAGGATCAAAAAGGTAACAAGGATGGAGGCTTGTCTACCGCCAATAAGAAAGGAAAGTCAGCAAGGCAGAAACCCTATATATTCCAGTTGTCATCAATTTAGGATTTTTTTTTTCTATTCTAGTGTTAATTTTAAGTTTATGTAATACTATGAGAATGGGTTATCAAGAAGCATTAGTTGCCCCATGATTCCATGAAGCCACGTTTCCTCTGCTAAAATCCTTAGTTTTTTGCCTTCCTATTGATTTATCTTTCAGTTGATTTATGGTGAAACTAAATCCAAATCGAGGTCCATCTCTAATTTTTTCCTTATTTGAATGTTGAAGGTCAAACGACGCTTAGTTGTCCTCATCTGGTGGCTTTGGAATTTGGATTATGTAGAAAAAAACTCTTTAGGTTATGTATTTGAACGCCAAGTTCTTCCTTCTGTAAGTTTCGGGCCATGTCCCAAATCACCCACTTTTAGTGTGGTAATCATGCTACTGAAAAGTCATGTGTTTAAAATGAAGACATGGTGTTTCAAAATCTTTTTATATACTCTTGGTGTCAAGATGGGGGGTGTTTATGTATGTGAATGCCTGTTTATTGCTTATGGTGTTGACTATCAAGGTTCATGACAGAGTTATGCTAACCTTTACATAATAGCAACAAGGATGGATTTTTCTTTGCATTGTATTTAGGGCAGCTGTGGGAATATACGGATTGACACGACTTCACCCATATCTCTTGACCTCATGACATACTATTTAATGTGAAGGCCTAAAGAATAAGGTGTGCTGGTGGGAAGCCGATGGAATACACTGAAAATATAACAAGTGCAACATATCATGCGCTAATCGGCTTATGGTACGCGGTACAAAAATAGAAAAAATGTTGTTTTCCCATTTTGAAGCTTAATTCATGTCGTTTTGTTTATAGGTTAATCTTTTGTTTAATACAGTTTCTAATAAATATATAGGATCACTGATGGAGTTGTGGAGAGTGTTATCATTGATTGATGTGTAATGCTTGAAATTTTCAGATACGGCTCAAGAAGTGGAAACATTGATGATGATTATGGATCAAACTATAGAAGAATCCGATGCAGGTTCGAAGTGGCACAGTCTTCTTTTGACGTTTCGTATGGCGGGGGTTCGCTACAGCCGTGCATATGGTGTGATTTGAGTACCGGGGATTTTGTGTACGGTCACTTTGCTTGGTTTGATCACATTCTTTTGTGTGTTTTTCCCAGTTTTAATTGGTTGTGTGATTATATCAGTGTTTTCAAATGGCTAATATGACCCACCCTCAAGATCCTTTTTTGTCTGTCCATTGCAGCTCCTTGTGTTTGATTCAACCAACTCCATATCATAATTTTCTTTTCCAACATTATAGTTGTAGTAAATTACTTATTTCATGCATGCATACCATATGAGTCCACGATGACCATATCTAATATGCTTTTGCATGTTACTAATAGAGACAGTGAGGCAATTTAAAGATAGATGAGGTAGCTTAAGAAATTGGCAAGAAGTTGATGTATGGTTAACATAATCCTATAATCATTTTTAATTTTATTCTTCAGATTTTTACTCCATATATGTTCATTGAATTGTAGTCAATTTGAAAACATTCAAGTATCACTTGCGCACTTTACCTCCTTTTTATGCTTCTATTGGCAAGATGCATTTTGCTTTTCTAATTCAATTATCCAGTAAAACTAGATAATATGATTGGTAGTGGAATATCTTACTATTAGGTCAATATACTAGCCACACGAGAGAAGATGTTTCTAGCCCGTACTTATTTCATTATACTATTAATGACATAACAATGAGGCTATGGTTTCTATTGACAATTGACATGCATGCAGTGCCCTCAGAAGTGCTCGTCATTGCAAACGAATGTACTAGCCATGTTCATTGCAGATCTTCTTTCTCAGGTTATAGTTCTTTTTAACTTACTTTTGGGCCTTACGGGGTTACAAAATGGTTGGCATTAATTTTGTTTTCAGTCATCAAGTGTGCTAAAAGTATATTAGATAGATCATTAATCCTTAAAATCAAAGATTGTTTTGTTAGCAAAAGTGGTTTAAAATAGTATCAAACATCAATTTTTCATCTTTTAACTATAAAAAGTGAAGTTGTGATTTTGGGTCAAATTCGAAGATGAAGCAAGCATGCACGTGTGGTGGATTCTACTTTGCACCATTCCACGCCACTTGGTGCACACCCATTTGGGATAGGGCACCTAGGATGTACTTTTATAAAAAAAAAAAGTTGGTTGTTTATTTGTGGAGTTAAGGTAGATATGACTTATACTCTGGGTGTATCTCACTGTAATTTAATGGCTTATTAGAATTTATAGGTCTTCTACAGGTCAAAGTGTTACATATGGTATTGGGTTTGTAAAATTACCAAATGTGATGATCTAATTAGGCTATCTATAGGGGTGTGCTTACAAATGCTTCACGATGACTATTAGCAAGATTTTCACACGAGTATATTAATACCCACACTAAAATGTGGTTCTTATTTAAAGTTGTGTGGCTCAAAGTAATTGATATAATATTTGGTTGATCATCAATACTGTTAGAAATTATTAACACAATTTTTAAGTATTTTAGCATACTAATGGTGGTTGGCGGTTTCTGTGGATAACACCTTGTCTCCTCCTAAGTAGGATATGTTAATCGTGCATCACTGATATTTTTTCGGCATTGCTTTCGTTCGAGTCAAAATAAAAAATATTTGGTACATGTTAAATCAGGTTGAGGACAAACTCTATCCAAAATTCCAACTATTTTTTAAGTAGTGCATCTTCTACAGAGACCTGCTACGGTTGAAAAAGTCTCAAAATGACTGCTTTTTATGGTAGAAGTAAAGAGGATTTTTGGGCCACTACTCCCATTCCTACTTGCTCAGAAATGGTATAAAAGTTTATTAGAAATTCTGTTCCTATACTTATTTTTTTTTTGTTTTGTTTTAATGATATGTCAAATACTAAATATACGTGTTTGGTTTCTTTTTTAAAAGAAAACTATTATTTGCTGCTTACAATGGGTAAAATGTTGATAATGGTTTCAATTATACTGATTCGTTTGTTCTTTTAACCGCAGCAAGATACTCAATTGATGCATTAATATTTCAACAATCGCCAGTTGATGGTTAGCGTGGTATGATAACGGGAAGGTAATGAGCTTTAGCTATATATTCTTTCGATTTCATATATGTATCCAAGTAATTCTCTGGATATCTTAATGACATCTATCACAGTCTCAGGTGCATGACACGAAGTGCCATTGCGTCGCCCTCAGCAAATTTTAATCCTTTTCAGGTCATTTTTGGAGAACAAAGCAATGCAAAGAAGCCAGACTCTTTGCATCTAGGTTCAGTTTACTATTTTCATAGTAAGCTAAAACCGTATAAAACTCACTATTTATGGGGTTGCAGAAAAAAATAAGGAAATACCGCTTCATTCTTGCTTCCAAGTGATTAAGGAATTCATTCTTGCTTCCAGAAATGGTCTGCTCAAGACTTATATTTTTCTTTCTTTATAAGGCCTCATATCTTTTTTGTTTGTGAAAGTGATTATCTGCAAGTAGAACGTAATAAGAAGGAATCTACTTACTTATTCTTATTTGCTCTTATGGACTTATTTGACACATTTTGTGATTTTGTTTATAATTGAGAGAAAAAAAAAATTTCATAGTATTACGATAAAGTACCCACCCACCGGACAAGTGTAAGACTAATATCTAAGGTTATTGTATCTTGATCCTCATTCCCTTATGTTATAATATCTTAATATACCCGTCCACCGGACGGGTATAGAACTAGTTATCTTTGTTGCCCTTTTTCAGAAGTATGTTTGCTCTTTAGTACAACAATTTCAAATGTTTGAAAATGAAACAACGTTGGAATTTTTGTAATTTTTTTATGTCTTTATTAAAATTTATAATTTATCTATTCTCTCATATTATGTATAATAACAAATATGTTATGTTAGTATGTGTATTATGTTATATATGTGTATTATCAATCAAAGTATTTTTGTAAAAGTATTTTTGTAATGATGACACTATGCGGTGGATCAATAGTGTGTGGATATGTTATTTGTATTTATAGTTTTTATTTTTATTGGCCCTAGGATTTTATTATAATACCACTAGCAAGTAGTTAGAAAATAAACGTACATGATGATTATGAATATAGCATATTAGAAAAACTGAACTTTACACCAATAAACCACTCACTTGAACGAGGTTCGCCCAACTTTTTAACCGGGTAAAGCATGTCACCTTGATTTCTTCAATCATTTGGACCGAGATTGCCAATTGTCAAATGTATTGTCATTCCAAGCTCATAGTATACACCAAATACTAACACAATAGTGTGGACGATTAACCACTTTTGTACCCCGTTGTATGTAATCAATTAACTTCGTAATTGAAAAGAAAGATATTGTTGGGAATTTGCACTAGGACCAAATGTGAGAACAAATAACTCTTGCAAAATCACAAGAGATTTTAAGATGGCTTTACTGATTCCTACACTTCCCCACAGATTCCACAAATGCTAGAGTTTATATTTGTTAAAAATATAACATATGTTAATGGTTCAATATATTAATATTTCATTCATATGTTTTATTAATATTTATTATTCTCATTAGTTGTTGAGTGGTTGTTACAGGTTATTATAAGATGAGGGATTGTTGTGCAACTTCATTATGTAATTAAGAACTGTGATCATCTTTGGCAATTGTTGAAGGACCTGGATGAAACTTTGTATTATGCTGGTATACAAGGGTGAATATTGTTCAATATCTCTCATCTGTTTAGGGTTTGTTTGAGAATTCTTATGGTGGTTGATCCTGCGAAATGGTGATTTCCTTCTTGTAGTTGTTGATATTCGATATTCAATTGATGTTTTGATCAGTTGATTGTATTGAACATTTTTTCAGCAGGATCTTAGTGTTTGAGTAAGATCTAGGGTTTCTGGGGGTACTTTTTTGTTTGGGTTAACAAAATTTTTCGTCACGTTTTGTCGCTTTTTCTTATTGTTCTGAGTTGATTATACCATTTTAACAATATGAATACCCCGTTTTGCAAGAGCCTCCAAGGTTAGCAGCCTATTCAGCATCCTTGTCCATCCAAGGAAATTAACTATTAGCGGAACCCATTAATTCGACCAGATGAATGAACTGACTTCGAATTCCCCGAGTCACTACCCAGCCATATCCATATATCTTCCCTTTGCGATTAATTGTGTATCTATTCCAAGCGATGTTGAAATCGATCATCAAGATGGTAACAAACTTTAATTAAATCCTTCTCTGAAATATTTTTCTATTTTAACAATAACTGAAACCTGATTTATTTGACAAAAAAAAATATCTTTTTTGAAATGCTATAATTAATTAAATCAAATGATGACAATTAGGCAATACATATGTTTCTTTTAACATCGAAAAACGGATAAAGATACTTCAAAATAATGAAAGATATGTGATACAGGGTACATCAATCTTTCCAAACTTTTCACAAACTTTAGATTTTGCAAAAGTTATTGAAGAGTTTGAAGAGATTTAACCAATCTCTCTCTTCTCTCCTCAGCCTCGTCCTTCTTATAGTGAGCCGCCATATGGCCAGCATAAAGCTGAGATATATCAAAGACCATCCCACACCTCACACAAGGTCCATACAGTTTTTTAGGTTTTGCTTCGCTAGAGCCAGCAAGACCTTGGGTCTTCATGGGCTGGACTTGGACCCGAGTTGGTGGCTCTTTGGTTGTAGGAGGAACACCATTTCTTCTGGAGTCTTGTCCCCAATTCTTGTAATCCAATGTCAAAGTTAAATCATCAGAAACCACCTGGGGGTTTTGATTTGTGGGTACCTCATTGACACTGAACCAGGTTGACCTAGTCGAAGTTTGAGGTCGACCTTGGGGTCCATAGTGGTCGAGGAATTTGGCCCGTTAAGAATGTTGGGCATAACATATTGTCTGGCACATGTCGTGCTAATCCTAGCCCTGGCATGACCGTGCTTATTAGAGATGGTAAACATGGCTAAAAGAAACAAGAGATTATTGGGTGAATTGTATGGATGTCTGGGACGTTTTTATACACGGTGGTAGCATTTTAAGTTCAGTGAATAGTTAATGATTTTTATTAAGTATATATAAATAAAGTCATTGTGTACATAATCTTCAACGAGAATATATACAATCCACAAATTAAGATTTGATATATACGTTGTTTATATATTATATATTAACTGTGGGCATTTAGTTCATGTTTGATAAATTTATAAATATTTATTTGTATACAATTCAAATTTATACAAAATAATGGCTAATAGCATCGTATATTTATGTCACGTGACATCCTAGTAGCATCGTATCCTTTTTACCTTAACTCACCTATAGAAACCGGCATATATATTATATTTAAGTTGGAATTGATATAATGTTTTTACCTAAGATAATGACAATATATTGATTGGTTTTAATATTTACATAATAATTATATATATATATATATATATATATAGAGGGTAGGGTTCTAGAGTGAATACTAGTGTATTTGCGAACTGAGCGAACTAATCCTGACAATTGATTTACACACATTTAAGGCTAGGATTTCATCATCAAATCATAAAATACATTAGTGTATTTAATCATCAAATCCTGGCCATTGATTTACACACGTGTAAGGCCACGATTAGTTCGCTCGGTTCACAAATACACTTGTGTTCACTCTTGAACCTAATCATATATATATATATATATATATATATATATATGTGTGTGTTTAAACTCTTTTCTTTCTTCATGACACTTCATCTAATCTGAGACTCCTATCTAAATATATATTTAAATTTTAAAGAAATGAAATTGTAGTTTGTAAGAGTTTTAAAATATAACAATAAATACAGGGAATTATGTTATCACTTAATTGATAAATAAATACTCTTAATAACCTTGTTATAAATATTCATTTGTATGTATTTCAAATTTGTACATAGCGCATAATAAGTTATATAGAAATACTTAATTATTTATATTTATGTTTCCTCTAAGAACATGTGTAGTCCTAGTAGCCCCGGAAGATATATATTTTATTTAAGTTAGAATTGATATAATGCTTTTATCTAAAATATAACAATATAATGATTAATTTTAATATTTATAATATATATATATATAACACATTTATATTGGTTTTTAAACTCTTTTCGTCATATGACACTTATCGTATATTTAACATTTATGTTGGTGTTTACACTCTTTTCTACATATCACACTTATCTTGAGACTCCTAGCTACATATATATTTAATTTAAATTTTAAAGAAATGAAATTGTAGTTTATAAGAGTTTAAAATATAACAATAATATAGGGAATTAAATTAGAGCACTTGATCAATAAATAAATTCTCTTAATTACCTCGTTATATTATGTTCAAAGATACGAACAATTATAATAATTAAATGTTATAGATATTCTCTTAATAACCTTGTTGTTTTATGTTCAAAGATATGAGCTATTATATAATAATTAAATACTAGGTTTAAAGGAAAGTATTAAATTCTCAGTTTAACACTTGGTCAAATTAAAATTATCATTATATTAATATATATATATATATATACTAGTTTATAGACCTACGTATTAAATGAGCTATATATATATATATATAATTTCTAAATCTCTAAATACATCATAGGACTGAAATTATATTTTTTATATTTTATATATGATAGTGCAAACGATCAATTAGAGTCGTATTTTGTCAGAAAGATTCAACTGAGTAACATGTTTCATTTAAAAAACAAAAAAGTGAAATGACCAAATGTATCAAAAGTATTTGAATGCTTAAAATGTTCTTAATCGTTTTATTAAAAGAGATCTTATATCATACTTTTAATAATATCTTTTCATTAGTCATAAACAAAACATCAAGTATCACAAAATGTCTATATATAGAAAATAGAATGCACAAAAGTTATTGAAATGTTAACCTAATATGACTCATATCCTTTTGACCCGTAAAAAATCATATGTTTTGACATGAACCCGTTACAACCTGAAAAGAATGATAAAAAGAATTCAAACACTTCCCATTAAAAAAGAAACAAAAATCCTATTACAAATATGTGATTGACTCAGTAGTTCATAATAATCACCTTTAGCATAAATTATTGTGGCATACAAGAATAAATTGGAAACCACAACTAATATGTGAAATATGAAAATTATAGATCATATGAATAAACTTAAGCATAATTATTCATTTTAAAAAGTATTAAAATCATAGATTTTAAAATTATAGATAATTTTCGTTAAAAAAGTTGAAGTATTCTTTTAATAAAAAACTTTAAGTATTTTTTATCATCAATCTTGAATTTTAATTAATATTAATATTAATAGCATAGTATTGTTAATAATAATCATTAATTAGAATTAGATATTAATTAAATGATATTATTAATGATTTGAAGAAGAAAATGACATTGTTGTATTAGTTGAAATTTTGAATAAGAAAATACTATGTGGCATTATATATATATATATATATATATATATATATATATATATACATGGGGAGAACGAAATGAGAAGAAAATTATTGAAAGAAGAAAAAGAAGAAATGACATATTGGTAAATATTGATTCATTTATAACCCATCTAGTTAATTTTTCATCCTTTAATTTATTAATCAACTAATTATTAATTATCCTACATATAATCTACAAAACCTACACATGTCAAAATTTTTCTACCCCTACACATTATAGAATTTTATCTTACAAACGTCGAAATTTATCATACACATGTCGAAATACATCTTGCACACCTCGTAGTTTATCTTATACACATTGAAATTTGTTCTACACTTTAAATTAAGTTGATTTAAATTTGAAAAAATATATATATTTTTTGAAAAGGAGTTACAAATTTAATTTACTTAGTTATTAAAGAGGAAGAATACAAATTAATTGTCACACCCTAACCCGTAGCGAATATGGTAGTCGGGGCATGATTGGGTTTTCATCAAAGCTCATGACATTTACTATAATCAAGTTTCATATTTATTATTTCAAATTGAAAGGAAAAATTCCAACAAAACACATAAACCATACAAGCACAAAATGTTCTAAACATGTCATTCAAGTAATGCTTTATTTTTCTTCTAAGGCCCATGTCCTATGTGTTCCTTGCTTCAACCTGTTCACCTGTATCATGTGTTAAAATAGAGAGTTGGGTCAACATAAGTTGGCGAGTGAATATGTTTAAACATTAGGAAGAAATGTTGTGTTGATTAATTTAATATAAGTGTGCATAAACCAAATATGAGCAAACATGTATGTAAACTATCCACAAACCACATATTCATCTAGCAATATACATATGAGAATGATAACAACGAGTTGTGAGATCAAGGCTCAATCAAACGGAGCCGATCTAATTAGGCAACGCGATGCTCTATCCGTCTATACAGGGAACTGATGGGCCTAATGTGAAAGCTCGACTGAAATGAGAAAGTATAACCATAAATAACAATAAACAAAATATCACATAGCACGTTAGTTCATATAATGGTAATAGCATAAGTGTTTGAATAAACGATATAAATAAACAACACATGATACACCCCAAAACATGAATAAAAAGGAGAGTTTGTAGGAATTCACTTACAGTGGGTGCGTTCTTGATTTGATAACGAGCGCGCACGATTTAAAGATTCCAACCGACAAGAAAACTAACCTAAATATTCACGTAATAAATCGATAAATATATTAAAATTAGTATTTTTATTAACGTGTTTTATTAGCCTTTTTTGATAATTTTATCGTATTTATCACTAATTTTTATGTTTAAAAAGACTTATTTTATTATATATTTTTATGATTTTTGGAGAAAAATAAAGAAAATGTTAATTAAAAATATAACCCTTTCAGCGGATTGAACCGGGTCAACCAGACGTTTTTATGCAGCGCGTAGGATTCGAACGTGTGACCTTTCGTATACGTGTACGCAACTCTACCAACTGAGCTACGTGTCTAACCCGAAATATATCTGAATTTAATTATATATATATACACTTATTAAGTTCAACCATTATTGTTTATTAATTAAAAAGGTTTATTAATTTCAGAAAGCGTATAACTGTGCAGCGAAGCGGATTCGAAAGCGTGACCAAGGCTCCGTGTTGCACACAGCCCGACCAGTTGGGCTGTGTGACTAACCCGGATAATATGTGATTTATATTATACTTATACAGTTACTGAGTCCTGTTATATATGAGTATAGAAAAAGTTGGTTTTATTCAGGAAATCGGAAGCGTAGGTATGACTCGAACCCGGGACCTTTTGCTTAAAATGCACACAGTCCACCACTGGACTGTGTGTCTAACCCGGTAGTATTACCGATTTCAATTTCTTTTATACACAAACCCACTTCATCTTCTTCATTTTAAAACATAACTGGATCCGATTTAATCAAATTTAATTTTGTTTAGTTACCAATTAAACTTAAACATCTTGATAAGATTTAACTAAAAGAATGAAAAGGATTGAGTGTAAAGCTATACCGAACAAAGATGTTTTCGATCTCCGGCGAAGATTCCAGCGACTGAATGCGATTCCGGCAAGATTCTTTGACGAACAGAAGTGTTGCAAGAGATTTCAGAGAGTGTGTATGTGCATTCTAAACGAGTCTAGACCCTCTATTTATAGATGAGAACAGTCACAGACATTGAATTCTCAATTTTGGAGTTTCGGTCAAATCAATTATGGCGTAATGATTGCAGATCATAATTGGATGTGTTGACTCCGTTTTTGAGTCTAGATACATGCTTTGAAACAGTTCATCAGGTAATTGCTGAAAAACGGCAATTTGTTTTAATGTCGGATTGTTCTCACCGATTACTAGGCGGGACTTTGAACCAGTTTCAAAGGAAACGAATATATAAAAGGCTATTTGGTTCGGTTTCTTTCAGATGTTGTGCGGGTGTTGCAGCGGTGTATCGTGTGTGAACCGGTGCAACCCGGGTTCGAGCCCCGCGGTCTGCACATTATTATTATTTTTATTAAATTTTTATCCATTTTGTATTATTAATATATTATTTATTATATATATATATATATTATTCTCTTTATTATTATATAATGTACCAAAGTCTATTACACGATAAACATAAATTCGAAACAAATGATTTATATATATATAATATATATATATATATATATATATATATATATATAATTACAAAAAAATGGTGCGGGTTTTCGAACCCGTTTTATGAAAGATGTTACATTAATGATCTATGTAAGTTTACCAATATACCCTTAAGATAAAATTAAGTACATATATTAAATGAAGTAGGCCACCCGTTTTTAAGCCTATATTATTATGGTTAATAAAATCGTTGGAACGGCCATACGACTTAGTCTCACCCAAAGACTTGGAGTTACAGTTAATATGCATGTGGAAAACAAGCTGAACCAGTCCACAACGTTCAAAAGAAGGATATTCTCTATATCCCGGGAATAGTGAAAAGTTTGTTATGATTCTTTTTGTATATAAAGAGTTGATAGGTCTACTAGTAAACAGACTACACACTCTAGCAACTACTGTAACACTTAGCTCTCTATCTACTTCAGCTTTGTTGGGATATGTATGTGTTATTAATGAAACAATGAAGTGAAGTTGATAATGATGATATGGAATTAAATGAAATGCAAGGAAAATAAAACACAAGCACAAATATGCAAAGTTTTCATATTGTATTTCAAATATAATCGAATTATTACAATTACAAGTATGAGTTTCACTCCCCTCAATCTGGTCACTATAACTTTCTGCTCGTACAAAAGGAATGTTGACAAGTGATAAATAGATCTTAACAGTGAAGATCTATTTATAGTAAGTACAAACATCTATTAGACATTTAGGACTGACATCACCCTGATAGTGACATCTAACATTCCTAACAAAAAAGATTTTCAGATGATAGAAACATTTGATCATCCCTAACATCCGTTCTAAGATACATAGACACTGTTTACAAACTCTGTTGTAATAATAACATCTATTATGGTAAACCTCTGTTTGTTAATACTAAACATCTGTTTAGGTAGCACTTTGTTCTTCATTAGAGCTTTGATCTTCAATAGACCTTTATCCATCAACAATAGAGCTTTGATCTTCAACATATCTTTGAGTCTTCAAATAAATCTTCTGTTAGTGTTCAAGATTCACTTTTTTGGGAGGAGTTGATCTTCATGACTTGTTTATTCTTGATCAGATTAGCATATTTTGGCTTTTACAATCATCTGTTCTTTTATGGGTTCAACGATCTCTCCCTAGAACAGATGATGCCAAAACTAAACTTGATTTTGATCATTCATTATTCCTCATCATCTTTTCTCCTATCTGACCTTTGAATTGTAATTCAAACTTCATAGAGTAAAGATCTTTTAGATCCCTTTCAAGTTCAAGCCCCAATAGTTCTTGTAGATCTTCATTTTTCAGGCTAAAAGCACTTTTCAATTTCTCCATTTGCTTTGAGCAAGGTCAAATCATGTCTAATCTTGTCTGATTTCCATTTTAGAATATTGTAGATCTTCACTCCATCTTACCATTGATCTTAAACTTCCAAAGTTGGAAGAAGCTGTTTCTTCTTTCATTCTCTTTAACTGCATGAACTTTATATCATTTGGCTTTTTCACAGCCTTCCAATTTGGATGTGTAAGTTTTGGTAATAGGTCAAGGAGCATCGTTTCTATCCTTAGAAATTCATCCAATAAGGCTTTAGTTGTTCACCCTTAGAATTGTGCTCTGGTTTCTTTGTAAGGTTTGATCTTCATTATGTGATTCAAGTAATCTTCTCTCAGTATCTTTTTAAGTTCACGATCTATGACCGGTGCATGAGAGAGTTTCAAACAAACTTCTTTTGCATAATCTTCAAGATCATTTACCTTTCGGAGTTCTTGAAACAGAATATATTGTGCATGTTCATCATCTTTCCCTTTACTCTTCTCAGCAACTATCTTTTCAGCCTGTTTCCCTTTTAGATCCAAGTATTCTTTAACATTTGTAGGTTTTGGAAAGTTGCGTAGAGATGGAAAGGTTAACTGGCTTGAATCATCTATAGTGTAGAAGGATTTTATTTTATAAAATACAGAGAATACTTCCAAGGAATGTCTAATGGCAGTTAAAGCTTTGGTAAGTAATGGAATAGATGTTGGATTAGGTTCAGAAGTGGTGCTTATGATTGGTTTTGTGGTTGGTTGTAGTGATGAAGTAGCAGGGATGGAAGTTACAGTTTTGATTGGTGCAGCAGGTGGATTTTCTTCATCATCATCTTGAGTGATAATTTTTTTGTCTTCTTCCCCTGGTGTAAGGAATAAGAGCTTTTAGTGGAGGAGATGGAGTGTGTGTTAGTAGTTTTCTATTTAGTAAGCTAGCAGGACCTTTTGTGAAATAGGTTTAAGTGGTCCAAGAGTGATTACAAGGGTTGTTGTGGCTATAACATTTGTTTGCATATTTTTAATGCCAACAAATGTTTCAATGGTTTTAACAGTGGTTTGGACAGTTTGAATGGATTGAGAAGCAGTGGTTTGATGAGCAGTGGTAGTAGTGGTTTGGAAAGTGTTAACTTGCCTTGCAGGTTGTCTTTTAGCAGGTGTATCTATTGAAGAACCCAAATTTTCTTGAGCTTTCTGCTTTTCAAGTTTCTCTTGCACTGCTAAGGCATCTTTAGCCTGTTTGGTGTCTTTCCTCTTCTCTTTCTCTATGGCATCCTCCTTTGCCTATTTGTTAGCATACTGATCAGGTTTCGTTTGTGCTTTCTTAACATGAGGAGGTAATTTTCTCATTCATTCTTCATTCTTGCCCTTTTTGGCATCATCAAAGATATATAGGGTTAGGAGCAGAACCTGTAGTCTTGAGAAGATGATCTTTAATGGCCTTTTATCTTAGCTTGAGTATCTCTGTACCTATCTTCAACCATATTTTTGATAAGTTTCATGTGAATGTTGTGGATAGCATCTGCAGACTGTTTTTGGATACTAAGAAATGGTTGAACATATGTCCATAAGTCTTTGACTATAGCTACATTTGACGGTGAAGGCTTTGAGTTTTGTACCAATATTTTCATCATGTCTTTCATTTCATCTATGGAAGATTTCATCTTGGTAACTCTTTTCTTTAGTTCCTAATATCTTTACCCATCACCTAACTTATTAGGATCATCAGAATTCCCACTAGAGGTGGTTGTACTTGGTTTTAGACAAGATCTCCCTTGTTCTTGGTACTGGGACTTCCAATTATCACTGAGTGTACAATTGTAGACTTTGCAGTTGTTGCCTTCAAGGAAATCTTAAAGATGGAACCATTGTCTAACAGTGGGACTATTGTCCCTACAGTAGTGACTCAAAAGGTGTACCCTCTTCTGCTTGTGGGTCATCAATGAGTACTGGACTTGACCTAGTCACTTGTAGGAGCATGCTCTTAGTGATAGTAGATTGAGAGGAACTAGGTTTGTTCATATAACATACCAAAATTTAATAAACTCATCTTAAGTTATTTAGCAGAGTTAGGTCCCATTTTTGTAACGTGTTTTACAAAACAACCCCAAGAATGTGACCATTTGAAATAAACCATAATATAATTGTACGCTAGGTTTTGTACAAAAATCTTGTTTAAAATCATAGACAACCATTTTGATACAATAGCTTAATACTTAGTTGGGTTTCACATTAATATGCGCATCCCTTATCCAATCCGAGACTTGTACATCCGAACTTCCTTACAAAGGAGCCTTACCTAAACAAGATTATACAACATAAATGTTAGTATAAACACGTAGCACATATGCATTTAAGCCATGTTTAAACCATTAGAAAAAGTAGGATAAAGACAATCTGGCGTAGCACAAAAGTCACATGGTGCCCTAAAACGGTGTAAGCACGCTGATGATGCATAATGTACGCCAACATCTGCATTATTCAAAACAACTACTTAGTTAGCTTTTTTTCGACCCTTTATGTCATTTCATTTCATTTGATCCTTTGCTTATTCATATTAGACTGTAAAAGAGTTTAGACAACACGAACCATAAATTCACAACTTCCTTTCTTACTAAACTCTAGATTTGATTCCTAGTCTCACTCATACAAATCATTCAACTTCTTTTCATAGAGAAGACATATTACTAAAGTATTATTGTCTTGTGACCCTTCTTTTATTCATTGTTTTCCAGCAAACCCAAACTTACATACAAGTTAATTATACTAAACTTGCAAAAAAAATCATTAACTTGCACTAATAGTTCTGATAAGAGTATTTACCTCCACCTCCGTTATCTTCCCATATGTGTCTTTTGGTCCATACTAGTTGAACTAATTATGTTCTTTTTTTTTCAACCAACCTTTCTAATTCATGCTTGTTCATATCTACTCATTAGAAAATTATAAGAAATATTTCTCACCATCATTTATTTGCAAATCACACTTCCATTCGTAAACTCAAATTGTTAAATCTTTAAACTTACAACTTCATTAGTCCTTTCCCAATTGCTTCTCTCTTTTTTTTTAATCTTACATGATATTACTAACCATTGATATTATTCTTTAATGGAATAATTCCAATATCAAACCATATAAAAAACCATACTTTAACATGTTGGTCTATAATATTATATAAAACATCCATTTCAATATTTCCATACATACACTAGTTACCTATAGTTGCAAAACACCCACACAAGAACTACTATATAAAATGCCATTTATAGCAATTTAAAGAATAACACATGCTTGTGCCCGTAGAATAGATTACACCTCGCTACCGTCATCCAACCCATTGATTCCCAAGCTTTGATAATATTGCCAAACTTGCATGTTCAATACCACTTATTTAGTATACAAGTTTAAGGTGAATTAGACATTTAACCTCATACTATACTTATCATTTTGTAAACCATATCGTTGTCATACAAAGCTCTTCTTTTTCATTGGCTTAACTGTAATTATCATCAAACTTCCACTTTATCAAATTTAGTTAAATCTAGTTCTATAGATATTTTAACAAACATTTGGTATGCATTAATTCATTAGTCATACAACCAAGTTCATACATGACTTGTAATAACCCATCTCATCAGAGATCTGTAAAACAATATTTTCACTCAGCATACACCAAGTACTTTACCATATACTAATTAACTACTACTATACTTCACTTGACAAAACCCCTCAAATTTCTTATGAATCATAGAATTGATGGTACATCCATGACGACAATTAATAATCAAATTAGGGATATATATTTACACACAAACATGCTATGCAAAATGTCTAAGAGGAATAACACTAAAATTCATCAAATTTCGTTCATTATCATCAATATCCACTTATATGAATATGGTTTATATAAACTAACTAATTTAAACCTAATCTAGACACTATAAGTTCTAATTTTATAAACAAAGACTCTCTAAATCTAGACCACACAACCGGCAAGTGTACCAGTCAATGCAGTAAGCCTAAGTAGTCCGAGTATCGAAACCAAAGGACACTAGTGTTACCTAAATTAACTATGACTTGACTAAGGACAAATCTTATTTTAGGAGGTTTACGGAAATAATAGGAAATCTAATTAATACTTAACAACTAAGGAATTTGGACATTAAAACTTAACAACTAAGGAATTTGGACTATTTGGAAATACTCATGAGGAAGGAACCCCTAAAACCTATCACACCTTCAATTTCCACATGCGTAGTTTTACCGCGAGGTGTGTGACTGACCAGGATCTACTCACTTATAATATTGAACCAAATAATTAAAATAATAAAAGCATCACTATCAACATGATTAGCAATAAGGTTTTACTTTGTTCAAAAGGCAGTTTATGATGCAGCAGAAAATAAAGTTAAAACCAAGAAAAACTAAAATCACAAGTTAAATAAATGTTTAAAACCATAGAGTTTTAGCGAACCGCCCACTCCAGCCGATTGCAGTGCTCGTCCAAAGTTGTACCTACTGACTTGCAAAGCATGCAACTACGTGTCAACAATAAAGTTGGCGAATTCCCAAACTCGAGCTTAATAAAAGTAAAGTTCACGGTGTTTTTTATTTAAGTATGACTCGGGTAGCTAACCTTCATGATATGACTAAACTGTGTACCGAATGCTGACGTTTCGTTTGTGCCCTCAACATGTCTATCAACATTAAAGCAAGAGTGAAGGTTAGAAGTTCACACCCGGCCTCCAGCACGGTGTGAGGTTTGTCAAACCTAATAGTACTATCAACTAATACCCCGCGTATGCCCACCCAGCAATCTAATCGGAAAATACAAGGACTTTCATGATAGATTTTTTCGTTTAGTCTAAATGTACTATCCACCTCTAGTGGATAGCATGTTTCAGTGGTCCACACAAGGGACACGCGCGTAGCCCCAACCAGGGCTACCGTTAAAAGTGTTGTCCCAAACTAGGGACGAATGCTTTTAGAAAAAATTGTGAACTCACCTTAGTTTGCTCGGTATTAAACTTGAAAGGTAATCAGGAACGTCAAATTTGTCCTGATATGTTTATCGTTTTAATTAGTTCAGTTTATGTATTTCCTACATGTAGTCACCGAATCACATTGTCATAACTGTTTTACCGTGTGGTTTTCGTGCACTAGTTTATCATACATCATATGACATGAGATAAGCTAATCATACCATCAATAAGCAAGTGCGGACAACAAAATAGCAAGTTTGACTCTTATACACTTTATAAATCATTCATAGCAAAATCATTGAATTTGACTGTTTTAGGAAACCCGTTTACCATATTTACGATGCTATAAAAACTATGATCTTTTTATGGGGCGTACCCTTCACTGGGGTTGACCTTGTGTTAAAGTTCTAAGGTCTAACTTTTTATCAAAAAATTTAGAAAAATCTTTTACTATGTAGTGTCCAGATTCGTCAATTTTTTTTCTGCAGTTTACAGAAAAATTCATTTAAAAATCATCGGTTATCCGATTGACGTAATACCAGTTGGAGAATTTCGAGACCTCTAGGACCACCTACTGTAGAAATCTCACATATTAATTCCAAACACGGACTGAGATATGATATTTGTAATAAGCTGCAATTTCTGCCAAAAAACGCAGCCTGCACCATTGACACGGAAAAATTCATTTAAAATATCAAAACTCGTCGAAAAATTATGATTCTAGTGTGGTTTGAAAGATATTTTCTGGAATTACAAGTTAGAAACAAGAAACACACAATTTTTTCAAGTTTTGCCCGTGTTACAGCCGATACAATCGGGTGTAAATTCTGATCAAGTTCTGTTTGGATTCAACTTTCAGTTAAAACATGTTTATGCCTCTATAAACCCCATTTTCAGCAATCAAAACCCCAACGACATCACATACACGAATTTTAGAATTAAGTTTCATCCTCAACATCAACCATAATTAAAACCCTAGAATGTATATATGATCATAGAGTTACTAACTAGCAAGTATTATCATCTACACATTAAAATACATGATTCTAGCAAACCGTAACACATAGCATCCATGTTATCATGCATCAATAATCACAACAAGATCAAGAATTCATGTATAATCAATAAATGCAGCCATAAAAAACAAGTTATGAGTGTATGTTAGAAGGATTACCTGGAACCATAGAGATGAAGATCAAGAACCCGAAAAAAGATGTGTTTTCCTAGCTTCTTCTTGAGTTTTCTAGAGAGAGGGGGGGAGAAGTCGACGTCTAGGGAATGGGGGAGATCTAGGGTTGGGTTTGGTTTTATTATATTTAAAAAAAAAGAACTTTAGCAAATGCACAAAAGCTCCTCCAAGTTTTCCAATTCTCAAACTTGGACAAGAAGTTATCAACATAACTTTATAAAATGACACACAAGTCCCCCTTGTTTTGCAATTAATCAAATTAACTCTGTTTGTTTGTTCTTGTGTTACTAACTTATGTGTTTAAAAAATTGTAATTAATAGAAAAGGGTTAACGGCGATAACCCTAAAGTACGAGATGTCATATTATCCCCATGTTGAAAGAATTTTCGTCCCGAAAAATGAGTAAGCATAAGTTGTGTTGCTAAGTTTGATTGAGATTTTCCCAGGCTGTCACATCATCCCAAGTTGAAAGAAATTTCGTTCGAAATTTTGTGAGTAGTCACTAAAGAAGCTAATGCGGTTGAGCGGTTTCGTGGGGTGTCGCATCATCCCTAAGTTGATTTGGAATTTCGTCCTGAAATTCAGTAGTGGCTTCAGCATTGGATGCATTATTTTTGAACATTAGAGGACACTTGCGCATCATTTGGTCTTCTCGTTCCCAGGTGAACTCTAGGCCATGCTTTGAGTTCCAACGAACCCGAACAACAGGAATTTTACTGCGCTTGAGTATCTTGACCTCCTGATCCATGATTTCAACTGGTTCTTCAATGAAACGGAGTTGATCCTTAATCTTGAGTTCTTTGAATGGAACTACGAGCGTCCTATCGAATAGGCATTTCTTTAGATTTGATACATGAAAGACATTGTGCACACCACTGAGTTCTTTAGGTAGGTTCAGTTGATAAGCCACTTTGCAAGTTTTTCAATGATCTCGAAAGGTCCGACATAACGCGGATTCAGATAACATCGTTTACCAAAACGAACAACACCCTTCCAATGTGAGACCTTCAACCAGACTCTATCACCAACTTGGAATGTCAACGGTATCCTACACCTAACAGTGTAGCTTTTCTGATGGTCGCAAGCTGTCGCCATCGGTTTCTGATTTGAGCAATCTTTTCCAAGGTTTCGAGTATGAGTTCAGGGCCAGTGATTTGACTATCTCCAACTTCAGCCCAACAAAGAGGTGATCGGTATTTCCGTCCGTATAATGCTTCGAACGGTGCAGCCTATAGACTGTGTGTGATAACTAATGTTATAAGTGAATTCCACCAGAGGTAAATGCTTTTCCCAGCCGTTGCCAAAATCGATGACACATGCTCGCAGTATGTCTTCTAGGGTTTGAATTATGCGCTCGGTTTGACCATCGGTTTATGGGTGATAGGCTGTGCTCATGTCTAGACTTAAGCCGAATGATTTGTGTATAGATTACCACAGATCAGACATGAAACGTGGGTCATGATCGAGATGATGGAAATCAGCACTTCGTTCCTATCAACTACTTCCTTGAAGTATATGTTGGCAAGCTTGGAAAAATTATTGGTTTCTTTGATCGCGAGGAAGTGAGCATATTTAGTTAGACAGTGCACGATGATGTTCCCGTTTTGAGTTCTGTGACTCGATAATAAAATCCATGGAAATTTGCTCCCATTTCCACATTGGTAGTTTCGGTTGTTGTAGTAACCCTAATGGCTTTTGGTATTCTATCTTGACCCTAGCACAGGTCAAGCACTTGCTCACATAGGTGGCTATGTTAGCTTTCATATTTGGCCACCAGTACAGCGTCTTTAGGTCGTGTTACAACTTATCAGAGCCAGAGTGAACAGAGTAGCGAGATTTTGAGCTTCATCCATAACGAGATCCCTCAAATTTCCGTGTAGTGGAACCCATATTCACTCCATGAAATAGCGAATATCGTCCGATTTGGTTTCAAGTTGCTTTTCCATGTCCCGCATGGACTCAACTTGAAGGTTTTCTTCCTTCAATGCTTCGGTAAATATCCATTTCCATTTCATGAGAATCTTTCACTAAGCCCAAACATTCTCCTGTGTGCTCGTTTCTTTAACGTTTTAGCTCGTTTTTACTACATTTGCACATGAACACCTGTAAAACCAGATACAACTAAGTATAAGCCAAAAACATACAAAAACAAATATAAATGAACTAAAATAATGTACAAAATACAAGAAAAAAGATGTGTATTTCACACCACATCAAATATCCCCACACTTAACCTCTTTTCATCTACGAAAAAGAATTATGTAGTGGAATCACAATCAAGTTTAAATTTGGTTTCAAAACTTAGGTTATCTTAATTATTAGATCTAATTACAGTTAACCGCGAATGCAGGTATACTTGTCCACTTAAACCCAAACACTGATTTCCAAGCCCCTAATTATGTATATTTTGTTCAAATGAGTCAAGCTAAGGTCTCACACTAAGGAAGCCACAGTTCATCATAATCCCGCCTCAAGCTTATGAGATAAAAGGAAGAATCATTGGACTCTTCCTAACCATCTTATGTAAAAACCAAAAGAATTTAAAAATCAAATATTTTTCTCTTTGTTTTTCTTTGATGATGGAACTATAATGAGTAACTAGACAAATTTGCAAAACTAACTCGGAGGTTGTTTCGATCAGAGTCACCATCTCCAAGGGAAACAGCATGAGCTTCCACATTTTCTTTAATTTTTCTAACTTAACCTAGAGGAGTTTCGATCAGAGTCACCATCTCGAGGAAAAATTCTATAGGCCTCATCATACACATCGAACTCATTATTCAATTCTAAAGAGGAAAATTCTATAAGCCTCATCATATAAAACTGGAACTTGTAGTTAACTAGTTGATGTTCTGCCCGTGTTGCGAGGTGATGACCGAATAATTCGCAATCAATTAAAAAAACACTATTATAGTTTTGCTAGAAAAAAACTAAAACGATGACAAGATCGTAGTTTTGAGCTCAGGGTAAAACTGTAATTTGTCAAAACTAATGAGAGAGTGTCAGGCAGTTCCTTGACACGAAAAAAATTAAATCGAGTCAACCAATTAAAAAAACACTTTTATAATTTTGCTAAAAAAAACTAAAACGATAGTAATACTGTAATTTGAACTGAGGGCAAAATTGTATTTTTTAACTTGTGTAAAATCGTAATTTGCCAAAAGCTAAAGTTATGGCAATAATGTAAATTTGAACCAGAGACAAAATCGTAATATAAATTTGAACTAAGGGCAAAATCGTAATTTTAAGTTGGGGGCAAAACTATAATTTTAATTCGAACTGGGAAAAATCAAAATTTTAAACTGAGGGCAAAATCGTAATTTTGAATTGGGGCAAAAGCATAATTTTATTTTGAACCGGAGCAAAAACATAATTTTGAACTGAAGGCGAAATCGTAATTCTTGAAACGGGGGCAAAATAATATTTTTGAACTAAGGGCAAAATCGTAATTTTAAGTTGAGGCAAAACCGTAATTTTATTTTGAACTTGAGGCAAAACTGTAATTTTAAACTAGGGATAAATTCGTAATTTTGAACCGATGATAAAATCGTAACTTTTAGCTGGGGACAAAAGTATAATTTTATTTTGATCCGGGGGTGTAATCATAATTTTAAATCGAGAATAAAATAGTAAATTGGTTGGACGAATGGTGAGCTGTCTGACACTATCCCCATCCAATCCTATCTTTGTATATATATAGTAAATTACTAGTTTATAAGTTTTATAAGACTGCATTGTTATATTATGATAATAATTGTATACTATATATCTCAAAGGCATAATCTTCACTTCCATAGATAGTGTATGTGCCCTCCCGCCATGATATACATGTCAAGAAAATAAAGTATTAGGTTAAAAAGCGGAGCAAGTTTAGGCATTTTATAATCTATGTTATATTAAAAGGCATGAAGTGGTATTTTAATATATTTAAAAATTAATAACATCTTCCCTATTTATTTATAAATACACTTCTAAAATAAGAGTAACTTAGTCTTTTAAACATTAATTATATTTTAGTCCCTCATCTTATTATATTTAAATTTGTTTATTTTAACAAAATTATGGATAATTAGTTACACTTTTCTCTCTTCACAACAAACTTATAATTATTTTGCGTATTTTTGCCATATCTTTTAAACTATAATGTTTTAAAAAAATCTAAAGATACCGTGATAACCTTTTGTCGACAGTTCGATAGTTGTCTTGGTCAGTATCATTGTGCAGACTAAAATGTACAAGTAGATGATGCATTAGTGTACAAGTGATTAAAGCAATGTGTTCTATCACATTTCAAATCCTCAAGACTCTCTACGTTGTTGTTATCAATTTAATAATATTTCAACCCTCTTCACTCTGATTTTCGTTTAATTAAGATTGTTAACCAATTTGTTCGGTGACTAGATAAAATTTCGAAACCTTGCACATACATGTTTAATGCGAGCTTGGTTTGTATTTTGTATGTTTGTGTATTTACTTGGTTGGGTGCACACACTTACATGGGTTAGCAGTTAGTAAATTAACATCAAACAAGCTCACTTGGTTTATCTAAATGGTTATATTAAAATAACGTTTTGTTAGTTTCCTTCATCTTTTATTACCTAATGAACTGGTATGTGGCCATAATGAAAAAGAGAAACCTTTAATATGATAAAACACGCTTGTTTGAATTAGATGATGTCACCTAAATATGAAATAGCCTTTTTGTCGATTTAGCAGGTTATTTGCATTGCATTTTTTTAGTTGAAGATCCACATGTGTATGCAAAAGAATTTGTTATATGTCCATAATATTTTATTTTAAAGGATAAGCAGGTTGAACACAACTAGGCACCATAAAATAATACCATTTTACGTATGCATATTTAAATGCAACCGTAAGTGTTGTGCGGATTAAAAGGTACAATGGTACCTTGTTCAGGTTTGTCCAGTTTACACTGTCATATTCCAACCCTTTTCAACGTGTTTCCTATAAGCATAACAAATATAAAAAACAAAACCAAAGAAAAGAAAAGCTTGTAACTAGATCAACAACAAACCATCCAGTTACAAATCCTCACTACCCTTTTCAACTTGTTTCCTACAAGCAAAACGTCAATAAAAACAAAAACAAAAAAGTTTGTAGCTAGATTAACAACAAACCCACAAGCAGCAGACCATGTCCACCAGCTGCAATGAAGATAATGTCGACCTGATCTTCTAAGCTGTTGTATTAAAAACTTTAGTACAAAGTTTTTAGCCCATTTATTGTGGAATATTTTTACACGCCCAAACATTTCAAACCTAAATAAACAAACTCATAACTGAACCGAACCATACGCAAAAAAAAACAAAACTAGAAAACTAAAACCGGACAACAGTCTAAAACTTAAAAATTATATTTTCGGTTTTGAATCGGTTTAAGCCCAAAGCTGACACCGATTGACCCATGTAAATCCCTGCAAGTATTAACTTTCATATTCAAGTTTCCTCATTATTAACCAACTCATCAAGCCTTGAAGATTCTCAACTTTTTTGTAATTTATATCATATAGCAACATGAATGAATAAGAGATGAGAACTTGTCTTATGAGAAACATGTCTTCTACAAGTGAAACTAACTATTAAACGCAATATAAATAACTTTATATTTCGCTGTGGTCGGTGGCTGAAAAATCTATGTTCAACGAAGCTTCTTCATTTTCCAGACCTTTTAATAAACGTATTGTAGGAACTTTTTTATCGATTATAAATATTTAATTCAAAAAAACTTTATAAACTTTTTTATCCGTCTTAAATATCTAATTCAAAAAATATATATATAAAAGCTATTTTATTCATCTTAAATATCTAATTCAAAAAAACTTTATATATAAAGACCATATTCAACAAAATGGAATTTTAGTTTTCATAAAACCTTTTTTTTATATAAATGTTTTTCAGATGTTTTCCACCAACAAACTTTTAGGAAAAACTCCATAATCTAAACATAATATATTTTTAAAAACTGAATACAAAACGCAACAAACTAAAGAGGTGCCATATCTCAAAGAAGACCAAGTGAGAAAACAAACCTTTTAAAATTAAACCCTAATACACTACTAAAGTTATCCTATAAATACAGAACCTTAATTTCATTTTGTCCTCTTTTTTTCTGTTAACAAGGGTCCATTTGTTTACATTATGTGAAAAGGTGAGACCATCACTGGTTATTTTTACGTTGGTATCGTTGCTGACCAACGGCTAATAGTTGAGATTATTAAAATCCATTATTTCTTATAGAAAAGGTAGGTGGTGTATTGTCTAGTAGCATCTTACTAGTTTACCAACATATTCTGACGATTACGGGTCATGTATAGTTGATTTTTTTCTTCATTACAAGGACAAATCGAACAGCTCCGCCCAAACAACATCAACATGGGTAACACACATGTTGAAGACAAGCGAAAACGTGTATCAATATACCCATGAGCATATACCGATATCGTTATTTTAACAAACAACGAATCGAACCGATACCAACCGAAAACCAACTAGTTCTCAAATCAATGAAAAGCCACAATTCCACATCAAAACAACAACAATCAGATCGAACGGCACCAAAACCTTATGCTTCGAGTTATAAACAAAACGTCCTTCACCGGCGTCATCAGCCGGCGACGGATGACCACCACCGTAATGAGTTTTGGCGATGGCAGCCACGGTGCACTCGGCTTACCTACCACCGTCGCCGGAATCGGATCCCACGCATACGAACCAACTCCAATCACAACGCTCCCTCCCGACGTTTCCACTGTCGCCGCCGGTCACTACCACTCTCTCGCCGTTACTTCTAACGGCCACCTCTGGTCATGGGGCCGTAACGTTGAACACCAATTAGGTCGTAACATTGATTCCCCTAGGTATATGCTTATTCAATTCTAATTTTTATAACATTGTTATCTTTGGTGTTCTTTCGGTTTTTTTCTGGGTTTTGGGTTTTTTCAGGTCAGTTTGTTCAGGTTTTTTTGCAGGGAAAAGTGGTCCGATAACCGACCTATAAAGTTCGGGTTGGTGGGGTTTTTTTGGTATTCTCTTATTCGGGTAGCTCTAGATTCTGATCCGGTTTTGGATAAAAATTTACAGCCCCAGTTAAAAAAATATTAAATTTATTTATGCATAAAAACTTATATAAACATACTTAAAGTAAAACAATTGACGTAATAAGAAGATAAGAGTTGTGCTTTTTGGTTCAAATCAAGCATACTAAGATGTTAATTTTTCAAAAAACCGAACCCAGTTTATAAAATCTGGAAAAAAACATAAGAAACAATGTTGCGTGCATCAGAGCGCATTATGGGAAATGCGTGCAATATGCTCGCATCACGTAAACGCAACTCATCAATTGTGGCGATGCGCTCTCATTAGCGCATCACGCATTATGCGTGCATTTTGAACCAAGCTTGATGGTTTATATACATCTTGTTTTGTAAACAAACCATCAGCGGAAGTTGTAAGATGATGTATGCATACAGTTTTTGTTATTTTTACTAATTAGCAATCAGACAACATGTAAGTATACATACTTAACAGGTGTGTTCTATAAGGCCAAATAATGTGAATTTGTGACAGAGAAACATGGGTTGAACCGGACAGAGTAAATGGGTTGAGTGGTGTTCGATCGGCGTTTGCATCGGGTGTGGTGTCTGCGGCTGTGAGTGATGATGGGTCGTTGTGGATTTGGGGAAAATCGAAGCGTGGACAGTTAGGGCTTGGGATTGGGATTACAGAAGCTTTTGTTCCCTCAAGAGTTAAAGTTCTTGATAAAGAAGAGATAATTAAGGTGGTCTTATTACCATTTTTAAGGTAGAATTAATGATTCTTGGTATTGTTTTAAACATAGGGTGTTTGGCATTGCACTGTGAGTGTGAGAACCTATTACCGGAAAACTCACGTGATCACCAATAACATCTGATATTTTGTAATGAACAGGTGTCATTTGGATGGGGGCATGCTCTTGCACTTACTAAAGATGGGAAGTTGTTTGGTTGGGGATATTCAGCAGATGGTAGATTAGGGAAGAGAACAATTATGAGTGTTTCACCGCTTGATTCAAAGGCTAATTTGTCATCAAGTTTGAAGCTCGAAGATGCTGAGAAACTTGTCTTAGAAGCTATGGACAAGGAGAGCGATATGCCCATAATCTGGGAGCCTTGTTTAATCGATGAACTTAAAGGTATCGAAGTTGCTGATGTGTCATGTGGGCTCGATCACACCTTGGTTCTTCTACGTAAGTCATGTTATATCATCGTATTTTCTTGTACTCATTAGGGCTAAGCAATTTATGGTTCTGAACTGTCGGAACCAGAGAACCAAATCGGAACCACCAGATCCAAACTGCATTGTTGTGTTTAGGGTCCGGTTCCGGTTCTTAAATTTGGGAGTAAACGGTTTTTGGTTTGGTTCCGGTTATAACCGACATGTCTGTTTAAAGAATTGCTAGAACCGGTTTGGGTTTAAACTTTTAATATTATATTAAAAAAAACCTATTAATTTATTTAAATTTTAAATGTTATATTTAAAAAATTGTTTTTAGGATTAAAGAATATAGAAATAGTTTTTATATAATGTTTGAATGAAGGCAACCAGTTAGTTTGCTAATTGCATAAGAAGGCAACTAGTTAGTTTTTTTTTTTTTAGTTTTGTTAAATTCTGGTTCTTGTTGCAGGTGATGGAACCTTACTCAGTGGTGGAAGCAATGCATATGGTCAACTGGGTAGGTCAACGCAAGATATGGAGTTTCTTCCGGTCGACATAAGTGTCTACCCTGTCTCAATTGCTTCCGGGCTGGGCCATTCTTTAGCAATATGCCGAATCCCGTCAGCAGATGGAGGCGGTGGCATTTCAGGCATCTTTTCATGGGGTTGGGGTCAAAATTCTCAGCTTGGGCGGGAGGGTCCCACAAACATCCCATTGCCCGTGGATGGACTTTTAGGGGAAAACCCGTTGTCGGTTGCAGGCGGGCGTGTGCACTCTGTTGCTGTCATGACCAATGGAGAGCTTTTTTCATGGGGGTGTGGTAGAAACGGACGGCTCGGATTGGGTAGTTCTGCAGATGAGCCTGAGCCCATGTTGGTTGAGTTTTCAGAAGGTATTAAAGTTTTGCAAGCTGTCGCAGGGTTTGATCATACTCTAGTCCTAACTGGCAACTAAACAGCTATATTGATTGCTTATCTATTGTTCAAACACAAATTACCAAGATGAGATATGGAATTTGACATGTTAAACATGTCTTATAACTTATAAAAGTATTTTAGTTGATAGTTACAGATTTGATGAATGCTTACAACAATGTGGCATGTGGTGTTCATGATATTTAATTGTTAAATATCAAAAGTTTTCAGGGCTGTCATCCAGTTGCTTCTCATCTTCAATATCCACCTCTAATATCTCCTGTAAAAACCGCATTTCCACCATTAGAGAAACCACTGGTGATCAAGGTTGTTAACAGTTATGAAACTTAGATCACAACTTCCCAGTCAAATGCGCTTACAGGGATCCTTTCCTTCAAATAGTTCCCAAGCCGAGCTAACACCAGCGACCGTTCGTGCCAGAATCGACCCTTGAGTCTAATCTTCACAAATGGTCCATCGACTTCCGCTAATTCTGCAACTCCTGTTTCATAATTCATATTTAGGTGTGACTGAGTCGAGCTGAGTCCGAGCTCGTTGAACTTACGAGAGTGAGAGCTCAAGTTCGGCTTATTTTAAACTTTATTTCTAGAGAGCGAGCTCAGCTTATGAGTAGTTTTAATCATCCATGTAGTTGGCTCGTTTATTATTTATTTATATATTAGTTTAAACATATGTTTAACTAACTTATATATTTATTTTGATTATAATGTTTATATACATACATCTAATATATATTATTAGTTTTTTTTATCATAATTTTATATGTAATAAATTCAAAATTTTTATAAATAATAGGCTCGTGAGCTAGCTCAAGCGATAAGTGAAGCTCGGCTCTGGGTTATTTATTAGACAAGCTTAGTTTTAGGAGCGAGCTCGTGCTCAAGCTGGTTTCAGCTCCACTCAATATAAGCTTTTGGCTTGTGAATCTCGAATAGTTTAAGAGCAAATTGACTTGGTTACACCTCTATTCATAGGGCCGCAAACGGACCAAACGTTTAGCAAATAGTTCGTGAATTGTTTAGCGGGAAGTTTTTTGTGTTCATTCGTTTAGTAAACAAACGAACACAAACAAGAAATTTCGTTCGTTTAGCTAAACAAACATGAACAAAGGCAGCGTTTGTTCATCTATGTTTGTGAATAGGGATGAGCACGGTACCCGTTCAGTACCGAAAGTACCGGTACCGAAAAACGGGGAAAAGTGGTACCGGTACCGAATACATCGGTACTTAATAGTTCAAAATTTCCACAAATAATTATTAGTGTATTTAGTTCTTATATTTTATTTTAATAGTTCAAAATTACCACAAATAAAATATTAAATAAATGATAGTGTATCATATACTATGTTCATGAACGCTTGTTTGTGTTTGTTTCCATTCGTGTTCATGAACATTAGTTTGTGCTCATGTGTGTTCGCGAATGTTCGTTTTTGTTTGTTGCCTAAAATCAACAAACGAGCACAAACAAATTCATTTCCTTAACAAACAAACACAAACATAAAATCTCGTTTGGTAAGTGTTCATGAACAGTTCGTGAACATATATATTTCTTAACAAACGACTTGTTCGTGTTCGTTCGGTTCGTTTGTAGCACTCTCTATTCATAATCCTTAGGTTTCATTAAGATTATGAATTCAGTGGATGAAACCGAAATTGAAAGGTATATTACCTGTCATCCCTACTGATGTATCAAATATGTGTGAAAACTGCAGGAAAGCAGACCAGAATTAAAGTTTTTTAACCTATAACTGACATAAAATTCTGATTTAATAACTGAAACTAGAAACTTGCCTTCGATCTAGCATCATCCAAAACCAGCTTCACATTGTCTTCAGTTAGGTCAAGCGATGCAGATATTTTAGTAAATCTACGCACAACCAACGACCTCGGAACCTTAACTTTCCTTTGCAGCGTAATCGAATGATTCAGATACGAAGTTGCAGTGTTGACGTTCACAGAGGTCCGTTCATGGTGGAAACTGAAACATTGCCGCCGTGATAATTGGTGGCAGTGGTAGTTATTGACGCCGTGAACAATGTTTGTAGCCATTTTCTTTCCCTCTCTACACAGCATACGATTTGGTGGTGGAATTTGTGTTTGTTTTGTTATCCACTCGGTAATGTGGGACCTCTTTATCCAGATTGAGTTTTTGTTGGGTACAACACACCATGAGTTACTTAAATCCGTGTGTAGTGGAAAGGTATATAGCGGCACCCTCTATGGCGCTGGCGCACAGCGCCACTTTGGGTGCTATGCCCGGGAAAAAGGTGTTGCTCGTGAAAATTTAACGGCTAATTTTTTGTTGTTTCCATACAAGACCATTTACAACTGTCTAATTTAATAAAAAAATAATTTCAAGTTGTCACTATTGCTACAGGGTTACATTTTCGGTACGATACCGAAAGCCGGGTTTCATACAAATGGGAATGACAACGAGCATGGATACTATTTAGGCGATAGTATATACCCGGAGTATTCAAATATAGTGAAAACGTATTCTGAAACATTCCTTGATTACATTTCTGTGATATTTTCCCAATTACAAACTATAAACAAAAGAGTAAAATATATTTTCCATCCTTTTAAGTATGTAGCAAATTACAACTTTTTTCATAAATTTAATCAAATATTTTCCATCCTATAAGTATGTAGCAAATTACAACTTTTGTTATAAATTTAATCAAATACATGAATCATCATTTAGGTCTAGTACTTGTCACTGATTCCATCGTGTACACTATATGATCTTATATTTATAAAGGTTTTTTGTTAGCAAGAATGGTAAATGGTCACTTTATTATAAATTATATCTGAAATTTCTAACGTTGATTAGTGGAAATGAAATGCATGATAAACCCTAAATATAAACCCTAGTACAAGAAATTTTGAGTCTATAGTTGAAATAAGAAGATGTTTAATCTTTCCACGCACTTTAAATGTGATTTGAGTTGAGCCGAACTGAGTCAGGACAAGCTCAGGCTCGGCTCAATTATAAATTGAGCTGGCTTGACTCGTATTTGAAATCAAGCTGAAATCTAAGCTCGGGCCCAGCTTGATTTTAAATCGAACTAGCTCGATTTTAAAATGAAGATTAATACATAACTCTCAAAATTCACTAGTCTAAAATAAATTGAATAGTTTAAAAGAACATATTCAAAATAAGTTAAACCTAAATACATTACAAGCCAAAATCAAGTTTAACAACACAAAATAAGTTTTAAATTTCGACGAAATACAATATTAGTTCATTAGCATGGTAATCAACATTCAAATGTGTCATAGACGGGTTGAGTTATAATACAAAGGATTTAAAAATAAGAAGTGTAAGAATCCTTTAGAGAGTGACAAGTGTTCTAGAAAGAATCAAGTGGGAAGGGTAATTTTGTCTACAAGAAAAAAAAAGAAAATGCACTTGCAAATCACATGCTATCTCCCCCAATTTTTAAACTTCCGTAACTTTTATATGCATCATTTGTTTTTTTTTTAAATCATACCATAAAATCGAGCGTTTTTTTAATCTTTAATATGAGTTCCGTATTGTTATATTTTTTAAAAAAAAATCAACAACCCACTTGCGTATTACACAATGGACATAACGTAAAACACAATAGAAAGTAGATCAAAAACACAAACAATGACAACAGATAAAGACACAATAAACAACAAACTAAAACACAATGACCATAACGTATAATACAATGGTCATATCATATAACACAATAAGTATCAAACTAAATAAAAACACAATTGATAACAACAGATAAAAGACACAATTGATGACAACAAATAAAAGACACAATGAAGAGCAAATGAAGACACAATTGACAACAAACTAAAAACACAATACATAGCAAACTAAAACACAATAAACAAAAGATTAAATCACAATGGACAACATATTAAAACACAAAAGATAACATATTAAACATAATGATCGGAACCAATAACACAATATATAGAAAACCCAGATATAACACCATCTTCATTGTGTTATAGGTTCTTATAAAAACGCAATGGGTAGAACCTAAATTAACGTTGTGTTATTAGCAAAACCTATAACACAATGTATAGAAACCCTATTAAAACGTAATGACCAAAACCTAATTAAAAGACACAATGACCAAAACCTTTAACACAATGCAAAAAAGCCGAGTAAAAATAAAATTTTTTATTTTATTTTTTATATAACAATATGATACTCATATTAAAGATAAAACAACGCTCGTTATTATGGTGAATTTTTTTTAAATGTCGTATGAACAATTTATGGACGTTTTAAATTGATGAGGGAATTGACATGTGCCTTGCATGTGGAAAGAGAAAATGCTTAAATGTATGATTCCCTTTATGCCCTTTCATTATCTTGTTTTCTTTAAAACTAATCTCAACCCTCCAAATATAAGATCAATGGACTAGAATTATTCTTACCCTTCTTATTTATTTCATCGTTTGTATTTGATCATAACCCTGTCATAGACATCAAATTACACTCCTAAATACATGTAAATAATAATCAGTTTTCTTGTAATATGTTATAATGTATATATAAATAAAACATATTACAAGTAAAAAATCCAAGTTAAGCCGAGCCGAGCTACTTAGCAAGCCAATCCAACTCGTTACGAGCCGAGCCAAGCTAGGCTCACTTTCTAACCGAGCTGAGCCGGTTCAGCTCAATTTCAAATCGAGCCATATCGAGTGAGTTTTTTCCAACCCTTGTGCTTTATGGACAACCCTGAATTAAGAGGATATAATTAATATTTAAAAAAAAACAAAGAAACCCTCAAGAATTCACTTTCTTTCTCTTTACGTGGATCTTCTCCCCCTCTCAAATTTACTCTATAGAACTTTAATTTCAAATGAAGACCATGTTCAAAGACTTGATTAACATCATGAATTAAACTTTGTTTAATCAACATAATTAGCCCCCTAAGTACCTTTTTTTCTAAATTAGTTAGTTGAGTACTTGAGTACACACCAAACTTGATCGAGTTTAGTCCTTTTAATCTTTAAGTTTTGCTGACTTTCTAGTCGTTTAACAAAAAACCAAATGAAGCATATAAATTGAGCAATAGTAACAATAAACAGGAAATTCCTTCATTATATAAAATAACTGAATTCAATGCAACAGAATTTCAGATGTTACATTATATAAATTGAGCATAAAGTTTTGAGAATAAAACTATATACAATTATTATTTTGTATTTTTACATACTTTTTACATACACTTGGATGAATGATTGGCAATATTCTAATCTATGATGTCCTTATTTTTCAGTAGATCATAATCCATGTAAAGATATAATATTACTCTATAAAATCTTCTAAATCTAAGAAATATACAAAGAAACAATAGCTCGCAAAATATAACACAATGTTGAAATATTCAATACAATGTGGAGGAAAAAACACAATAAGTCGCAAAAAAGACACAATGATACAAATATAAAAAAGACACAATGGTAAATAAAAAGAGAATGATATAAACAAAAATTCTAATATCTACGGGCTATAAATTCAAAAGTGAAAACTTAAAATCTTATATCATATAGTTCGATGAAACGGTTCCAATGCCGCTTGAATGTGGTAAATTAGAGTTCGTTTGATACCCTTCTTACGACTTCTTATTTTTATGAGACTTTGTATTTGATTCTAACCCGTTGTATCAGTACCTTTATAAAAAATCTTTCCTTCGTATTCGGCTATAGCAAGAACCCCTGATTCTTGAGCCACTTGGTCTTCCAATCCAGTTCCAACAATACACTTCTCGGACTGAGAAAGAGTGATTGCTTGGCGTTGCATATTAAAACTCATTAAAGCCTGATTCACATCATTACGGTCGATAAAAGGAATGAGGGAAGCTCCAATAAAAAGATATTGGAAGGCAAAAATACTTCAAAGCTAAACCTGTTCCCATGCAATAGTCAAGCATTCCCCTTTGTATCTAAGGTACTCGCTTGTTTTATAAAGACACGGAACTTTTTATTTGACAATAAGACTATTAAAGCTCAACATTGTTTCATTGTTCTATAATTCTTCTTAACTAGGCACACAATGATATCACTATAGCATTTATTAAATTTAGTTACTTATTTGAAAGTTATTCTAAATTCTTCGTAACTAGACAGCTTGTTGCCCGTCTACCTATCATTAGTCTATAATCATCTTTTTGTTTTGATTTTATTTCTTTGGATTCCCATAATAAAACATTAAATGGTAACAAAATTCATAAGTGTTCCACGTATTTCACTTCGTAGCCATCACTTAAAAAATGCCATTAAAAAAAGTAGCCACATGATTGATTGCCCGAGTTAATGTCTAAAGATTGTTTCTACTTTCTAGAGCACCATGCGACTTCATTATTTTAAGTGATGGTGATTATATATCGTTACGTGCATCATACGACATAAGAATCTAAATGCATGTTGAACCATGTCATTTGTATTTACATATATTTTTATACTATATAATATATTAAAAATATTAAAGTACTTAGACAACTTCTGGTGAAACCTCAAAAAATTTCACACGTCTCTCTGTATCATTAAGGTGGTGTTTGTTTTTTTAAGATCCGTGCATGCTACTCTGTCTGCGTTGCGTAGACGTTGTCATCTGCAAACTGTTTGTTTTTTTTTTAAACGTTTCATTAAAAATATTTGTGCGAGCTCTTTTGGTGTAGACTTGGCTAACCACTTTTAAGATCTTCTAAGGTCTGCAGGGGGTAAAACACCACTACCCACCACCTTCGTTCACTACCACCATCCACCAGCCACCAACCACAACTATTCACCAACACCCACCGTCCACGTCCACCACCGTCCGGCACCACATCCACCACCACCTACTATCACTGTCCGTACACCACCACCAGTTTATTTTAAAAGTCTACATACTACGTTAAAAAACAAACAACGTTTTTCTTACAGACTGTAGATATCTGGTCCACATCTTCTTTTACAAATGTCTGCAGATTTAATCCACACACTGCATATATTTTACCTCTAAAAAACCAACTACACCTAAATGTTCTTATCTCCTATTAAATAATACAAATTTTAAATAATTAAATTAAACAATTAAGTATCTAAAATATAAATATTCTTATTCTTATTTTAATAAAATATTAAATTTTCTAAATCATAATATTTCAGTTATATTTTATCTTAAAATATTATTTTATAATTGTTAAATATTATTTATTATTATTTATATTTCACCAACAAAAACCCATGTATTATCTGTATGCTGATAACATCTAGCATACAAAAATTTTCGTAGGAATTTATGGTTTTAACATGTCAGATTTATTCAACTCAAGTAATACATGGGTTTTTCACTTAATTGCAGGGGTGCAAATGAGCCAAGCGGCTCTGTGCCACAGAAAAAATTTAAAACGAGTCGAGCCTTATCGAGCCCGAGCTTGAGCCTAAAATAAAGCCATTTATTTATCGGGTCCGAGCTCGAGCCTGACATGTGAAGCTCGTCAGACTGGTCAAGTCTTAGTATAAACAAGCCGAGCCGAGCAAGGCTTATTTAAACTTATTTTAAGAGCCGAGCTTAAACCTAAAAATAAGCTTATTTACTGAAAGGGCCGAGTCCGAGTTTCACTTATCGAGCTCGCGAGCCTAAAAAGTATATTATTTATATATTTTTATTTAATATATTAATTAATAGATAATAAACGAGCTAAGTCCAAGCCGAGCTTGAGAAAATACCAATGAGCCGAGCCGAGCTCGAGCTCTCATAAAATAATGGAGCTCGAGCTTGGACTCGACTCGGCTCAGCTCGTTTACACCTTTGCGCTAATTATATATATATATATAGGGGAGGGTTATCTTAAGAACGCTAAATATTGCAAGAACCATGAGAACGAATGAGAAACCAATCAAAACCATTTTTAATACAATCATTATTTTAATTAAAATATAACATCAAAAAAAAATCACAACATCAAATAATTCATTTCTCCTCTCAAAAATACTCTTATTAGATTTTTTACACAGTAAATATAACAAATTTACACATGTGTAAATGCAAACTTAGTGTAATTTTTTTCCGAATTCACGTAATTTTAAATGTGTAAATTAAATTTCTAGAATTGTATTCGAATAATAATGATAAGTGTAAAAAAAAATTGAATTTCACTTGTTTTTTACTAAGTTCTAATGGTTTTTTCATTCGTTCTCACGGTTCTCGTAATATTTAACGTTCTCATTTAAACACACTCTCTCTCTCTCTCTCTCTCTCTCTCTCTCTCTCTATATATTATATATATATATATATATATATATATATAACACAAAGAGGATGCTTAGCTACATAAAAAAAATTGTCTTTTAGAGCCTAACTTTAATTAGACCGATGATCTTTATAGTCCATCAAGTTTAATAAAGTTATATTATTCTTCTTTTTTCTTTCTTTTTAACCCTTTTACACCATGACCTCTATTATTTTGAGTTTATAACAAACTTTTGGTTACGTGATTTATTTATGAGTTTTATTTTTATATTAACGCTCTATGTGAATTATATTTATCTACAATTATTTATTTATGGGTTTTGTTTTTATACTAATGTTCCATACGAGTTATTTTATCTACATTTTGACCTGAATTTTTGTAGCGTTGTTTTTTAATCGACTGATTATTTTAATCTTTTTTTAAAACGTTCGGTTTTTTAAACCGCCCAACACTCATCTCTAAATACAGCATCCTACGTGTTTTTTATCTACGTTTAAGCTGGGCCGCTATAATGCCCCGCCGTTGTGTTTATCTTTATATATGTTTTGGTGTAACTTATGTTTAAATAATTTGACTTCGTATACAGCAATGTAACTTTTCCGTGACTTTCGATCGTGTTTTTTATCAATACGTTCGCATTTTGCTTATTTTCATATATATTTCAAACTCGTCATGAAGCGCGAGTAATAACCCACTAGTTATTACTGTTTGGTGCATAACAAAACAAAACAAAATATACACAAATATGATATATATTTTAGCTTTTGGAAAACATTGCATCCAAGCTTCAGCCACCTTTGACCAATGTTACATAAGCATTTTTTTTCAAATTCAGGACATGAAGTTTTCGCCCTCATTGACCAATGTTACACAAGCATGGAATTGAATGATCCTACGGAACAAATATCTATTAGTAAGACACGAAAAACATTAACAATTTTTTAGTTTCTTTAGTTTGAATGAATGAACATGTAAACGAACCGTAAATACAATAAACCATTTTGTAACTATTGTTTTATATTTATTTGATAAATTGATGAAAACAAACAAGCAATTTTATTTATTTAGTTAGATGAACGAACATAAATATACGGTTACATTTGTTTGTATCCATTCATCTATTTTGTATCGTTAATATTTATTAATTTAAGCTCGTTAAATTTATGTTTATTCATTTGGTTTCATATGTTTATGCATTTGTTTATGTATCATGTATCATTAAAATTTATATATTAGTTACTAATATACTAATTGACCCACCAGGCATCAAGTCACGAGTCCTATCAAATTTTAAAACCAAACCTGGGGAAATAACTAATGCACGAACAAGTACACATCCATTTTATTAGTTTTTGTCAATTTATTTACATATGTTTATGTTCGTTCATTTTCTTAACGAACTTGAACACATTTATTTTCTTCATAAACAACATTGATAAGAAAATTCGTTCAATTAAGTGTTATTTTCGTTCCTTTATTCGATTAAACGAACGAACACGAGCATGCCCGATTCATGTTTGTTGAATTCGTTTGCAAACCTAAGTTTGACCTCCAAATCACCATCTATATTTTTGTCTTATGTTATCATGAAAATAAAGCAACACAGTTTTAGTATCAACGATGACTTTTACTTATTTGGACTGCTAACTTATACACCTTCTAATTCTACTCTTAAATTTACACATATGTCTATTGTAAGATTTGAATCTCTCAAGGCGAGGGACACCTATTTCATACACCATACCATAGGCCTATAAGCCCTTTGGTCTTAATTAGAATAAACAGGGTATTTTATAACTCGATTTGCATAAAAGAATTAATGTATTGATTATCGAGTATATCCGGGCTTTGTAGCACTACTAGAAAATATACCTATCTTGACACGCAAACAATGACACACGCTCATTTCATGACATTCAGAAGAGTGTGTCAAGAAAAAATGTCATGCTTTACAAAATTCAATAACTTTATGACACACATTTTTGTGTGTCATCTATTTAACGTCATTAATAAAAAAACAAGATCATTTTCTGACACTCCAAAGCGTGTGTCAAGAAAATAATGTCATGGTTTACAAAATTCAACAAATTTATGACACTTTTTTTGTGTGTCGTCGTTTTAGCGTCATAAAAAAGAAACAAGACCATTTCATGACATTACAAAGCGTGTGTCAAGAACAAATGACATGGTTCACGAAATTCAACAAATTTACGACATTTTTATATGCCGTCTTTTTAGCGTCATAAAAAACATTATATTTTTTAAATTAAAAGGACTAGTGAAATCCCTCGCGCGTCGCAATGAACATTCGATCGATATTGATTCGGTTCGTTACAATACTTGTGTGATACTGGCACTAGGTATAGCAACCACAAGATATATAACCAAAATTATATCAATACATATTTTCCATCGATCAAAAACCATATAAATAATACAGAAACCAAAACTAATGTTGAAATCGATTCGTCAATCGCAAACATATAACTATTAATATAATATGTAACTTGAATCCTATAACTATATTGATATTTTATTTTTCACATATAACAAACCTAATGTGTCACTTAAAGGTGTAAAAGATTACTTTAAAAAATACTTTATTTACATATATATTCATTTAAAATAACTTTAAAATAAATAAGTTTAACACACAAGTCATCAATTCTGATTACATATAGTGTTTTCTATCTTGTCAATTCCATTCATTAATTAAATAGGGTTTGACTTTTTTTATTAGACAAAGTGTTGTGACATGGCGCTCATTCCAGATCATCATCGCCACCTCATCGTTTGCATGCATTGTTATTGAACAACACCTTGTTAATGGGATGCCATTCATCCTTTATCCATTGCCTTCACCAATCCATTAACAGGGAAAAGGGGTCTTGCATGTGGGCGAAGTGTTCTCCAACCAATCACATGGTTTATTTTCTTTTTTAGTTATTAAGTGTTTAGTTCTTGTCCAAATTCCTATATGGTAATGTGACAATGATTTAGTTAATGAAGATTGTGATTTTGAAAATCAAAATTACATCAAAAAGAATTTATTAATTAGTCTTCTTATTGAAAAGACATTTAGTTACCATAACTATAATATACTAAAAAAATATTAAGACTTGACGCGTCATCAAAGTAACCCGGTACGTAAATTGGTAAATGATAAATATGGTTCATTATGACATGTATGATCTAATTTAGCATATCATGATCTACTATGATTCACGACATACAATCAATTATGACATGATCAAGCCCAACGTGACTATTAAGACTCATTAAGACATATATGATCTATTAATTGCATATTATGATCTACTATGACTTACTACATCCTGCTATAACCCTTTTGATCCAATATGAAGTCAATCATGGTGCATCAGGTGGTGTTATGGTATGATCCACTAGGTTGTTTGTATTGGCCTAGCTAGCGTCCCGACGACATGGCACATTTTCCGAAGTGATGGGGCATGACACACTGGCCCACCATGAGAGTGAAAGGTGTAGGGGGAAGTTGCATGGCCGTCGAGAGGTCTAATGTTTGTGCGGCTAACTTTCTGTCAATCACACTTCACCACTTCATTTTAATTAGAGTTAAATGCTTGGTTGGTCCTTGTGGTTTGCGAAAATTGCAGACTTGGTTCCAATGGTTCACTAATTACACACTTGGTCCTAATAGTTGTAATTTTTACACTCGGGTGGTCCTTATCACTAACCCATGTTAAATTTCTCAATTAAATTGATGTTAAATGACTAGATTACCCCTAAATAATTAAAATAAATTAAACTATCTTCTTTCTCCCCTCTTTCCCACCCTCACAAAAACCCTACCAACACACCTGCAAATCTCCACTTCAACAATGTCTCCAGAGCTTCCCACCCTCCTCCGCCGCACGCCCTCTCTCATGCGCCACCACTCTCCACCAACAAAAACAATCCGACGGTGTTTCACTCAAACTCTGGTGCGTGACCAAGAACAACGCCGAAGATTTCGCCCTTCAATCCGTCATCGATCGGGCCTGTGGAGCCGATGGAGCCGATTGTTCCCCGATGGAGCCGATGGAGCCCCAATCCACCATACACAACATCCGCGATGTTGGATAACGTATCAGAAGGTCTTGTTTTGTAATGGGTTGTTACAGATTTGCGAATACCATCGATGCAAGAACGGGTTGGGAAATGTCGATTGAGTTGGCAGATAAGAGGTTGATTGGGTAGATTTGGAAGGGGGATGCGAGTTCGGAGATTTTGAGCAGGGTTCGATTGTTGATTTGGGGGTTGTGAATCTTATGATGGACGACGTATTGGCGGTGGAGAGAGTGCTCAGTGGTGGAGGAAAGATGGTGGTGGTGGTGGGTGTTCTGGCAATGGAGGTGAGATGGTGGTGGTGGTCTAGGGTAGAAGAAGGAGGTAGGAGATATATTGTTTTATTTTCTTTAACACATAAGGGTATTATAGTCATTTCACAAAGACTTAACTGAAAAATTTAACATGGGTTAGTGATAAGGACCACCCGAGTGCAAAAATTACAACTATTAGGACCAAGTGTGTAATTAGTAAACCATTAGGATCAAGTCTACAATTTCCGTAAACCACAGGGACCAACCAAGCATTTAACTCTTTTAATTATCTATCTTTTATTAAGTTTTTCATATGAAAGCATTACACATAAGGGTGATAATTTTTGACACAACCCCGAAACACGACACGGCTCTAAAACGAATTCGAGGGATTGGGTTCGGTCTAAACATGTTCGGGCCAGTTTTAGGTTGAACCCGGTTAGCTAAATGAGTCGGGTTGACCCCTTGAACTCATTTATATTATTTTTTTAATATATGTTTTATGGCATAAATTAAATTGGGTGGGTATTTTGTGGCATAATTATAACTTAAAAAAGTGACATAAGATTTTATAAGTAAAAGTAATTGTATTATACACACACACATATATATATATGTGTGTGTGTGTTTACGCCCGCTTGCGGGATGCGCATATAATGTATAAATGTGTGGGCGCTCGGGGGGCAAAGTGAAAGGGCACTAATTTTAACGTTATTTTACTAATTTCGTGTATATAACGTTAAAAGATGAGGATGGTTAATCATGAATCATGTGGTGGCGTTGATAACCGAAATACAAGAGTGTACATACACTAATCGGCCTTTGTCTTAATTGCTGAGTTTTATGTGCCTTTTTTACTTAATTGTTGAGTGTTATGTGTCTTTGTCACTGGAAGCAGACTTTCTATTCTTACGGGGTAGTGGTAAGGTGTGTACATCTTACCCTCCTCAGACTCAACCTTATCTTTGTTATTGGTGAGATTTGCTGAGTATGATGATGATGATATATGTGTGTTTTTGTTGTAAAATATTAATTTTGGTATATTATTCAACATAAACAAAATTCGGGTTAAAGAGACTATGTTAGGATTCATATGTATCACATCGTTTTCACAATAAAGTATAAAAACTACTCTTATGAGAAAATAAATAATAATGTTTACATTAATTATAAATAATATTACTTCAGCTACTGCTTATATATTGTTTTTTTGTGACTGAACTATTTAAAAAAAAGCTATAACTAAACTATCTAGTTTTTTGATACTATATTTAAATATTTAGTTATTACTTTATATGTACATTAATTATTAGAAATTTTGATTTCTTTATCAAAAGTTTTCTAATTTCCCTCCTTTGCGCACTAATTAATTTAAAAGTTTTATAGCTTCCCTCATATATGCACAAATTAATTAAAGTTTCTTCAAGAATCAAGACTTCACATCCCAAATGCTAGGATTTAAACTCATACTAATCTACTGGTTCATCCGCTATTTCTTTAAATTTTCTATTCGTTTTCTAAATTTGGTGTTTATTAACGTTTCAATTGCAGGAAAATATAAACTGGTGAGTTCATAAATCATAATTATATATGGTTTTCAACCACATTAAACTGTCATTTTAAGTGTCAGATTTTATATAACTAAATCCAGTGCAGTGTTAATGAAGGATCTCTAAGACACAATTTCGAGCGTTGCAACACTGTTCTAGTGGAGCATTAGAGAATTTTTATGTTTGGGATCTTGATTTACTTCAATGCCCCTCAGGTTAGTCTTGAAATTAAATACCAAACAAATTCTTAAAGTTATAGATTCAGCCACATGCTTAAGTTATTCTTCAATAAATCTCTTTATCCTTGAAAATAAAATATCCAAACAAATGTTTTCTCAGATTTAAATTCTGATTTTTAAGTTCTAGTTAATAGTTGTCTTAGGTTGGGGGAAGAATATAGGAATACTTGGCTGCAGATATAGATGGCATTTGCGAAGAATGGTCGAGTTATGCGGCAACTATTTATTTTTATATGACAAATTGTATTTTAAGTTTGACGAATGTATCGACAAGCAATATTTTTGCTAATGTTAAAAAATTTATAGTATAATTGACAAATGGTTATGCAATAGGTTTTTTGGTATCTATAAATGTATTTTATTAATAAATGCATTTATTGATTTTGTTGGTATATATGTATTTAAGGTAAATTAGTAATTCTACATAAAAAAAATAAAAAAAAACAATTAAAAGAATGACACGAAAAATAAATGTCATAAATGTGTGTTAAAAAAGAGTGTCATAAGCGCATCTCATTAAAAAGTGTCGTGTAATAAACGTATGTCATAATTACTTGTCATAAAATTATGACACACAAATGCATGTCATATTAATTTGATGACATGTCCATAGACGACACGTTTTTGTGTGTCATAATTACCCTTTTATGACTCGCAATGCGCGTTAAAAAGGTGTTTTTTCTAGTAGTGTAGGTTACCTTGTATCCGATTAATTTGGTACTCATACCAGTCGACGTTGGAAGTTTCGTTCACTTTTTGATAGAATTTCTTTTTGGATTGGGTTTGAGCTTCCCTTACAGGAGTTGGCTCTGAGATTGCCAAAAGTTATTTATCAAATTTGGGAATGAGAGGATTAGAGATAGAGAGATTTTTAAGAATAGACTCAATTCATGCTTAGTTTACTTGAAGGACAAACTAAGCTATTTATATAGCCTTACATTATAACCTGCCCACTAACTCACTACTAATGACTCAAATAGCTACTCACCAATAAACTAAAAAAATAAATAAAAACATTGCATGAAGAAAAGAAGGAAATGACTACGTGGGCTTAAAGTTTTAAGGCAAGTATGAGACTGTTAAGGGGTAGCGATAACATAATAAAAATTGTTTCTCAAAGAAAGTTAAATAATTTCTAAATGAAATAATCCTTACATATGGTGCCTTTTATAGGAATTTCTGAAATTGAAAGGTTTGTTAAATATTCGAGATTACAAAATTAAATACGGAAATAATGAAACTAAGGGCATAAATTCACGTGTGAATTAATTCAATCAAATATTCACGCATTTTAGGCTAAAAATGAAAACTAAAAATTGACCAAATTGGGGAAAATCTTGACTGACGAAATCAAGGCCTTAATTAAAGTAATTCAGGCATGACAGTTGGGTTAAACCACCTACGGCTGTTTGTCATGTGATCCGGCTCGTTGAGACCTTTTGTGGCCTGCTCGTGGGACCGTAACTTCAATAGTAGCCTAAGTTATGTTTGTTTAAAGTTTAGGTCTTTTCTGTCCCCTTTCACTTTATCAAGCTAGTCTAGATAAGAATCTGCCAACTCTTGAACCCGCTTCTCATCAAGTGTTCAGGAGGATCTTGAGATATTGGCCAAACTTAGTTGATTATTAGTGTTTCGTCAGTTATTTATTTTTCAATTTACTGTGAAGCTAGCTCGCTTGGTATAGAAACGTGTCTTTTAAAGGGGAGGTCGTAAGTTCAAACATAGGTAAGGGTGGCACCTTTAGCCTTTCAAAAAAAATTATTTGTTAACTTGATAGCTAAAGCATAAGATCAATTTGATATCTAATTCATGTTGGTGCACAGAAAATGCAATAGGATCTTGGCAAGTTATTCAACAACTAGATAGCATGGGATTAAAACGAAGAACACTTACAAGGGTAATAAATCCATATAGTACTTAATGTGGTAATTCCTTACTTATATTTGAGTAATTCTTCAACTAGCTTTACACATATTTTACCTTTGAATATGGCATTAGTATTTGCATGAAAACGACCATACTATCTGCATTTATCACGACTATGACTAAAATAAATACTTTTTTCCAAAAAAAAAAAAAGACAAAGTTTAGAGCTCGTTTTAGCCCCACAGAAATATTGATAAGCTGACTCTGAGTTGTCATTGTCATAGTTTAAAGCTATGGGTTTGTTCACATTTTGTAGTGAGGAAGATAAGACTTCTTGGAAGAGTGATCGTATCTACACATCCTTCAAAATTTTAGTAGATCTCTTTGTACGAATCGTATAGTCTAATACGCTTTTCATAGGGTTTAAACGCATTAAATGCGACACCAACAGAAATCGAATAGGGCAATACGATTCATGTTGGTACTATGAACCACAATACACTCTAACATGTTGGCAGTTCAGAACTGAAAATGTATGAAAAGTGACCCCAATAGGAAGGCTATGGAGCAATATTCAAAACATTTTCAGAATCAAAACACAACGAACAGAATAACAATTTGATTGATACGAGTCCTAATTGCCCCTGTGTTAACGCCAAATTATTAAAAAAAAGTTGTATTTAATTAGAAAACGTCATCGTGAAAATCCACGCCCTTAAAAAAACTTATCCAAGCTCACCAGAAGCCTTAATTTCTATGGAAGATAATTTCTATTCCTATACACATGAAAAGTTGCTTTAGCAAGGGCATAGCGGCTCATGGCCAGAGTTGCGAGCACGTAACAAATGGCGATCTTTTCTATCTCTATTGTTTATTTACTGGTTGTTCATGCTCTTCATCTCTGCCTGGTGGATTATTTTGTCACACACGGCAAAAAGCAGCGTCGTGACAATATATATGGAGGATCGTTTATCGACCAGATAGCCCAGAGTGTTGGTAGATACTTTGGTTGGGTCGAGGATAGGTATCCACTGTCGGCTCCAACAAATATTTGGACATGAGGTCGATGACAGGGATGAAAATGGCAACAAACATTCCTAATGTTGGTTATAGGTTTGTCGGGGCGAACTGTCAGCCTTGGGCATGGCAGCCGGTGGTACATCAACCGCTTTTGGAGGATGAGGAGGTTCCGTTGGTTGAGTAGGAGGGTGGGCAGGATGATGTTGAGGTCTCGCCTCAACATGAACAGGGGGTCATCAACATCCACATATAGCTTATCGTGCGGTTAGGTTGCCTCCGTCAACTAGTCGTCTTCTCAATAGGATTTTGCGTAACCAGAATGAGAAGATACGGCTTCTTGCACTGAATGGTCAGGAGATGACGCCTCACGGTCGCCAAATGGACCAGATGCATGATGACATGGGGTGGCTGATGACTGGCATGGGTGAAATATGTAAGTATATGGGTATGTCGGTTCTACCTCGTCCCCACCGCGAGTTTATCCAGACCAGAGCCTATTCTATACGTAGCAGCCCGACTCGTCCATGCCATCCTTTACGCAGTCCATCCCGTCCATGCAGGTATGTTATCTTATTTTAATTTCATTTATTTACGAGCAATTTAATGTTATGTTACGGGAATTTTCTTAAAATTCTTATAGGCTTCTAGCCCGTCCTATACTCAGCTCGATCTTTTCATGCCGCATTTTCCTCAGTCCGGCCAAACCATGCCACTCTTTCCTCTGTTCGACCTTTCTATGTAGGTATGTTATTTTGTTTATATTTCATTTTTTACCAACGATTTAATGTTATGTAATAAGTATTTTGTTTAAATTTTTTTATAGGCTCCTGGCATGTCCTATACATTTTTTTACAAACTTTACGGAGGACGAGCTTGTGGAGTCTGACGAGGATTGATGACAATTGTGGTTTATGTTGTTTTTATATGATGTGGTACTGTACAGACAATTTAATTTTTATGTTTTGATGTATGAACAATTTAAATTATTAGTATTTGTAATATTTGTTTAATTTGAATATGTTTGTCTTGATAAGTTATAATGTATCAATATGTTTAGTTTGTTTAGATTGCTTAATTTCACTATGTCTTTTTATAAATTTTATAACAAAAAAACCTACATCATTTATAACAAAAAAACCAACTTAAAAATAAAAATAAAAACTCCAAAAAGATGCCAAGAACTTTATGATACGCTTGAAAAAAAAACAAACCCTCCTCCATGTGGCCCTATACGACTCTCCTGGTCCCCTAAATATTGGCTGAGCATCGTCTGAAAAGTATATACTTCAAGTACACCAATAAGAAGCGTATAGCTCAATACGTTTGGACCCACTGAAACCGTATTGCCCTATACGATTTCTATAGAGTTCCAAGGATGTACAAATAAAATTGGGGGAAGGGATGTAGATAACCAAAGCCAATATAAATCATTTTATTTTACAAAAACATTATTTTTTAATAACTTGTTTCATGTTAGAAATTTGCCGTTCAAAAGTTTAATAACATGTTTCATCTAAGAAATTTAAGTTAAAAACAAGAAACTTGGCTCATGGCTTTATAGTCTAATGGTATCTTGGGGATGGAATAAAACGTTGGGACCATTTTCTTTTGAATTTGTGTATAGACATTATGCCTAGTGGAGATAAATATGATAATGTAAGTCCGCTAGTAACACGATAATACTCCAGTAGTCCTTTGGTTATCCAAATTTACTGTTAAAAAAAGAAAAGAAAAAAAAATAGCCATCGAGGGTCATCTACATATGATTGATGATATGATCTACATTAAAAACAACACCCTTGTTTTAATGAAAACATTAAATGTAACATCACCTAACTTTGCCAAAATTACTTCCATCATTTATTACCTGTAAAATGATATGCAAATGCAATGCAATATATATATATATATATTAAGCCACCTCTCACAATCACAAACACAAACTCTTCTTCATTTCTTTCTACTCGTCTTTGTGGTTAACAATGGCCGAAAAGAATAGCAATTTGGCTACTGGAACTTCTGTACCATGTCAAGAAGAAGATGGAAACTCCGGCAGCATCCGGACGGTGGAGATGCTGCTTAGACTATTTCCGGTGGGGCTGTGTGTGGCTGCACTAGTTGTCATGATTAAGGATTCTGAGTCTAATGATTATGGCTCTTTATCCTACTCCAACTTCACTGGTTTTAGGTACTTAATTTCATCTTTTTAATCTCATTTGCTACCCGTGAAGAAAACGCGTCAAAAGATTTTATGGTGATGTGTGACAATTTCTGACACGACCCATACGACACAGAGATATTAATGTTTTTGGTTTTATTATATTACATATTTGATAAACGGATCGAGGGCTAAGTTGAAATATCTTACCCGTTTATTAATCATCGTCATCATACTCAGTAAATCTCATCAATAGTAAAGCTAAGGTAGGGTCTAAGGAGGGTAAGTTATAGACAGCCTTACCTCTACCCGGTAGGAATAGAGAGGCTGCTTCTAGTGAGACCCCCGGCTCAATGGTATTTTTGTATCAAGCCTTGGACATGAAACACATAACACTCAGCAATTGGGAGAAAGGTTAATTTATGCATGTACCCATTGTCTTTCGGCTATCGACGCCACAATATGATGCATGACTAGTCGTCCGCCGCTTTTAACGTTATTTTCACGAAATTAGTAAAATAACGTTAAAATTAGTGCAATTTCACTTTTGCTCCCTGCGGGTTAAATTTTTTTTAACGACAAATTTTCTTTTAATCTCTATCATCTATGGGACTTTAACCCAAGATTTCCCCCGACCCTTCCAAACTATGTGTTTAAAGGTTTTGTCTTTGCCAATGGATCACCACCCTATTGGTTACATGATTAGTTTTTAAGTATATCCAAGTGCTATAGCCTAGTGATCAAGAGGAATTATCTCTTGAGAGACCAAGGTTCAATCCTTAAGAGGTGTAAGTATTTAACGGGAAAAATTAGCCGTTCAAAAAAATATATAAAAAAGAGAATTTTTAATGTATTTTCTTGAAATTATGGGTTGTGATTTTGCAGGTTTTTGGTGCATGCGAATGGCGTATTGGCTGGTTATTCTCTAGTAACAGCTGCCTTCACGGCAGTACCTCGTCCAATGACCATGCCTCGAGCCTGGACCTTCTTTCTCCTTGATCAGGTTTTCACCTCTCGATCGCTTTCGTTTTAAAAATGTCATTACTAAAACAAAAACGGAAGAGCTTCTAGCTTAGCAGTATCAAGAAGATGTATAGTAAAAGTATTTTTTTTTTCATTTAGTTAAACATTCTAGTCTATTGACATTTGGTGCAGATTTATAAATAAGTTTATAAAGTGAATGAAGCCAAAACAAAAAGGTTTACTATCTAAAAAAATGAAGCTTGGAGCCCACATATTTAAAATCCTTCAGTTTTTTTACTTTAGTTTGACTAGGTTTAGTTTCCATTTAATTATTAATATCGGACCCTATACCTGATAATAAAAGTTTGTCTTATACCCAGCCTAAACGGGTATATATCGAGTAATTACATGTCGGGTATCTAGTATATGGTATTGTGTATATCCATTAGTTTGTCAAAAATACGCGTCGGATATCCCCACCCATAACCCAATCCATCGGGTATGTATTAATCAATTACAATGTGGATGTCACCAAAAGATTACGGATAAAAGTGTAGGCCAATCTTGGAGACCAGTATTTACTTTTTAAAATCAATTGTAAGAATTCTGAAAGGTATTAAGGATATATCTCTCTCAAGAAGTAGAGATATTGGAGCACTAAATGATGATCCGGTGCCAATAAAAAGAAAGAAAAAAAAAAAGAATACTATGTAATTTGAGAATAATTCATATATATGACATAATTAAAATAAATATAAAGATGGAAAGCATTTCGGGTATATAATATGGGTATATGTTATGTTGTAATCAAGTAGGGTAAATGGGTATATCATCAGATCCCATACATGTCTTATACCTACAAAGAAAATAAATCACATACCCAATTACTCTACCCCATACCCGTACCAAATTTTTCCCATCGGGTTTAGGTTCCATTGTCATCCCTAATATCGTCTTATAAGATGTTTGCTGTATATAGGTTTCGACATACTTGATATTGGCTGCGGGTGCTGTGGCAACTGAGGTGGCATTTTTGGCATATAAAGGCGACGTGGCGGTGACGTGGAGTGAAGCGTGTGGGACCTATGGTCACTTTTGTAAACAAGCAACAACGTCAATCATCATCACTTTCGTGGTGGTGCTTTGCTACATTTTACTATCGTTAATCTCATCGTATAGGCTCTTCAGCATGTATGATGCACCTGTCGGGTACCGTAACAAGGGAATCGAAATCGTTGACTTTGGGAATTAAGATAGTTGACTTGTGAAAACTTGTGTGCTAATTTGTTTGGTTCCCATGAAAAAAAGAGTTATAAGATTGGTAAAGATAGATAATGTAACTTTATGAATGTTCTTCATGCTTTCTTTCTTGTTTGTAGATTAATTGAACTTAAGACTTTCAAACCATATGATTTTGTACCTTTAAATAATTTCTATTTAGGGATATATGGTTCGGTCAAAATTAAACAAATCGGATAGCTGAAGCAGTTTGGTCAGTTTCTCGTTTAAAATCTGGTAAAGCGAGCACTAGGGGTGAGCTTAAAGTTTGCTTAAGCTGATCAAACGCATCTTGTGCATCTTTAGACCAAACAAATGCATCTTTCTGTAACAAATCAATCAATGGCTTCGCAAGGGTACCAAAGGAGCGTATAAAACGACGATAATAACCTGCAGGGCCAATAAACCCACATAGTTGTTTCACTGTGGCAGGGATAATGTGGCCTAAGTACTTAACATGATGGCCACCAAAGCTACACATAAGACCTTTTTGCCTTCAACTGATTATTTCTCATGACCAAAATTAATTTCTCTTAAATCTTGTAAATGTTTTGTTTTGTCCCCATTGTATATTAGGATATCATCAAAGAAAACAAGCACCTTTTTCCGAATTAAGTGCTTATAAGACTGAGTTCATTAGTGCTTGAAATGTGGAAGGGGCGTTTGTAAGACCAAATGGTAATACCATGAATTCAAATAAGCCTTGATGGGTTCTAAACGTTGTTTTAGCAATATCATCATCATGCATTCGATTTCAAATCTGGTGGTAGCCAGAACGCATATCAAATATGGAAATTATGAGTGGATCCCGAATCAACCAAGATATGCGGTTGCCTTACTTCTATTACAAACAGTTGACGGTTCTTGCATTAATAGTAGTACATGTATGCCATGCTTTTAGATGAGCACAGTGTTTTAGTCCAAAACAATCGACCCTTCTCAAGAGCGAAGACTGGCTCTCTCCAGACCACCACTCCGAGTTTGGCTCGGATACCAATGTTACATACCACACAAGATAACTCAACCCAAAAGACTAGTCTAGTGGGTGAGAGAGCACATTGGTATTAAACCTCACATTGGTTACCCATACAACTGATGTGGGACAGTCTCATTCCTTATAATGGTTTCAGTCCATAACAGTTTCGTCAACAAGGAAGAAAATCTGCCTGGTAGCCTGTGTTTCTACCGAACGTTGATCGTCAAGATTTCCCAATTGATGCACCTCGTTTGATGGACCTGCGCCTGTACTTTCTGATTCACCGCCATCTTTGAATAAGATCTTGAATCGTGGTGTTCATGGCATTGGCCGCCATGATTTCTCCGTTGAAATCCAACCTTCTTCCACCGCTTTCTGGCCATCTTCATTTCTTGATTCCGAGTTAGTGTCATCATTCTTGAAATTCCGATTACCGTCGTGTGTGGTGGTAGTAATCACCAGTAAGGAGCGTTAGAGAGAGACAGAGACGAAGAGAATTCTAGAGAGAGAAGAGGAATCTGTTTATCTCAAGCTTCCTAAATTCATACAACTCGTTGGCTTAAGTACAACCAACCGACCAACTTCCAAACGAGTTCGCGATTCAATTACAGATCTAACCTACTGAATATTATTACAAATTAACCCCTTAGCATGTATCACACCCGTCTTCCCATACCCGCTCTTGGTATCCCTACTACCAGTTCTTCAAAGTCGACATAAATCCATACATGCATCTTAATCCGCAAGAAACTAGACACCGAAAGTCCATATGAAACTTGAACACCAAGTTACCAGTCACTGATTGATCAAAGAAACCTCAAAATACACTGTAAACAAGTCAGTAAACAAGTCAAATACACAAACAATGAATCATTTCAATTCTATTCTTGCTACATCATCCTATTAGCCGAAACCGAGTCCACTTTATACTTCTATAAATCACAAAAATCTCTTCACATCATAATAGATTCGAATGGGATCATCAAAAGAAGAAACGAAGGTGAAAATTTCAAATAGCAATATTAATTATACCACTAAAGACATTCATAATTCTGATGGTTTTAATAAATACTAGGAACTAAAATGGTTAACTCTGTCAAACGCGCCTTGAAAAGAGTTGTCGAGTTTTCCTTGTAGCTACGGCTGCACAAGACTGCAAACAAAATAAGCATATACATGTTTATGGCAGGTGCATGGGTCCACACTGGATCACGTTATATCTAACGAGACAAATGGGTTAAATGATCAAAAGTCTCACAAGGTGTATTACTAACACATAAACTCTGCAAATTATTATTTATGTAAATAAAACTATAAAATCCTATAAATTTGTAATCAATTTGACACAGTAATTATCTATATTCTATAAAGAGAGAAAAATGATTCATATGCCTAATAAGGCATTGTTTTAAGCATAATTATTAGGCATGTAATCATTACTCACAAAAAAATATTGGAAAAAAGTTTAGTCAACTGAACCCATTTTGACCCGAACCAAAAAATTACCCATTTTAAACAAGTAAATTGCAGAGAAAGTTGACGTAAATTTACCAGTGGATATTTATTTTTAACTTTGGCCACAGTTTCTGTTGAAGGAATGGCGTGCCATGAGTTTTTTACCAGAACCTTGATGATCATCCTGCAAGCATTAATGTAATCAATTTACAAGCATAAAATTATATAATTTTTTTCCTTTCAGAATGCACTATGAATTTCATAATGTTATTTTCTTGTAAAACTCCAGTCCTAACTACTAAAATGTCTTATTAATATAATAATTACAAATTTTTTTGTAAAATTATGAGATAAATAAAGGGTTGATATACCTTGTACAGAGACGCAGCTGATTCGGATTCAACTGTTTGATTTTGTTCAGTCCCTTGAAAGCCATCTAAAGCATCTAAAGTTAACTGCCAGCCACAAAGGGCTAAAGCACTAGAGCTTGAACTAGCACCGTTATTACTGTTGATAACACCAGCTGCAGCAACGTTACCGTTAACCCAAGGGCAGAAAAAAATATGATGCTTGATTGGATCAAACTCAACAGGTTCTTCAAACTTGCTTTCTCCATTCGGCGGCCCTAAATAAAATTAAAAAAAAAACAGACATAATTCAGCAGCATGGAACATGATAGAATCCGGCTAAAAAATCAAATGATGAAAATGCCCATTTGATGATGTGCAAACATGTTATAGGTTTAAAATTCTTGTTCTTTTATAAAAAGGGATATCAGTCATCTGGCTGTCAGAATTGGCATAAAAGAAACTAGATGCATACTCGGGGGTAGGGCTGCAAACGAACTGAACGTTCAGCGAACAGTTCGTGAAACCGTTCGGCAGAAAGTTCGTTTGTGTCCGTTAATTTGATAAATGAACGAACACAAACAAAAAATTTCGTTCGTTTAGTTAAATGAGCAAACATGAACAGAAGCCGTGTTTGTTCATTTATGTTCCATAGTTAGTTAGTGCTTTTATTTTTTATCATCATCATCATCATACTCGGTAAATCCCACCAATAGCAAAGCTAAGGTAGGGTCTGAGGAGGGTAAGATGTAGACAGCCTTACCTCTACCCCGTAGGAATAGAGAGGTGCTTTCAGTGAGACCCCGGCTCGATAGTAATTTTGCATCAAGCCTTTCGGCTATCAACGCCACCACATGATGCTTGATTAACCGTCCCTCGGTTTTTAACGTTATTTTCACGAAATTAGTAAAATAACGTTAAAATTAGTGCACTTTCACTTTTGCCCCCCGAGGGCCCACACATATATACATTATATACTTTTGCCCCCGTTTGCTTTTAATTTTTATATTTTATTTAAATACTTCAAAATTTGGACGAATATAATATTTAATAAGTATCGGTGTATTATATATTTTGTTCATGATGCATGTTTGTCTTCGTTTGTTTTCATTTGTGTTCATGAACATTAGTGTATTATATATTTTGTTCATGATGCTTGTTTGTTTTCGTTTGTTTTCATTTGTGTTCATGAACATTAGTTTGTGTTCATGAACGTTCGTTTGCTTTCGTTACCTAAAATTAACAAACGAACATGAACACGTTCATTTCCTTAACGAACGAAAACGAACAAAAAATCTTGTTCGGTAAGTGTTCATGAACAATTCGTGAACATATATATTTCCTTAACAAACGAACACAAACAAGGCCTTGTTCGTGTTTGTTTGCAGCCCTACTCGGGGGCATTAATGAAAATGAATACTTGGGTGGCATTCATATACATTATCCTTTTTTTTAAAATAATCATTATTTGAAAAACATGATAAACAGCTGGTTATCTAACTTTTTTAATAAACAGAATTATTCACATACCTAACCCGTTTGCTGGTGGATAACTTGGGTACCCATATTCTTCATTAGGAGACGACTTACGGGCCTGCATCACTTCATCTTTTGATACTTCAAGGCCAAAATATACAACCGCGTTGCAAGAAAGAGAAGGATGTGAGTTTTGTTCATGTGGTAACAGATTTAAATCACTAGTTTTCTCACCACTCTCAACCGATTCACCTTTAACCGAACCAACAACCTTCGACCCACTATCCCCCCTTCCGGAATATTCTTGTTGCATTTCTTCCGGAACAAACTCACCGGTTTGACCTTGATTCTCCATCACACCAGTAACCGGTTCCATGTCACCAACAACACTTTCGGTTCTATGAATCAAACCATGAATCTCCGCTTCATGGCTCGCAGCCATTCCGACACTACCACCACTAACCGCCAAGCTAGGACCGTCCCGGTCCCGCATGTAACCCCTGGCAGTTTCGGTATTCAGTACTTCGTCATTGTTAGTGCTGCTAACGCCTATTTCACTGTTGACCCAAGCTGCAGGCGGGCACGTACTTTGTTGAGCCTGGATGCTATGGTTCATGTCGGAAGTTTCGTTCGGGTCAGGGTTGATCGCTGATGTGGACGGGTAGTTGACCTCATCGATAAAAGCCGGATGGTTTTCGACGCTTTCCATAGAATCATTATCTTCACTATGACAAATCGTATCCATTGCGATAACAGAAGAAGCGCGTGCTGCGTGTTCATGACCTTGGCTTGACGGACCAGCCTGACCGATATCGAAATACAAGGTCTGACTGGGACCCGCACCGGATGACGACTCGCAGGCTCGTTTAGACGGGCCTGTGGACGTCTTGCTGTCGTTGATTTCGTCGCCGTCACGGTCAATGACGACACCCTCGACGCTATCCGCCTGGCGAATCAGTCCATGTGGTCTATCAACAGTGGACCCACCTTCGTCAACGTTCCGTTTGAAAGTAGTGGGACCTCGAGATTCGTATGATGCTGCACGGTCACCAACCTCGCTGCCAGCTGGCTGCCCGATGACTAGATCGCGACCTATATTCACATCTTGATATAATTCAGATATTGGTCGTTTATGCCCGTGACCAGTCGAAAATCCGCTCCCATCGTAAGATTTAAATCCATCCTGACGTTCGAATTTGCCGCTTCATCAACGTCCTCCGTCTGCTCTTCTTCCGCCCCGTCAGCAGCCACCCACCCGCTAATGGCACTAGCGGCACTTACTCCACGCGTTATCGCCATCTTTTTATTCGTTTCGGGAACATCGATGTTGTTTGGAGCAAGACGAGCGGGAAGATTGACACGAAAAAAGTCCAAGATCCTCACCGTCGCGCCACATAAGCTACAATCCAACAGCAACGATCTGGATTCGAACTTTGACCTGACTCGAGAGCCTTTTCTAGTTGAGTTAGAGAAACGTTTCTTGTTCGGGCCTCGATCTTGTAACGGGTCGTAATCTTTAATCGGACTGAACGAACCACCGTTTCTAGCTGATTGAGCCGAATGCTCTTCGCAATCTTGAACGTTTGGAAGCCACCTCGGCTCCCATCCACATAGACTTATCAACTTCTGAGCCTGGTGATAGAAGATATTATCAATTTTAGTAGAAAATTTTCCCAAACTAAAAGAACAAAATAGTTAGGGCTGCAAACGAACCAAACGTTCAGCGAACAGTACGTGAACCGTTCGGCGGAAAGTTCGTTTATGTTCGTTCGTTTAATAAATGAACGAAAATTTGTTCGTTTAGTTAAATGAACGAGCATGAACAAAGGTTATGTTCGTCCATTTATGTTCGGTAAATTGTTCGTTTATGTCCGTTGTGTCCACTAGTTCATCTGTGTTTTTAATTTTCATTTTTTATTTAAATACGTCAAAATTCACATATAACAATATTAGTGTATTATATATTTTGTTCAAGAACGCTTGTTTGTGTTCGTTTGTTTTCATTTGTGTCCATAAACATTAGTTTGTGTTCGTTTGTGTTCATTACCTAAATTAACAAACAAACACAAACGAACACGAACACGTTCATTTTCTTAACAAACGAACACGTTGTTCAGGAAGTGTTCATGAACAGTTCGAGAACACATATATTTCTTAACAGACGAACACAAACAAGGACTTGTTCAGTTCGTTTGCAGCCCTAAAAACTGTGAAACAGTATTATCTTACATGCAAATATATGCTTATTTCCGAATCAGACACAATGTCTGCCGGATAACCAGACGACTGGGCTAGAAACCGGTCAATTTCTAGACCTTTAGAAAGCTTCATCTGGTCAAGAGCCGAATTAGCCACAACGGGTAAATAAGGAAACTGAATCAGTCCGTCACAACGGTCCTTGTAACCACCGATCAGAGCGGATGGTGGGGTCGGAGGAAACTGAACCAAGCTTGCGGCACAGCTGTTTCCTCTCCAAGGACAGGTGGCATTATGTCCTTCGTCCAGCAGGTTAGCAAACTCTTCACCGTTTTCACCTGTTTAAATAGAGCACAAAAACTTAAAATATACGCCAGTGTGCACGGTTCAGTTTTCGGTTATTGGAAACCGTTCAGTTTTGGTTTTTTCGGTTTTAGCAATGGTTCGTTTTGATTTTTCGGTTTTTCGGTTTTTGGAACAAAATTACGTAAGATTCAAAATTTAAAAGTATAATCCAAGATGCAAGAATATTTCTTATATGTTTACATTTAGGTTATCATAATTAACCTTTTAATTAAAATTGTTCACATAAACCTAACCTTCTAATCTATTTTTATGTTTTTCCAAAGTTTTTATTATAACATTTTCTTATATAATACTTTGAAATCAATAAATTTATATGTTAAATTTGGTTATTTATTGTAGGCAATGCATTTCAAAGATAGATAAACATGCTAATGTTTTTATTATAAATACTTAACATTCAAGAATAAAACTAATTATTTCTAAATCAATATATTACAAACATTAAAAAGATGATTTTTTAGGTTATTCGGTTCCATTTTTTTCGGTTTTCAAAAAATGTAAAACCATAACCGAACCATAAATTTCTGTTCGGTTTTTTGTGCGGTTTGGTTTTTTCAGTTTTCTGCTCACCCCTACGCCAGCCTGGCAAATAAAGTTAATTATATCAACATTCACCTTCTGTACGAGCCCATGAACCTTGTGCATCATATTTCAGATTTTCCCCACAAGCCTCACACTGAATCGTATCAACATCTACATTCACCCAACCTCTTCTAGCACACGAAAGTGAACTAGCAGCCTGCACGAAAAAAAACAGTAAAATTTATCACAAGTTTTGACAAGAATGAACAATTCAAACGATAAATAAACTGATTTTCAAACCTTAGGTTTTCCAAACCAATTAGCTGGACTGAAAGTAGACAACCGTCTTAAAAGATCACCCCGTTCCCATGGTCTGCATGAAGGCTTTGACGAACCAAGAGCCGAACCACCAGCACTCGTACTCAACGAGATCCACATAGGCTGTGAACTAACTCGCGAATCTGAACCGGCTTTCGATCCCTGACCATGACCCAACCAGTCTGCACTACCAGCATTGGTGGCAACAGCTGGTGATGATGCCCCAGCAGAGCTAAAAAATATAGATAAATTAACTAGATGATTAGTTGATTACAACACATGTACATTCGCTGTATACGCTAAACGAAAACGTCATCACTAATTCATTCTGTTTAAGTACTAAACATACTCAATGTTAGTGCAGAGCTAAATAAATAAAGATAAATTAACTAGATGATCAGTTGATTACAACACATGTATATTCTCTGTATGCGCTAAACGAAAACGTCATCATTAATTCATTCTGTTAAAGTATTAAACCTACTCAATGTTAGCTCATAGGCCCAAAAACATAAAATAATTTCTAATTTCTGTGTCAAATACTGAACAACAAATGTACGAATTCAATGAAATAGAAACAAAATCTAGTTAGGTCAATGAAACTAACATCAATTAACAAACCTTTAAATCCATAAAGCATAATTAAAAAATTCCCAAATTAACCTACATACCTAATTAAACCAAAACCCATAAAATATCCAAAATCCCTAAACTAAAACAACAATTCATGACTCGGATACCAATCAATCGAACAGAAGCACATTGTATCTGGTAAAACATGAGCAAGAAAGTTGCAATTGAAGATATGAAATTGAAGAAGAAAAGGGTGGGGGAAATTAGGGTTAGGGTTTAGACCTGGCAGCAGCGGTAGGAGGAGGAGAATTGGGGAAAAGTAAGGGGTCACCGGAGGAGCTGATTCCTTCTTCCCTCATTGAAAATGATTTGCATAGAGAGTGAGTTTGTTGAATGAATAAATGATCACTGAAATTGATGCTGCAACTGTTATTATTGTACGTTTATATGGATCGTAGCAGACTACAGGATTTTGTGTACCTCCTCCCTTGCCACGTGAGTCGTGCGTGATCGTGTAGACTTGTGCTGAATTGTTGTAATTTTAGTATTTTTTATATCACTAGTTATAAAAAGAACCCAAGGAAAATCAACAGAAAAGGTTGTATGGTAATAATGTTGTTCGTATGAAACCCGTGGTTAGAAATGAACAACCCATCACCAGATTTGAAACTAAGCATTTTTCTTAGAAACATTGATGAATAAACTTCTCAAGACTGTGGTTTTAAGTTCTAACAGGTGAGAGAGGCTTCGATGCATTTAGGTTGACCAAGTTCATTAACCATTACTAACAAGTGAGAGATGCTCGAAGTTCTGAGTTGGACTCATGGCTTGATGAAACCCTAACTTTACTCTGAAACAATATTAAAGCAAAGACGAACAACCTTTGTAGTTGAAACTGAAGTTGAACTTGAAGTTGTTGATTGCTAAGGCTAATTTAGTGAGAACTTTTGGTTCTTTACTTTCTAGTGAGATTAGAACCGTACGAAATTAGGTTTTGCGAGAGTGAATTTACGGATTGGTTGCAGTGGTTTAAAGAACAAGGAGCCTAAAACTGAGGCTTGATTACATGATCATTCAAGCAGGCCTCAACCAGATCTGCAACTGGGCTTTTTGAAAGGGGAAAACGCCTATCTGGGTGGTAGGAGGTTGGAAGTCGTGGTGGTAGGGGTGATGTGGTGGTGGTGTTATAGGGGAAGGAAGGAGTGAGGCTTGGAGTTCCATAAAAAACTGCTTTTATTCTTATTATTTTTTAATCCGATTAAAAAACATATTTTTTAAATATATTATTTTCCTGTTACCATGCCACATCAGCAAAAAAATGGCCACATCAGCAAATAGTTCAAGGTGATGGGAGTCAAATACAAAGTGTAGAATAAATAAGTTGAGAGTGGCAACGGCCAATAGCGAATAGTTAGGGGTGATAAAATCCAACTACCCGATATTAATCTATAGTATCTATACTAGATTGGGATCAAATACAAAGTGTAGAATAAATAAGAACGCCAATAGACCTTAATGGGATCAAATACAAAGTGTAGAATAAATAAGAACGTCAATAGACCTATAATTATAACCGAACGAATATGATCATAGGCATGTTCCTGTTTGTTTATTTAACTTTAACCGAACACGACCCCGTGCATATAATCAAACACTTTTTTGTACATGTTTGTTTATTAAGAAAATGAGCATGCTCGTGTTCGTTTATGTTTGTTCGATTAAAACCTAAACGAACAGTTCACGAGCGTAAACGAACATAAACAAACAAACTTCAACGAACATAATTTAACAAACAATAAACAACCTAAAAGAACATAATTGAACAAACATAAATGAACACAAATGGACATAATGGACTAATCATAAACGAACATAAAGTAGGCTTTTTTATATTAATCAATGATTAATTATGATAAATTCCATTAGAAACCCCATTTTTATCACTAGAATGCCTAATTACCAAATAGTTATATTATGTTTAATATTTTATCACCAATTAATTAGAAAGTTTCTATTATGTTTAATATTTATATAAATATAACTAATAAATTTCAATTGAAACAAACAAATGTATATAAACGAACGTTCATGAACATAAATGAACGAACAAAATGTGTTAATGAACATGAAATTGTGTTCATGCCGTTCGTTTATTAAATAAACGAACACAAACAAACTTCCCACCGAACAAGTTCACAAACAGTTCATGACCATTCGGTTCGTTTACAAGCCTAAATGGTAAGAAGGATTTTAGTCTATTCATCTTAGATTTGAAGGGTAAAGATTAGTTTTAGGGAAAAGAAAATAGTGGAAGGCATATAGAGAATACTATAATTATTGACTTTATCTCTCCACATGCAAGGTACATGTCAATTCCTCCAATCAATTTAAAATGTCCATAACTTTTTCGTACAACATTTACAAAAAAAGAAATTATCATAATAACGAGCGTTTTTTATCCGTACGCTTTAGTATGAGTATTATATTGCTATATAAAAAAAAGATAAATAATTTTCATTTTTACTGGATTTTCTTTGCATTGTGTTAAAGCCTCAGGTCATTATGTTGTTACAATGAAGATGGTGTTATATTTGGGTTTTATATAAATTGTGTTATTGGTTATGATTATTGTGTTTTCAACTGGGTGGGTTTTCTATACCTTGTGTTACAGGTTCTGGTCATTGTGTTTAGTCTGTTATCCATTGTGTTTTAGAGGCTGTTTGTTTACCTCTTAATGAGGCTCTTAATGGTTCAGACATTTTTCTAGTTCAGCACTTAATGATTCAGACTGTTTGTTTCGCGAGCAGATGTCTGAATGGTTCAGACATTTGCCTCTAAATGGTTAAGATTATACTAAGTTTGAATGGTTAAGACCTCTAATCTGAATTGGTCAGACATTTGCCTTTGAACGGGTAAACATTATACTGGCTCTTAATAACCGGTTCAACACTTAATGGTTCAGACCTCTTATTGGTTCAGCACTTAACCATTCAGAAGTTGTCAAACAGCCCCTTACTCTGTTGTCCAATGTGTTTCAATCTGTTGTTCATTGTGTTTTAGTCTATTGTCCATTGTGTTTTTAGTCTGTTGTTCATTATGTTTTGATTTGTTATTCATTGTGTTTTAGTCTGTTGTCCATTGTGTTTTAGTCTTTTGTCCATTGTCCATTGTCCATTGTGTTGTTTATCTGTTGTCATCATTTGCGTTTTAGTCTACTTTCCATTGTGTTCTTAGTTGGATACTCATTATGTTTTACGTTATTTCCATTGTGTTTTAGTCTTTTGTCTATTGTGTCTTTAATCTATTGTCATCGATTGAGTTTTTAGTTTGATACTCATTGTGTTTTATGCTATGTCAATTTTGTAATACGTAGTTGGGTTTTTGATATATATATATATATATATATATATATATATATTTAAAACAAATGATGTATGAAAAAGTTGCGAACGTTAAAAAATTAGGGGGGGGGGGGGCGAGGGGATAGCATGTAACTTAAATGTGCATATTGAGTTTTTTCTCTTTGACGAATCTACCATTTCCACTTGTTTTTTCATTGGACGTTTGTCATTCTCTAATGACTTCCCACCCTTTTTATTACTTTTACCGTTTGTAGAATAACTTAATCCAATATACCATACTATAATGAATGAAAGATGAACATTTTAATATATCCAAAAGTTAGAGAATTTTTTTCCCTTAATGCATAAGGTACAATTCTAAAATAAGGGTAAGTTAGGCTTTTAAACACTAATTACATTTTAATCTCCTCATCTTATTACACTTATATCTCTTGATTTTAATAAAATTATGGACAATGATGTGGTTATTACACTTTTCTCCCCTTTACTGTCACACCCCGACCCGTAGCAGAATAGGTGACCGGGGCATGATTGGCTGATCCAAAGCTTATGACTTGCTATTAAATGTTTTAAATAATCATAAATCCATATTGGTTGTTTCACATATCAAATAATCCAAATATAACAATTATTTATAAGACATTGTTCATAACAATTATACTTCATTAATCCGTTTCTTGTTAACTAAGGCACATCATATGTCCAATATTCTCGTCATGCTAGTTCACCTGTATCATGTGTAAAATTAGTTTTTTGGGTCAATAAAAGTTGGTGAGTGAATCTCTTTGTTATTAGGAAAGTAATATGTTTAATTTATTTATTGAGAAAACGTGCATTAACCAATGCAAGTAAATGTGTTGTATGTCATATGTCAAACCTCAGCAACCAATCTCAAACAATAATCAAATCAACTGTATGCAAATGTGCACGGTATTATGGTGTGTTGCTTTGTATTGCAAGGTCTGTGCTCAATCAAACGGAGCTGACCTCGTGTGTTCGCAACGTTAGGTTTCGTTCATAGATAATGGGGAACATACAAGCCTATGATGATGTAATGCACTAAGTGGTAGATAAACAATTAACACATAAACTTCACAAGACGGTAATTGCACATATTTAGATTATGTAAATGTAATAATGTAATATGACATATGATACAACCCAAAACTTGTAATGAAAAAGGGGAAATGAAACATCCACTCACAGTGTTTGCATTTGTGATTCCTTGTATAAATATGAGCACGAATGAGATCAGAAAACTTGAAACGGTGGGAGTTATCCATACGAGGCACTAAATATCACATAAACAAAACACAACTGAATACGTTGATCGTTTAATTATTTAAATTTTTATTATCCACAAGGTACGCCTTGTGTCACCATGGCATCCTAGTTCCAAAGGATTCGGGTGAGAACGAAAATCGTTACCTCTTAGAAGATTAGGAGTTGTCCCGACGTCACACTTTGCGAATAATGTAAAATTTATAGTGTGGAATTTATAAAATACATAATTGTGGTAAAACAAATTTAATTGTTATATTTTATCTTATAAACAAATTAATATATCGATAATTTATTTAAAGGATATACAAGTTATAAATTTTTATATATCATGATTTTATTTTTAAGAACTAAAAATATAAGAAAATACTAATGTTGTATTATTTCTAAATCTTTTGAATTAATTAATTAATTTAATGATTTTCTATTTAATTATTGTTATATATATTGAGCCCTATAAAAGAATAGATTATTAGAAAGCCAAAATGTTCTATATTATGTAATCAACAATAACTAGTGCTTTAAATATTTAACTCCTCCGAAAGGCAAAGACAACAAATATCTGCTTCTCAAAGGTCTGTTGAAGCTAAAGTTTTCTATACAAGATCTGTTGAAGACAAGCTCTGCCTAAGGTCAAAGGTCTGCAGGACCAACAGAGGATAAAGCTCATCAGAGGTTCCTTCAACAGTTGCTGGATCAATAGAATTTTGTATATTAATGTAACAGTGTTTAGCTTAGCAGATGTTAGAGTTTTTTAGTTAGTTAGATGTCACTATCAAGGTGACGTCAGCCTAAGATGGCACAGTGGTTTGCTTTGTACTATAAATAGAACAGTGCGTGTACTGTTCTATTCATCACTTTCCTTCTAACATTCTGTACGAACAAATTAGAGTGATCTTAGGCTGAGGGGGAGTTGTAATATTTGCATGCATACGTGAATCAAAGTTTACAAAAGCATGTTGATGAAAACAATGTTTCTATTGTTGTGATTTCAAAGTTTATTATTTCCGTTGCACTATTTTCATTGTTGTTTATCTTCTTTCATTGATTTCATCTTAAACATTCACAACAATATCAAACTTAGATCCTAACAATTTGTATCAGAGCATGGTCAATCAAACTTGATTTAACAATCAATTTGATATATACAGATCAACTCTCATTACTGGTTCATTTGTTCGTTGGATTGAAAACAGAGTGAAAGTTTATTTACGTTCAAAGTTTTTTAAACAAAAATTTGTTTGTAAACAATCAGAATGTCTCAAAATCCACAAGATCCACATAACACTAGCACCATGTATAAACCTCCGATCCTTGTCAGATTGGAATATAATATCTGGCAAAGACGGATGGGTCACATACTTGCACAACAAAATACGGGTTGCTGGAAATTGGTTATCTTCGGACCTCATGCTTCGATGGTACTGACCAAAGAATCTTGAAAAACTACTCAGAGCAAGATTTTCAGAAAATCGAGCTAGATGCAAAGGCATTTAGCATCGTTGCTACGGCTTTGCCAAATGATATCTATGCTGGCCTGTTGCATTGCAACAGTGCAAAGGAGTTGTGGGATGCTTTAAAAGAACAATTTGGTGGGAGAGAGGAGGTTATTGAAAACAATCGTGAAGTTTTACAGCAACAGTATGGAACATTTTGTCATGTTAAAGGAGAATCATTAACTCAGCAGTTTGAAAGGTTTAGTTGTCAAATCAGTGAATTAAAACTTGTAAATGTTAATTATCTTTATTCAACCTTGAATAGCAAATTTTTAAGATCATTACCAGAAAAATTGGACACTATTGTTTTTGTAACTAGAACCGCCGTTGGGTTCAAGGAGATGAGTTTGACTCAGCTTCATTGTAGGCTTCTCACTTATAAGAGAGAGCTTAACCGAAAAAAGAAGCTACAAGAGTCAGGAAAAGTTGTTGATGACCATGCCTTTGGTAGTACAACATTTTTTTTTGTCAATAAGAAACATCTGGTGGTAGTAAGGATCAGAGTTTTGATCATTTTATAGATATTACATCTGGTGGTACTTTTAACTCTAATTCTTACTCCCCCAATTATGCTTTTGCAGCAAATGTGGGAAAAGCAAGTTTCTAACAACTTATCTTTTGAGTTAAATGAACTTCAACATTTTGACTCTGTTGATTTGGAAGAAATGAACATCTTGCATGAATTGGCCTTGCTAAGTGTTAGGACTATCAAGTTTTACAAGAAAACTGGTAGGAAGTTTCCAGGGTTGCATGGGGGTTTTGAAAGTTGGGTTGGATAAGTCAAAAATCAAGTGCAATAAGTGTAATAGGCTAGGTCATTTTGCTAGAGAATGCAGGAGCCAAACAAATTGTAACATCCGCCAAAAACCGGATTTACCAAACCCGCTTCGTTTATTAACCGAACAACCAGTTAAAAATTTCGTTGCGTATTTAATGCCCAAATTAATTTTAAACGATACATAATTAATAAGTATATTAGAATATAAAATTTATTTTTGAAAATGTACTAAAAATAGTGAATTAAAAATAATATGCTGAAGTCGGGACTCGAACCCGGGTCAGCCGAGTGCTAGCAAAGCCTTAACACACATCCCTACTACCGCTCCGCCACTTGTGTTGTTTGTTAACATATTGAAACAATTAATACATAAATCAATCTGGAAATCAAAACCCAGTTACTCAAACGCGCCCAAATCCGTTCACGTCGGAAATCCCGACAATTTCGTCAAATTTGGCCGTTCCTTTTTAGTCATAACGTATGCATTAACACTAAGATCGGTTATAACCGAAGGAATCCATCAATTTCATTCATTTCAATTCAAAAGCGAAAAATGCAACTCAAATCCGGGAGTTATACTTTCTTCATTCAGTGAGCTCGCGAATTCTATCAAACACACTCATCATTTCGCTCAGAAAACTTCGCCGGAAGTCGCCGGAGTTCTCTGAAAAATTACCGGAAAGTTTCGCCGGAAAACCGAATTCAACCCATCTTTTCTTCTTACCCAAAAATAAGATCATAGAACTCGTACTGACATCACTCCCACTCACCTTAAACATCTGAAGAATCTCTGTCGCAAGAAAATTCACTCGCCGGAATTCTCTGCAAGTCGCCGGAAAACCGGGACTTTCATCTACACGGTAATTACCTCGATGTTTCTATTTCATTCCATTATAAGACGAATTCTAACACCATTTCATCGCTCAGCATCAACCCCAGACGACATTGCCGGATTTTTCTGTTTTCGCCGGAAATTTTCTGAAAGTTTCAGAATCACGCTGATAACCGGTATGATCATGTAATCTACTGATAATCATTACTCATTAGTTCAATTTCACATCTAATCCCTCCAAACTGCTAATTGACTCTAACAGCCGAGGGTCACCAGAACAGAGCCGACGAGCTTCGCCGGATTTCCTGAAGAAGACGATCTGTTCGGTATTTTCTTTCCCCAAACTCTTCGATTCAATACTTTCCAATTGTTCATCTTGTTCATGAACCGAATTAATCAAGTATCAGTTGTTTTGACCGATGTCTGTGTTTTGAACGAAGAAGACGAGTTCAGATATGATATAAGATTAATTAAAAACAGTTTTATGAACGGGTTAGACACACAGTCCAGTGGTGGACTGTGTGCAAACAATATGCATAACGTCCCGAGTTCGATTCTTGACACACGCACCTTCACCGAAATAAAATGCCTTTTTTTAGAGACTGAACCGGGTTAATTCAGTAATATGTTAAGTATAATAAAAACTAGAATATTTACCAAGTTAGACACACAGTCCAGCGGTGGACTGTGTGCCAAACTAAACCACAGGTCCCGGGTTCGAGACCTGTGGAGTGCACCGAGTCGCTACATTAAAATCTTTTTAAAATAAATGATTTTCAGATTAATTTAATTAGTATATAAATATAATTAAAAACAGAATTATTTCAGGTTAGACACGTAGCTCAGTTGGTAGAGCTGCGTGCACGCGAACGGGAGGTCACCGGTTCGAGTCTAACCCAGCGCACACATATAACCGACCTAACCGGTCACCGGTCAACGGTCAACGGTCAAAAAGTCAACGGTCAAAAAGTCAACATTTTTATTATTTTTATTTATTTATTTTATTTAAAAATCAATTAAAAATACTTAAAAATAACATTTTTAAACTTAGAAAATAGCCTAAAACTCACAAAAATATATCAAAAAATCCTATTAAAGTTGTTAATAAAATCCATTTATTTACCTTACTTTTCTTTATTAATTAGGTTAGTTATTCCTCGACGATCAATCCTCTAAACTCGTGCGCATTCATCATCATTCACCGAACGCACCCACTGTGAGTGAATCTCTACAAATTCCCCGTTTAAATCACGTTTTTGGGGTGTATCATGTGTCTTACTATTTATTATATTTAAATCATTGTGCATACATCATATCATGAATAAATGTGTATCCTGCCTGTGTAAACTGTTTGTGTGATTATTGTGTAGATTTAATTTATTATTTTCAGTACATGCAAATTTCATAGGCCGCCGCTCCCCATTACATTATGAGCGTTGAGCATGTTCCCCATTACATTATGAGCGTGAACCTGGCGTGCCAACATACGATCGGCTCCGTTTGATTGAGCCTTGATCGCACAGACATTTTCATTTTCAGTACATGCAATACGATCGGCTCCGTTTGATTGAGCCTTGATCGCACAGACATTTTTCATTTTCAGTACATGCAATACGATCGGCTCCGTTGATTGAGCCTTGATCGCACAGTTTCATTTATGTTATATATTTATGCAAGTTGATATGTGATTGTATGCTGTTGGTTTGTTAATGTATGTTATTGTTTGTTGTTGTTTGATATCGTATACTAATGGGTTGTGATTGTATGTTGTTGGTTTGTTAATGTATGTTATTGTTTGTTGTTGTTTGTTATTGTAAGCTAATTGTTGTTATTGTATGGTTATTTACGTTTGTTCATATATGAATATTGCACAATTTTTCCATATTAAATACAACCAGAAATTAATAATAAATGTTTTCTAACAAGGTTCACTCGCCAACTTTTTGTTGATCCAAAAACCATTTTTACATATGATACAGGTGAACAGGATGAAGCAAGGAAAACATAGGAAATTGCCTTAGAAGAAAAATAATGAAGTTTAGAAGGATGAATAGAACATGTTGTATTTGTTTGATATGATTGTATGATCTCTTTTAAATTGAAATAATAAATATGAAACATTATAATAAATGTCATGAGCTTTGATGATAACCCAATCATGCCCCGATCACCTTTTCCGCTGCGGGTCGGGGTGTGACACAAATGACCCTATAATTACACATCCAAGTCCTAGACCTCAAAACACTGTCCATTATTCCCAATATACCCCTACTCTACACATGCAAAACACTTCTCATTTTGCACACCCTGTAAACATTGTTCCTATCCAGTATGTCCAAACCACTATTCCTCAGATACAACTCTTCAGGTCCAAGTGCAACCTGTACCACAAGTAACACAAACCTCTCCTCAGGCAGAGACCAGTCAACAGAGCTTCTTTACACAAGGCTTTGTTAATTGGAGTAGCTAACCTGAGGAACTCACTGATGAAAATTTTGCTCTAGTTGCTAATTTTGATAAGAAAACTGAAAACTTTTGTTTTATGGCACTAGACACTATTTTGGAGGGGAATGAATCTGAGGAAGTGGTGTTCAATATTGATGTGGTTTGTGAAAATATTGAAACAAATGTTACTAAAGAAGCTGTTGGTGAAAAAATGATAAAATCTTTATCTGACCCATGGGATTCCAGTGTTTGTGAAGGAGAATGTGATTGTGCCATTGGCTGCTGCTAAGGTATCACCTCAAGTCTTTAAGTGTCAGACAAATGTATTATTGCTTTTGCTAACATTAAAGAGGTGAATAAAAATCTTAGCAACAAGATCTTAACTGATGAAATACAGTTTGAAAAACTTGCAAAAGAGTTAAAACCAAAACTGTTATAAAAGGATAGTGAAACCCAGCAGTCTCAAACATGAATCAAGCATAACCAAGGATCAAATCCAAACAATTATAGAAAATATTAAAGTTGTAAAAAGGAGCTTGAATCTACCCAGATCACTTGTGAGAAATGAGTAGAGTCCTGCAAAGGTTATGAGTTGATGTTAGAATCACAAATCAAAAGCAATGTAAAATTTGGTGTAGGTTTTAGAAAACATGACCAAGTTTCACAAAACACTGCTGTAAATGATTGTGAGTTGGTTGAAATTATTCCAACAAATTTGGCTAGTTATGAAATTAAAGTCACTAAACCAAATGGTAAGAAAATTGTTTGAGAAAGACCAACAGGATCCTCAACTGAGGAAATTGAAAAATATCACTTCAAACCTACCTGGTCAGATGAGTGTGACATTCTTGACAACTTTAAGCCAATGGATTTTTCAACCATTGAAGGTGTAAAAGCACACCAAGTCAATATCATTCCCCTAAAGCCCTTCCAGTAGATGTTACATCATCTGTTGACAAAAAAAAGGTGAAAAAAGAAGAAGAAAGAAAGATAACAAATCTGTTTTGTGATTTTTGTGAAAAGAGGAATCATGTTACTAAAAACTGTTTTCTTCTAAAAGCATATGATATTAACAAAACAATTGTAATTGTTGATGCACCTCATTATACAATTTGTGGCAAGAAAAACCACAAAACTCAAGAGTGTGTTAATCTCAAAAATTTTGATGTCAAAAGAAATGAGTCTAAATCCAAAACACTTGAGAGTTCAAGAAAAGAAAAGACCAAACAGACCTTTACCCTAGTTCAAACATCTGTTACCAAACAATTGAATATAACCTCTGTTTCCAGAGAGGTTCAGGTAACGATGCACCACCAGCCAATAAATTTCCAAGAGAATATGGCCAACCAGCTTATAAGAATGTACCACTTGGCTATGAGGTCTATAAAAGAATAAACAAGCATCCTCATGGTTATAATCATTTGACATGAAATGGTTCACAACAGATGTTTCAAAAATCTGTTCAAAACTCTGACCATTCTCCTAAACTTGAGGCTGAGATGTCTATGACCCCATTCAAAGCCATTTTGGCTTTGGACACTCACCAAAACTAATATGTTACTGATGTGCAGAGAGCTTCTACTTGCCTTGATAGTTTATGGTATGTAGATAGTGGAGGCTCCAGGCACATGACAAGATGTAGAGCCCTTCTCAAAGATTTTCTAGCACATGGAGGAGGTGATATATCCTTTGGTAACAATTCAAAAGGTAAGGTGTTGGGGTCAGGGACAGTTCAAGCAGGGAAACTCAAGTTTGAAAATGTCAATCTTATTGACAATCTAAAATTCAATCTTCTTAGTGTGTCTCAAATGAGTGACAAAGGTTATGGATCATTCTTTACTGAGAAACATTGTCAGATTGTTGGGCCAGAACTGGTTAAAAAGATTGAAACAATCATTGCTGAGAGCAAAGCACAGCTTGTTGCTCATAGGAGTGGCAATGTGTATGCGGTTGATATGTTGAAAGATAATCCAATGTCTATGCATATATGTTCTCAGTTACCTCAAATAAAGAGACAGAATTATGGCATAGAAGACTTGGTCACACAAATCTCAAAACTATCACCACACCATCTAAACAAGGACTTGTAAGAGGTCTTCCATCAAAACAATTCACATGTGATGAACATTGTGTTTCCTATTAAAAGGTAAACAACATAAAGTTCATACAAATCAATTAAAGAGTCCAAAACAATTCAATGTCTACAGTTGTTACACATAGACTTGTTTGGCCTTGTAAAAATCATGAGTCTTAAAAAGAAAAAGGTACTGTCTTGTTATAGTTGATGATTTTTCAAGGTTTACATGGAATTATTTCTTGTACTCCAAAGATGAAACCGCAGGCATTTTGCAAGATTTTGTAAGAAAACTTGAAAAGCAATTTGACTTGCCAGTAAAAGTCTTTAGGAGTGATAATGGAACAGAGTTTAAAAATAAGGAGTTGGTTGATTTCTGTGTATCAAAAGGGATTGTTAGGCAATACAGCATCCCAAGGACACCAGAACAAAATGGGATGGTTGAAAGGAAAAATAGAACTTTAATTGAATTTGCTAGAACAATGCTTGCAGACTCAGGTTTACCCTTGTCTTTTTGGGCAGAGGCTGTAAACACTACTTGCTATGTACAGAACATATAATTAACCCTAAGCATCAAAATACTGCCTATGAAATTCTATACAAGATCAAACCTCTGATCTCATATTTCAACATCTTTGGCTGCCCATGTTTCATTTTAAACTTAAAAGATTCTATTTCAAATTTTGCAGCCAAAGTAGATTGTGGTTATTTTCTAGGATACTCAACCACTGCCAAGGCCTATAAAGTGAAGTTCAATGAACTTTCTTCATTAAAAATCCCAGCAAATCCTGCTGAATTTTTGATATAGACAAATTTACATTTGAAGATGTATCTATCAAGACTAACACTGCAGGTACACCACAATCTTCCCATCAAGATTATGGATATGATATTGTGATTCCACAATACAAAATGACTTCCTCCACCAGAGCAACAAATGTTACTAACAACTGTGAAAACTCTATCACCGCTGCATCAACTGTTGTTGATCCTCAATCCTCTGCCAACTCATCAAGTCAAAAACCTGTTGATAAAAGTCCACTTTCTGTGAACAAAAGTCAACCCATGTTTACACCTATCCCACCTATACCTCCATCTTCATTTCAAACATATGTTGGCTCTTCAAAATTGCCAACAAATGTTAGCTCAGATGATTCCCATTTGCAGCCTTGACCTCTCAATGCCATAATATCATACAAGGGAGATCTGATCTACCTTAAAAATCATCCACCAGACCAAGTTATTGGCAACATCAATGAAGGGGTTCTCACAAGAAGTAAATCCTAAAACATTTGTCTTTTTGATGGTTTTCTATCACTCACACAACCTTTCAAGTACCAAGAGGCACTAAAAGACAACAATTGGGCAGAGGCCATACAAGAAGAGCTCCTACAGTTCAAAAGATAACAAGTATGGGAACTTGTACCATTGCCTTAGGATGTATGTCCCATAGGCACAAAATGGGTCTTCAAGAACAAAACAGATAAAAAGGGTATTGTTGTAAAAAACAAAAGAGGGCATTGATTATGATGAAACATTTGCTCCTGTTGCAAGACTGGATGCCGCAGATTGTTCTTAGCCTTTGCTGCCAACCACAGCATCAAGGTGTATCAAATGGATATAAAGTGTGCTTTCCTATATAGCAAGATCAAGGAAGAGGTATATGTATGCCAACCCCATGGTTTTGAAGATGCTTTTTATCCAGATCATGTTTACAAGCTAAACAAAGCTTTATATGGCTTGAAACAAGCACCTAGGGCCTGGTATGAAACTCTTTCTATCTTTCTCTTATCCATAGGCTTTACAAGAGGTAAAACTGATAAAACTCTGTTTTTAAAATGGCAAGGAAATGATTTGATGCTTGTCCAAATTTATGTGGATAACATCATTTTTGGATCCACATGCAATGCCATGTGTGAAGAGTTTAGAGAACTCATGACATCAGAGTTTGAAATGAGGGCTATAGGTGAACTCCAATGCTTTCTTGGTCTCCAAGTTAAGCAATTGCAAAATGGTACATTCATTCATCAAAGTAAGTATGTCAAAGAACTACTTACAAAATTTGATATGAATGATTGTAAACCATCTAGTAAACCCATGGCAACATCCAAATTGGTCACTGTTGATGACAAAGATGACTTGGTTGATCAAACTCTCTATAGAAGCATGATTGGGTCTTTATTGTACCTAACTACATCAAGGATAAACATCATGTTTGCCACATGTGTTTGTGCCAGATCCCAGTCAGCACCTACAAAGTCAAATCTCATAGTTGTGAAAAGGATATTCAGATAGATAAAAGGTACTCCCACATTTGGTATCTAGTATCCTACTAATGATAATATTGAGCTTTCAGGTTATTCAGATAGTGACTTTGTTGGATGCCATGCAACAAGGAAGTCCACATCAGGAGGTTGTCAGTTTCTAGGCAATTGCTTAGTTTCTTGGCAAAGCAAGTTGCAGTTTCAACATCCACAACAGAGGCTGAGTATATTACTGCTGCTAGTTGAACTGCTCAACTCTTGTGGCCTCAAAACCAATTGTCGGACTTTGGTGTAACTTCTTTAAAGACTCCTCTCATGTTAGATAGTCAAGCAGCTGAAAACATCATTAAAAATCCAGTCTCCCATTCCACTACCAAGCACATTGACATCATACATCACTTTGTGATGGATTGCTAATAAAAAATGTTTGATTTCTCTGCATCAAGTTCCAACTAAGGATCAGCTGGAAGATGTGTTGACAAAGGCTTTAGACACATCTACCTTTGAAAGTTTGATCTCTAGGATTGACATACTAAACATGGATTAAAAACAACATTTTGTTTTCCCTGAATAAAATGCATTAAAATGTTTTCAAAAAATCAAAATTCCATCCTTAAAAATAGCTTCAAAATTGAAAATTGTGAGTAGCTTCTTAAAATCTGTTTTAAACCACTGTTTTAAAACCTCTGATTGGTTATAATTCTATGCATTGTTGAAAAGTATCCTTTGTCTCCTTTTAAATATCTAAAATCTATCCTCTGATAGAGTAAAATCACCACTGTTCCTAACCTTTGTTGCTTCCCAAAAGAGGTTCCACAACAACTGTCATCCATTATCCAACAGATGTTGCCACGTGGACAGATGTTAGCTATCAGATCTTTTGAAACCGCTGTCACGTCAGCATTCACTTTTTCCTTTATAAATCCATGTTCCATCCAAACAGAGCTTTTCCCTGCCTTCTCGAATTCAAAATTCCTCAAAGTGGTTTCACTCTCATCTTCTTCACTATCACTCACTTTTCTTCCCTGATCATGGCTCTGCAAATTAAACTACCTCATAACTACCTCCCCACCTTTGAAGAAAAACGACAAAAATACTTCCTTTCACCCAAATAATCGATGTTCTCACATTTTCAAAATACAAAAATATCATGCTTGCTGATGCATCAATACATGTGGATACTCTCCTTTGGGCAAACGTTGAAATTCAATCCCAAAACAAAAAGCCATATACCATAACTTCTAGGATCGGAGAGATCTTGTTCAAATATCCCCATCCTCTATATCCACAGTCTTTGCATTAAACGACCAAGCAGGTAAAGTTTCATTTGAAAAGCATGAGCTCCACACTAAGTTCATAGAGCGAGGGTATGAAGGTCAATTGACTGGTTTACTATCTTTAAACCAAAATTTCCTGCTACAATGAGATATTTTTTCCATACCTTGCTTATTGGTCTTTCTGCCAAGACCACTGCTTTTAATGAGATTCCATAAAACATTCAAAATTTGGGATATGCTATTTTGACAAATTCTGATTTTAATCTATCCCATGCATTGTTTCTGGACTTTGTGGCAAATATTAATAAAATCAATACAAATAAAGCTTTTCTTTATACCCTAGACTCCTGAGCTATTACCTTCAAAAGCAAGTCCCTAAAAAAGATTTTCAACAAGGTGTAGTTTTAGAATGAAGAGTCTGAATAATGCAACTTTTACTAGAATGCTAAGTCAAGAGTCAAAAGTTTCCAAAACACAAGCAAAGGGGGATGAGCCAATTTTGGATGTGTCCACATCTAGTGCTCAAACCTCTGTTATTGAGCCTACTGCTCCTGGTGATCATGACACTACAACTAGTGTTGTGAAATGATATATATAAATTATACATATTTAAGTCCCCCATTTTACTCCCGTTTTACGTGTTTTTGACTAAAACTTCGTTGTTTAGGTACTTAATTGGGCACTTTTGTATTTTCAGGTCTTAAACGGCGTGCCATAGACAAAGTTGGAGAAAAAGTGGGATTTACGAGCATTTCGGATGAATTCTGCAGAATTTGTTGATGTTACAGCTCATGCACGGCTGTGCAAACCATCGGCACGACCGTGTGCGACTCACAACCCCGGGAGCATTGGCAGTGCAACTGATTTCTCGGCACGCACGGCCGTGCGGCCCACATGCACGACCATGCACTACTTGAACACTGAACAACAGACTGCATTGAGGAACATGCACGACCGTGCACATCTGAAAGTTTTGCCGCCCAATCATCCACTTGTTTGGCACATACCCTGCAGCTGACGTCATGGTGACACTACTGTTGCACGGGTGTGCACTTTATGTGCATGGCCGTGCAGATATGAAAATCTTTATAGAACAGAGCAGACGCTACTAATCAAATTATTGGGTAATTTTCCAAGCTTCTGGGCGATTTCTGGGGTCTGAGAGCTACCTGGTTTGGTCGATTTCAAGCCTCAAAGTTGCAAGAAGCTCATCTATCATCCAATCCATCAAATCCTTGCTTGTTTATGGTTTGATTCTTGTTCTTAACATACATTTTGAGTAGATTGGCAAGCATTGAGCTTATGTTTATGTATTATTGTAATGACATTAAGATACTTGTTTTATGAACAATCTCTAGTTTGTAATCTTGTTTGTATGAAGCTTTGGCAACGTTTTCATGTTTGAATCTTGATGATCATATGGCAAACTTGTTTCATTGATGTTGGATTCTTGATTATGGTTCTTTATCTTGGATGATTGATGATTAATGAATGGTTAGTTAGGATATGTTGAAACCCCCCCCCCCTAATTAATCATTTGTTAGTAAATTATTAACTTGTTAATGTGTTTACACCATGAAACTAGAAATGGGTATTGGTTTACTAAAAGATAAATATGATTTTGATCAAGAAAGCTTTCTTACACTTAAGGGCTCTAACGGGTTAGATGGTGTTATTGCGAGTTCTTGACACGGTTCATAATCTTTGTTTAGTAATTTTGGTTAAAATGGCTAACTTAGTAGATTTGTGTTCAAGACTTGCAAAATGGAAAGGTTTGTGATATGATCTACGTTATGCTTGTCTCGGTGGTCGTATTGTGATTCGGTATTGCTTTCCTTGATAAGTGGGGTTAAAAAATCTTAACGGATGACTAACTTATTTTAAAAAAGATTCACATGAAAATATATCAATTGCTCGTTAATGAATAATTTTAGGTGGTTAAAGTGTGTTTATCGCATTAACTTCTAGAAGGATTATCATGTTAGGATTCCGAAAGGGATACTAAGTGTCTTTATAATTGGAAGATTAATCAGATGCCTTTGTGACATTTCTAACTTAGTTAACATGCTTAGGTTGTTTATAAAACAAGACAAAAAAATTATATTCTTGTATTTGGAGTCTTGTATGTTTTAGAATATATTTTCAGATAATTTTAGTTAAAAACTCATTTACCTGTCTTTTTACCGGTAAACTAATGACAACGGTTTAGTACATAAGCGTCTGCCCGCGTCCATGGATCGACATCTGGTTATTACCCATACTTTACTACATATATGATACAGTACATTTGTCCTTTTGTGTGTGTTTTAATGTTAAGGTATAATCATTTTTAAAATATTAAAACCAAGTTTGTGTGTAAAATTCATTGTAAAAATATGTACGTATACGCACACGTCATGAAACCCACACCAGCCAAATCCAAAAAGAAACCCACCAAAACAAAACAAAAGAAAATAAAAAGGCACCTTTGGAAGATGAGATCCCAGAGGATAACCTTGTGGTTACACAAACACCACCAGAAACCACTATTGCTACTTCCTCACAACAGTTGGAAAGATCTCCACCCATCCAAACTTCTCCTGCATCCTCACAAAAGGATCAGGTTTTAAGCACACGGACACCTCATTATGAAACAGATCTTTCAATTGAAAATTTGTTTCAAAGTCCCTCTCCTAGGGCAACTTCTCTTTCTACTCCACAACCATCTCCCTCAATCCCACCTACTTTTATACCTTTGTTTCATGCAATTGAGAAAACTCATACATAAATCAGGTCCTCTCAATCACCTATCCAAGAGAGTACACCCCACATGTGACTGAGTCTGAGATAAATCTCATTTGCTAACCTAGAAATAGCTGAGGAGGCTACACCCCATGAGTTACAAGTAACTCTTAGTGGTAGTTTAAGTGAAGCAGCTACAACTGATGACACAACAATGTTTCAGTTGGACAGTGGTTACATCAATAAGACTTCCTTAAAGGCAACAACTGTTGAGGCTAGAATTGTAACCTCTGCTCCAATTGGAAGTCTCCAGTTCAAGACCTAGGGACATTTGGTTCTGATAACATGGAGTTTTCTCGTATTGATGATCCAAATACAACTACATCTGGTAGGAGTTCAGATGATCCTATTAAATTAGGTGATGAATTAAAATATAAGGAATTGACGGAGAGAATGACATCAATGGAGTCTTCAATTGCTGAAATGAAAGACATGATGAAGCAGATGTTACAAAATTCTCAATGCAAGCCTTCTACACAGAAAATTGCCAATTGTCACACCCCGACCCGCAGCGGAAATAAGAGTCGGGGCATAATTGGGTTATCACCAAAGCACATGACATTTACTATTATGTTTCATAATTAAATGAAGTCAAAGTTACATTTCTCAAACCTTCAAACATGTTCATTCATTACAAAGGAAAATAACCAAACATAATAATCCAAACACTAAATCGTTTTATTTCTTCTAATCCAGGCCCTACGTGTTCCTAGCTGCTGCTGGTTCACCTGTATCATGTGTAAAAATGGGAGGTTTTTGGGTCAACATAAGTTGGCGAGTGAACCTTATAGATAAACATTTAATAATGATTTTCTGGTTAGTTTATCAATAAAATATTGTGCATAATCATAAAAGAGCATATGTATGAAATCAAGCAATGGCAACATCGGTTACAATTATAACATACATTAACAAATGATAACATACATGATCATACCAACATCATATGATAATTAACATAAATGAACTGTGAGATCAAGGCTCAATCAAACGGAGCCGATCGTATTGCATGAACTGAAAATGTAAATTGAACTGTGTGCTCAAGGCTCAATCAAACGGAGCCGAGCGTATTGCATGAACTTGAAATGTAAATAACCGATCAAGGCTCAATCAAACGGAGCCGATCGTGCGGGCACGCCCTGATCAACCGCATAATAAAATGGGGATCAAACTCAACCTCGAGGAATGGGGAGCTACGGCCTCAGCAATTGCATGTACTGAAATAATAACTTGCAAACAATTCTAACTACTGAGCAGCAATAACTAACACACATGTCATGATATGATATATGCACAATAACTTAGTTATAATAAGTAAATGAATAAGACACATGATACACCCCAATAATGTGATTAAAACGGGGAATTTGAAGGGTTCACTCACATTGGGTGCGTTGGATTTGAATTGGTGAGATGCGCACGATTTAGATGAAACGAGTTAACGAGGAATCACTGACCTAAATAATAATAGGAAAAATATATTAAATGGATGGATTTTATTAAAGATTTTTAATGGAATTTTTGGATATATTTTTTGTGAGTTAATGGCTATTTTCCATCCTTAAAAATGTTATTTTTAAGTATTTTTAATTGATTTTTAATTTAAATAAAACCAATAATTATTTAAAAAAAATAATATTTTTTTTACTGTTTGACCGTTGACCGTTGACCGTTGACCGGTTCGGTCAGCGGTAATTCTTGCGCCGAGCGGGATTCGAACCTGTGACCTTCCGTTCACGCGCACGTAGCTCTACCAACTGAGCTACGTGACTAACCCGTTAGAAATCTAGTTTTAATTATATTAATACACTTATTCGAATTTACCGAAAATTCCTTTATTTTACAAAACGTTTTATTCTCATTGAACCGGTGTTTGGGACGGGACTCGATCGCGTGATGTGCAGTTTGTGTTGCACACAGTCCACCGCTGGACTGTGTGTCTAACCCGGTTATATTCTTGAATTATATTATACTTAACAACTACTCAATCTAACCCGGTTAGTTTTATGAATAAAAAGGGAATGTTATTACGCAGTGTGTGTGTAGTAAGGATCGAACTCGGGACTCGTATATAAACTTTGCACACAGTCCACCGCTGGACTGTGTGTCTAACCCGTTAATTATCCGAGTTTTAATTATTCTTATCCTGTTTTTAGATTCGTCTTCTTCGTTATGATTACTGGTTTTTACTCAGACAACTGATTCATGGCTCTACTACTTAAATATCATGCCTACTAGTTTGAATGAACAAACGAACAGTTTGGGGACAAGAAATACCGGACAGGTCGTCTTCTTCAGGAAGTCCGGCGAGAACAGGCAACTCCGTTTTTGAAACTTCGGCTGAGAGGGCTAATCAACAGAATTAAAGAATTAGATTTGAAATTGAACCAGAGTACATGAATTATTAGCACGATTGAATGTGTTTACCGTCAACTAGCGTGGTTCCGGCAAATCCCAGAATTTCTCCGGCGAAACCAGAAATCCAGCAAAGTCTTCTATGACTGACTTTGAGTGACGGAATAATGTTAGTAGGGTCCCAACAATAGATTGAAACAGCAAGAGAGGAAATTCTTACTGGTTTATGTTGAACACGGTTTTCCGGCGAGAATTGCAGAAAATTCCGGCGACAGTTTTCTTGAGCTCAAAAGACTTGAAAACGCGACGAAAAGGAATTGGAGTGTATTTGAGACAGTTCTGAATCGTATAAATGATTGGAAACAGAATTATTTGAAACTTGAATGTCTTTCGGTTTCAAAACCCAAAATTCGAAGTTCATTAAATCTGAACTTTAATTAGAAACCGATATGCGTCGGTTATAAGTTAACTAAACGAACGAAAACTGATTTGACGATTTGGCTTACCGATTTTCCGTTATTCAGATATCAATAACCGTTAAACCGAGTTTGCGTATAAAATTTAATTGTTTTCATAATACTAACAGAAAACAACTGGTGGCGGAGTGGTTTGGAGACGGGAAGTTAAATCGTTGGAGGCAGTTGACCCGGGTTCGAGTCCGGTCAGCTCCAACTATTTTTTATTTATTTTATTTTGACTTTTTATCAAATATAATTTTTATAGTTTAGTTTATATATTAATTATGTAACGTTTAAACTCAAAATACTCATAAATACTTAATGAAATTTCGTAACTTGGTATTTGATTACAAAACGGAGCGGGTTTTGGAGACCCGATTTATACAAATGTTACACCAATGAGATATGGAAATCTGTGCAACCTATCATTCAAGCTCAGAGGAATTTGGCTGATATCAACCATAACACTCACATGGAATTGATCAGAAATATGGTTGAGGCCAAATATAGTATAACTCAAGCTGACATGAAGGTTGTAAGAGAGCATTTGGTAAAGACCACTGGCTCTGCCCCTACAACAATCATTCTTGATGAAGTTGAGGATGATGCCAAAAGGGGGAGAGTGATAAATTGAGAAAGTTGCAGCCAGATCCAAAGGTGCAACAAAAGTTAGGGTCTGCTCTAACACAAAATTAAACTTCTGTTGAGGCATCAGAGGGATTGATGAGACCCTGAACAAATAAGCAAAAGAGATTGCTTTGAAAAACAGAAGAGATAAAATACACTAGAAAGTGAGGCTTCCAAACTGATTGAAGAAGAACAAGCCAAGCAAATGGAAAAAAAAACATATTGGCACTTCAAGAAAAAGAAAGTCTACTAAAAAGTTAGACAATTCCCACCCCTTCCAAAACCATTGCTGAGGCAACAAAAAGTGTATCCCATGTCAAACTCAAAACCAAACCAACATCCAAAAAACATCACCTTCACCAAAATCACCACCAACAGATGTTGGTACAACAATTGTACCAATAGATGTTTCATCACCATTACCAAATCAGCCAGCAGATGTTGATACAACAAATGTATCAACAGATGTTAACCAAACCTCTGCCATGATCACATTTCCAACTTTAACTTAACCATTATCCAGACCACCAAGAATACTAACAAGACCACCATCACAAAAAATCAAATTCTAATGCAAAAGAAAAACTTTTGTTGATGATGATGAAGAGATTCCATCACCAATCCCTTTATCATCAAAACCCATTTCCACATCACCCTTATCACTACCATCTAAAACCACTTCACTACCACCCATGAACAAGCCACCACCTGAAATCCCACTGGCTACTAGATATCCTCTAGAAATTCTTGATGTTCAAAAAGAAATTGAATCATTTTTCACAGCAGATGTATTTCAAAACTAGACTTCCCATCTCTCTTTGGATATAGAAAGCCAAGAAACTTAGATGAATATCTAAAATTGAAAGCTAAACATGTTGAGAACATAGCCAAAGAGATAAGCAAATGGATAGATGACAGGAATACTCAAAGTATCTTATCTCATGAACTTAGCATAGTTAGACAAATTGAAGACTTTGCCAAAGATATGAGTAAATCTATGTCAGAAAGGCCAGTAAATGCTGAGCTGGATGAGGAGCTAAAACAGGATTATCTTGACCACATAATGCTGCACAAGCCATACAAAGCATCAGGAGCACAATTCAAAGATTGGTCATCAAATGATCTTAAAGAAGAAACTGATAGAATCTAGGAAATGCTCAAGGATCCTCTACACAAGCCAACTCCACCTGTTTGGAAAAAGTACAAACAAGTAGATCAAAATAGGGCTTTAAAGCTTACAAGAATGAAAGAGGAACTGGTTGCTGCAACTTATGGCTCTGCAAGATCTATTGCAAGATGGTCTAAATCCAGAGTTGTAAATACATACAAGAAACTGGAAGAGCTCAGAAAGAAAGATCCTTCAGTTCCAAGAAAACCAGATTATCTAACAATTGTTATCCCTTAACAGACCCAAACTCTCAAAAAGCATTCTTCAACCACTGTCATATCCACACCAAGCAAAAAGGCAAAAGAAGATGGCTGAATATGATGAGCAGATGTTTGAAGAACATAGAAAAGAGGGAACCAGAACTGCCCTTTCACACTGATGCTGCAAGTGAAAACTATGAGAAACACTTTCTAACCTTGTAAGCAGACCTCATTCACCCAACTCATCACAAATAAATCTTCACCCAAGAAAACCAACTGATTCAAAAATTCTAAAATGGAAGCCATCCTCAGACACATATGAATTGACTTTGCTCAAATCAGATGGTGAGATTCAAAGGCTAAAAATGGAGGATGTATATGGTCTGAATACAGATGACCTCTGCAAAGGGATTGTGAAGACATGTTCTCCCTGAACTTTGAATTTCAGTTCAAAGGGCAAATCAGAAATGTTGATGAGAAAAAAGATCACCAATAAAGAAGAGTTTTGGCATCAATTGTTCTAGGAGGAGATTGTTGGATCTATTGAACCCTATAAAAGAACAGATGATTGGAAAGCCAAAATTTTCTATATCATCTAATCAACAATAAACAGTGCTTTGAATATTTAACTCCTCCCAAAGGAAAAGACATCAAACATCTGCTTCTCAAATGTCTGTTGAAGCTAAAGTCTGCTATACAAGATCTGTTGAAGACAAGCTCTGCCTAAGGTCAAAGGTCTGCTGGACCAACAATGGATAAAGCTCATCAGAGGTTCCTTATTTTTATAAGAAAAGATCCGAAAACTCAGATCCTAACAATATCAAACTCAGATCCTAACAGTTATAATAACTAATTAAAATAGTTTGAACATTAAAACTTATTTTTATAAGAAAAGATCTGAAAACAAGGTAGTCCAGATTCGAACCCGTGACCTCAGGTTCGTCGACAAATGACTCCACAGCTGGACAGTGTTCTGTCTTTGTGTGGTATAGCGCTTTTGTTAAACTTATACATAAGTTAGAGTTGCAGACTTCGTTTTATAAAACAAAACAGGAACAAAGTGCAGCGAGAAATCAGGGTCGTGACTCGAACCCGCGCCCTGACTGTATTGTTGAATGTCTTTACCATTGAGCCACAACATCAATTTCGAAAAGTTTTTGGTTTAAATTATATTAAACACTCATCGACTGTCATCATCTTCTTCATTATATAGCCAACCCGACACCCTCACCCTATAAAACTGCATGCTCAATGTTGATACCAGATCATCAATGATTGTAATGAAATGGACATAAAGGATAAATGTAAGAGGGTTATACTGAAACAAGGTAACGTGAACTCTGGATGTTTCCGGCGACGTTCTCGTATCTCCAGTGGGTTGCAGGTCTCTCTCTCTGGCGTCGTTTGTTGTTTTCTTTAGAGAGTAAGGGGAGAATGAGGTAAACAAAAATAAAGAGGACCTTAGAGTTGGTTTATATAAGAATAGGTGGGGGTGGTGCTTGCTAGGGTTTTCGGGTGATCGTATCCGCTGGTAACGAGTGGGTTAAGTATGGTAAGGTCTTAGGCTGCTAGTAATGAAGATGTGATTTCGTCCAGGTGCGTGATTAACTCTAATAACGGAAACACAGAGAGACAAGTCAACCAGCGCTGTGATTTGAACTTGCCATATTTCCACGATGAAGTTTGGGCGGCAAGAAAGCAATTCAAATATCCCCAAGTTTAGTTTAAGTGATAATCGTGTGAGGTTATAATGGTGAATCATGCAAGCGATGGAGTGGTTTGGTGTTTTCTTGGTTACTAGTAAGACCTGGGTTCGAGTCCCGTGGTCCACCGTTTTCTGTTTCTTTTTAATTTAGAGTTTTAAAAGGCTACAATAAGCCCCCTCAACTCTACTACTGAACAAACTTGACTTAAATAATACTTAACTTGGTTAACATATAACCTTAACAACTTATTTTTAAAACCTAACAAAACTAACTATTATTAAATTATGAAATTAATAATTTTAATTGCATTATTAATCAATTCATGAATAAATAAATGAATTTAGATAAATAAATAAATCCTTTCAACGATCAACTTCTTCGCAAAAGATCCCGGTGTTCAAGGGTTAGAATCCGGATTTCAAAACGGGTCGGATTTCTGGAGGTCCATTTTCACGGATGTTACATTTACTAACCAACTTATAATTCTTTTATATATTCTTGTCATGTCTTATTACCTAACGTTCACAAACAGAAATGAATAAGCGCAACCTATATTCATATTCGTCTGTTAACTTATCGAATGAAATTTATTGTTCGTGTTTATTCATTAAGAATACGAACTACCATCAAACGGTTCACGAACTATTCGCCGAACTTTAGGTTCGTTTAAAGCCCTAAATATTTAAACGATAAAAAAATTCCAACGACCGTTAACTGCCCTACTTATAACTGAACCCCTCTCACTGCCAATTCTCAGTTTCAGTGAAATAAACCGAACAAGTTCGTACGGAGAGATAACGGCGTTCGAATCTTGATGTAGGTGAGATCTGAGAATTATTTTGATAGATCTAATGGAGATTTGTAGCTTCATCATTACGTAACAGTTATTCGGATCGAAAATCTAGTTTTCAGATGAATATATACTGATCATCAGGCTGTATAAACCCGAATTTTCGAATTTGTGGACTCTAGTTTTTCTCATCATGTTCATTAACTTCATCTTCATTCACCGATCTGATCATTTTGCAGGTTTTTGCGTGCTTGATCACTTGTAATAATTGATTTCATCTTCGATTCAGGTCCCTTTTCCTCTTTTTACTCGGTTTAGTTATTAGTTTTTGTGTGTGTAATAATTTATCATATCACGAGTAGCTTAGGTTTTTAGCATAGCCGAATCAGAAGATGACTATAGTGGAGAGAAATGAATTATTGTTAAATATGATGCTTTATATGGTATCCTTCAACAAGGAGTCACAGTAATGTTGTCATTGCTTCAGTAATCAGTATATACCATATACCACACACACACACATATATATATATATATATTGGAAAGTTGAAGAAAAATTTTGTAAGAATAAAAAGAATAACTTTTAAACCAATAGAAATTCTCCATTTACTGCATTTAGTGTGTGTATTTAATGTTATGAAAAATGGCATATAGGCATATCTATAATTGTTATTAATTAGCCAATTAATTAAACTTGTAACTCATTTTTTTTCATATACTCTTTCAAGATAAAATAATATATGGTGTAGGACAATTTTCGACATGTGTAGGATAAATTTTAGTATGTGTAGGATAAATTTTGAAATGTTTAGGGTAAATTTACATGTGTGTAGGGTAAATTCCGGTAAATGTAAAACATATGTAGGATAAATTTTGGAATGTGTAGGATAAAATGTTTTTGCTTTATTAATGAGGGATAACATAATTAATGAGAGGAGTTATAAACTATTTAATGTTTTACCATTATGCTCTTTCTTCTTTTTCTTCTCACATTAAGTTTCTTCTCAAATGAACATTCCCCTATATATATATGGGGTTCCAGAGTGAACACTAGTGTATTTGCGAACTGAGTGAACAAATCCTGACCATTGATTAACACACGTGTATGACTAGGATTTCATCATAAAATCGTAAAAACACTAGTTTATTTTATCATCAAATCTTGGTCATTGATTTACACACGTGTATTAATAATCAAGGGCTAGGATTAGTTCACACAGTTCACTATCAAGGAGTTTGTTCACAAATGAACCTAACCCTATAAAACTTGTACATCTGTTGCTATATATATTATTGTTTAGGTTTATGTGTGTATAAAACTTGTACATCTGTTGCTATTTTTGAAACCAATGTTTTTGTGACGATTTTGATTGGCGTTGATCCTCTATCCTCATTTACCAATATAATATCTGGTTTTATATACATTATCGTATAGGCCAATGATGTTGTAGCCTAGTGGTTGCAACAGAGGTGGGAAGGTTTACTACCTTGTGGGTCCCTGCCCGGGAGTGCTCAGGTTCGAATCCCACTTCAACCGAGCTTTGGTCATGTATAGCCCTGATCGAGATGAAGTTCAAAAGTAAAAATATTTGGTTTTATATGTTCCTATATTTTTATGTCTATGGTCTACCTAGCCTTTAGTCTTATGATACTTTCCGCTAAGAGGTAAGGATTGAATATGCCGACGCTAGTGCCAGACTAAATATATTGCTAATGCTCGTAGAAAATTCCAAAAAGTAAAACAAAGTTTTGCCAAAATTGTTTAGAAGATCGAAAATGGTTCACCTTTGTTACTTGCCATATCACATGTTTGGACTCTTGACCATGTATTTTCCTCTATAAGGAATAGTTGGCGTTTTTAATTACTGCAAGATGATGTTATCATCCGGTTACATTTCTTGCTTTTTCTAAATCAATTTTTACTAACAATTGCCACTGTTGATTAACTGTACTTGTGTAGTCATTTTGTTGCCACTTATGTCTTAATAAGTTTGAATTATTATGCTCAGTGTGCATATGGCTTTTAAGTAGTCATTTGTTAGGGGCAATCACTATGATCAATGGGGTTTAGTCGTATTCATAGTTGCAATATTTGGTTTTTTTTTTCTTTCTATTTTGCACGACAGATCTAACAACAAGCTTCTCGTCTTCGGATCATTATCTTTATGAACAGGATTTACAACAAATCTAAGTGAAATCATTGCAAACACTAAAATTTGATGCAATACATGCTGGCGGGAGCTGGAAGGACGAGCTATTACCACCTCATGTGGCCATCTCTTGTGTATCCTAAGTTTATTATATTTTGTATACTGCTGTTGATTATTAGTCATAATTCTTTCTCTGTATAGTGAATGTCATTGTGCACAATTATTTTTCTTAATTGCATTATTAGAAGGCAACGAAGATGACAACAAGACATTAAGTGACAGTGCAACTCGCCTTATCTGTGATCAAGTTCTTTTTTAAAAGGTATTAGTAGATCTTGATACACCTGCTTTCCAAACGATGAATGGGTAAATGTATCGTACACTACCTAAATTAGTTTTCTCTAAAGATTTAATTCACTCTTGTGGTTTTAGTGTCCGTTGTTCTTAACTTTCTTCACAACATTAAATGCAGATGGCAATGGCTGGCATATCTCCATAGACTTGTATACTATTAAAGTATATTTGTCACATTATGTATTTGTTTCGTATATCTTTTCTTCGACACATATCTACTAATGAAGAGTTCTTATAAAAGCATCATGTTCTACATTGGTGAAAAATAACTAGAAATGCAATAGAAGATGCACAGAATAGTAGCACAGTGCAGGCAAAAATGCAAAGCAATGCAAGAGAAATTCACAGAAAAGATGGAGCAGGTGTATATCAGATAATGGCCAAAAGATGCCAGATTTTAGAACAAGAAAACAAGAATTTGTCGAAAGATAAGCGGAGCTCCAAGAAAAGTTCTCTGGAAAATCCAGGTCAACAGTTTGTAATCTCTAGTCTTGATTGTCTTCTGAATCTACAACTGTGATACTTAAAGTGTCCTTGTATATTGTAGGCAAAAGAGAAAATTGGAAGAGATGTATGACCAGTTGAGAAGTGAGTATGAATCGTTAAACGGTCAGCCTTTCCGCCTGTAAACAATTTCTTTTCAAGGACTGATCACGTTATGTTTCCCGGATCAGCTAACATGATGAATAACAGAGATCCATTGAGAAAAGGTAATCTTATATTGTTTTATTAAAAACTAATTTAATTAAATAAGCCTGACAAAACAAACGGGTCGAGTCAAGTAACAAGTCAAAATGGGCTTGGGTCAAAATAGGTTGTGAACAAAATGGGTTCGGGTCAAAACAGGCCATTTAAAGAAAGTATTAGGGCCATTTAGAGGCTACCTCTGACAGTCAGCATTAATTGTGTTTGGTTTACTAACATGATACCTCTGAATTAGTCTAGTCAGTAAGCCTCTTTCCCATTAAGTTTCAAAATGATGCTAAATGAAAATTTTACCCCTTTATCTATTCATTCACCTTTGTTCATAACCCTAGCAGTCCACTCACGCACCACCTCCCCCACCAACCAATCAGGTCTAGCCAAGTCAGTCCTCTTATTGGTTGAGAGTTTCTTACCCAATCAGACTTTTTAATGGCCCAAGGGATGCCAAACGACACCTTAATTTGGTTCATGTATAAAATGAGTCGCTTAGATTTTTTTTTAATCAAAGTGGGTTCATTCGCCATGGGTCATGATTGCCACCCCTAAATAATATAGTCATTGATTTTAACTTTTAAGATATGCTAAGCTTTCTTTACTTATGATGTTGGTATTGACCAAGAAATGCTAGTCAAGTATACGGTGCAGATTGGCCGGTTTCCACCCCGACACTCCACTCCAGTACCTCCAGAAGATATATGGCCAACAAGACAAAACAATTCAAACTCTTGACCATTTGACATCCCTATCGGCCCACCTGTTAAACATTCAACAATTCTAGTTGATATCAGAAGACCTACATGCCGCCCCATGTTTGGCGGTGGCGGCAACGGTGGAGCAAGCAACCAGTCTATGGCCTTAAGAAATCTGATATTATTTTGACCCAAAGGTGTTACTCCTAGTGCTTATATGTACCATTTTCAGACTATAAATAAGGAGCAACCAACAGTAGTCAACCGGTTCCACTATAGACCATGATGATATGTGTAATAGACAACAACCTAGTTCTTGTTACAAATATTGGTTTTCAACTATTATGTTGTGTCAATAAAATAAAATGTTATAATAGTACGTAAGTGTTAAATATTGTCGCCAGGGCCCCGGTCTGGGCGGATGGAGGCATTGAAGAGTGAGGACAAGTGTCACGTGACACCAGTAAAGATCTTTGTGTATTACATATGTGTCATTGTAGATTTTCGAACAATGACATGCTAAGCTCAAAAGAAAGAGAAATAAGGGGGATTTGTTGTTTTAAGCTTTTATTGAGTTGAATAACAACATTGTTCGTGTGGTTTTCATTGTGTCTTTACTAATCACAAAGTACATATTGTTAACGGAATTTTGGTGAAGCCATAAAAAATCCTTTTGACATACGAACACTAAAACATGAAAAAGCTAATAAAAACTTCTGGATTCCTCACTGATTGTGGTCTATGACAACCAACATTTATTAACGAGTTATTTGTTCCTGAAGCTACTTTTTAACGGGCTTCATAGAAATGTTTTTCCATAAAGCTAGCTACATAGTAATATAGTTTAATTTGAAGGCAATAACGTTGGTGATTTTTCTTTTGTTATAAATTTAGATATTAAAGTATGTTAAACAAAACAACTTTTAGTATTGTATTCATGAGCATTAGAGTTATATGCAACATAAGTAGTTGAAGCTGAAAAACACAAGATTATATATAACTAAGACTATCCGCATCGTTAGGGGGTGGAAGGGTGTCTGCCTCGATCTCTGCCTAAGGCGACTAACCAATAGATCCATACCCCTATCCCTTTTCATAGCCAAAGTGGCACTACATCTCTCTCACAAAACTCGTAAGGATTTATTGTCAGAGCATTCACAATCAAATATCTTACTCCATCTTTATAATTACACCAAAAAAAACACTATTTTTTCTTACTCATTTTCAATTAAATATTATTTTTTATACTTTTGTCATTACTTTTTCTCTCTCCCCCACTTACAACCACTTTCAAAAAATACTAAAAAACTATATAGGTGAACAGTATCTCCTCCAAATTTAATGATGAACAATAACCTTTTCTGTTTTTTCCCTCTCCTCCACTCACAACAATTTATAACCACTCTCACAAATATAGAGGTTACACTTACATACATATGAAGGATCCATTGTGAATACTTACGCAATGATCATCTCTCCTCTCTCTCACCTGCCCTCACCACCACCTCGGATCTCTTTGCTCTCTCTACAAATGAAGATAAGTCTAAAGGTGTGTTTCAGATTACCTTTTAGAACAAATTGTCATATGAAAGATTGTTTCTAAAAAGCATTCTCAAACTACCATTATGAGATTTATGGCTAGAACTAGCTTTCACTTTTTTTCCATCTTTGAAGTCTGTCTATTCGATGTAAGCTGTATTTGACTCGTCTAATTCATGACATCGCTTGAGTTTGTTGTATTTGACTTGTTCTTACATGTTGGGGGAAGGGGTGCCCAACCCACATACTCTAAATCTAGCTAATCTCTTTGCGCCACATCACCCAGTCCATTTACTACTAATTTAGTAACGTCACTATCATAAAACAAGGATCCCACCATTTTACCCCATTCTCTCTCTCCATGCACACAACTCTCTCTCTATATCTCTCTTTTTATCACACTTGAACCATCGGGTAGTGCATAACACAGACCCTACCATCAGGGTATTACTTGGCGATGTGCAGCCTGCGGGTAGGGGTACCCGAAGACAGGAGATTGAGCACCCGGGTTAACAGGGCATTCATATTATTTATTCAATAGAATATCTTAAAAAACATCTTGATAATATATAAAAAACTATTAAATCATATTGAGTTGAGTATAATTAAAAAAAAAGGTATATATTTTAAACGACATCTACTAGTATCTAAAATTCCTCAAGTAATACGAAATCTTGTATTTAGGGAAAGAAAATTGTAATATTGGTCGGAAGACAACAAAAGAAAATCTTGAACCTTATCAGACACATGGATTACCATCATTTGATAAGAGGCATAGAATCAGCCACACACAGACACCAACACTCTTGGTTTCTTTCCTCTACAACCACACGGTTTGCATACTCACACCCTTTCTTCCATCCTCCACACACACACACTATATCCAATCCCATCCACCCACAAGACCACAAACCCCCCAATTTTCACAGGTGAAAATCTCATCTTTTCTTGTGGGGTTTCAATTTTTCACAAAAATATCGTCAAAACCTTGTTGTTTGGGTTTTAATCGACCCATTTGTGTAATTTGGGGCTCAAATTGGAGTCTATTCAGTGAGTTTAGTGTTGTTGGATTATTGCACACCAGGTGTTTGATGAATTGCCTCTGGGGATGAAATTGTAATTATGGCTTCTTTTGCTTCCTTAGTGGGGTTGGGAAGTACCTGTACTTGTTCTTCTGGTCAATTAGAAGGAACCCGGTTATCAATTAGGAGAGTTTATTTTCCCAGAAGGTATGTTTCGATATGTAAATATTCTGTGACTACTAATTTTATAGCTGATCAAGGGACTTCAGGGTCAGTTAATGCCAATGGTAAAAGTAGCAATGAGGATGGTTCTGATCTTTTACTTAAGCCGGCTCCAAGGCCGGTTTTGAAACCGCCCGAAACTCAAGTTTCGGGCTCGAGTAGTTCAAAGGTAGGCGAACAAGACGAGCGGAATAAGGTGATTGAGTCATTGGGTGAGGTGTTAGAGAAAGCTGAGAAGTTAGAAACAAACAAGAACACGGAAATCCCGAGTAGAAAACCGCCATCATCATCGTCGTCGTCGTCAAATGTTAACCATGGCAATCGGGCTAATTCGGCAACTGCTGGAAAGGCGAAAACGCTTAAAAGCGTGTGGCGAAAAGGGAATCCGATTGCGACCGTAGAAAAGGTTGTGAAAGACGCCACAAAGACCGAGAAAATCCCGAACGCGACGCCTAAATCGGCGGTCACCGAGAGTGTTGAAAGTCAACCGGTTGCTCCGTTAAGACCACCGCAACCACCTCAAAGAGTTCAACCGCAGTTACAATCAAAACCATCTGCTACCCCACCGGTAAAACGATCGCCCATATTGAAAGATTTAGGAGCTGCCCCAAAGCCCACTGTTACCGACGAAGACGATTCCGGCACAAAAATGAAAGAGAGAAGCGGGCCGATTTTGATAGATAAATTCGCATCTAAAAGGCCAGCGGTTGACCCGTTGATCGCTCAAGCCGTTTTAGCACCACCGAAACCCGGAAAGGCCCCGGCTCCCGGGAAATTTAAAGACGATTTCCGAAAGAAAGGCGGTGCACCGGCGCGTAGGCCGAAAGCTAAAGAAGACGACGATGAAATTCACGATGACGAGACGTCAGAACTTAACGTTGCAATCCCGGGTGCAAAAAAGGGTAGAAAGTGGAGTAAAGCGAGTAGGAAAGCGGTTAGAATGCGGTTAGCGCGCGAGGCTGAACCGGTTAAGGTTGAACTCATGGAAGTTGATGAAGACGGTATGTTAATCGATGAATTAGCGTATAATTTGGCGGTTAGTGAAGGTGAGATTCTCGGCCATCTTTACGCAAAGGGTATTAAGCCTGACGGGGTGCAAAAATTGGATAAAGAAATGGTGAAAATGATATGTAGAGAGTATGATGTGGAAGTTATTGATGTGGGTCCGGCGAAAATAGAAGAAATGGCGAAAAAGAAAGAGATTTTGGATGAAGACGATCTTGATAATTTACAAGATCGACCACCTGTTCTCACTATTATGGGTCATGTTGATCACGGAAAAGTAAGTGCTCTTTAGCGTAAGTTAGTTTGTTTAAAAATCAATTTGTGCTAATCAGCTAATGTCACTTATATGTTTTCTTGGTATGTGTATTGACAGACAACACTTTTGGATTATATTCGGAAAAGCAAGGTTGGTACCAATGGTTCATTTCATTCGCTGCTAATTGATTACTTTATGACTAAACGTTTTCTTGATGTATTTATAAGTTATTATAAAATTACGTGAAATGGATCGCTAAACCTATAGATTAGTGTTTAAACGCGTTCAAGACGGAAGTTTCGATAGATAGAAAATACAGTAGAAATAAACGTGATAAGAACAAATCGACACAGATTTCATTGATATACCGAAATAAGTGTGATTTCTCCAAAAATGAAAACTCGTCAAATAACCCATACGTTTGGAAGCTTCAAATGTATGGCTCATTCGCTTGACACATTCAAACGTAACTCTCATACATTTGACTGTTCTCATGCGTTTAAACACACATATTTAGTACAGACTCTATCTAGCCTATTCGCACAGTAACGGACACAAAACATATTTTCTGACTAAAGAAAGAAGAAAACATGGCAGTTAACATGCATTGTAAATATGATTTTAGTTTAAGACTGAAGTTTTACTCTCCATGTATAACAGGTGGCAGCTTCTGAAGCAGGTGGGATCACGCAAGGAATCGGTGCGTATAAGGTTCAAGTGCCTATTGACGGTACAATGCGACCGTGTGTGTTCCTCGACACTCCCGGACACGAGGTACATCCATTGGATTCTTATACACTTCAAAACATGTATTTTTTTAAAACAGGTCGGGCCATGGACGATTTTGTGTCCAGTGGTAGGATAATAAAAATAATATTGTTAAATCCAACATAATAAGAAATAATTTTTCAATGGATGTTTAAGAACACTTTGGTGTGATTTTTGACCCATTAGAGACTAAAATAGCATTTTTACAGGCTTTTGGTGCAATGAGAGCTCGTGGAGCTAGGGTCACAGATATCGCAATTATTGTGGTGGCTGCAGATGACGGGATACGTCCTCAAACAACTGAGGCCATAGCTCATGCCAGATCAGCTGGTGTGCCAATTATAGTTGCTATTAATAAGGTATAATACGTGTAAGGGTGTGCAAAAAACCGAATTAACCAACCGACCCCTAACGAATTAACCGACAGAACCAAATAAAGAACCAGTGGGTTGTTGGTTAATTGGTTTTTTAGAAACTGAAAGTAGCGGGCCGGTTATGGTTATCAATGTTTCCATACCCACCATAACCGAACCGACATGTAGTAAAGTCTTTGTCGGATTTTGGACTTTTCAATATTTAATGTTTTTGGGTGAATGTTTGTTTGAACTTATGGGTTATATCATATTGTTTTGGTTGAACATTTGTTTGAATTTATAGAGTATATCATATCGTTTTGTTCGAATATTCGGTAATAATCGATTAATGCACAATTATATTGTTTTGAGCTATTTTTAACCAGGCCCAAATTCACGGTTAACTAACTCATAACCGACCCGCTATAACCTTCAAAACAGCCATAATTGATCAGTTCTGGTCATAGTTTTGGGCCAAAACCGACCCATGCACACCCCTAGATAAGTGTAATTAAATAGTCCCACTTACGATGTTGGTTACGTATTTTGCTAATTTTTACTTTTATTTATTTGATATTTTAGATAGACAAGGAGGGAGCTTCAGATCGAATAATGCAAGTTATGCAGGAGCTTTCATCAAACGGTTGTCAACCGGAAGATTGGGGTGGTGATGTACCTATGGTTCAGGTGCCACACAAAATCCGTTACGTTTTTTAAATTATATTATTAATATCTTTTACTTGGTTCATATCATTGTTAATAAAAATATATTTTTCCTGTTACAGATCAGTGCTCTTACTGGCCAGAATGTTGATGAATTGTTAGAAACCACCATGCTTGTTGCAGAGGTAAACTTATCTATTCCATATACCAATTATTTATTTATTTATGAGTAAAATGCCATTCGTGCCTGTGCTTTGGCAGTTTTGCGACTTTTGTTATAGTTTTTTCGCATTTGGATCCAAAGGTTTGAAATCTTGCCCTTTCATCGGCTCTATAACTCATCGTTTTCTCCGTTAAGTCAGGGTATTTCCGTCTTGTTATGTTAACTTAAAGGGGATTCGCTCTTTTTCACATTATGCTAAATGCTTTTACATAAAGTGAAAAGACCAAATTGCCTTTAAGTTAACAAAAAGGACTAATACCCTGACTTAACGAGAAAATGATGAAGTTACAACGATGGAAAATGGCAAGATTAAACCTTTGGATCCAATGCGGAAAAACTAATCTTTAAACGAAAGTCGCAAAACTAATCAAACCTCAGGACAAAATGGCATTTTATCTTTATTTATCCTTTTTTGGGGAGGGACACTTTGTCATACTTTACTAATTTTGCGTACTTTTTTTATGTTATAGCTGCAAGATTGAAGGCTATCCGATAGAAATGCGAAGGGTACTGTAAATGAAAAGCCAGGTCTTAAAAGCAAAAGGACTGTAGCTACTTTTTCGAGCAAAATGGTAACTTAAAAAGGGATGAAGTTGTCTGCGAAGCTTTGAAAGGTTGATAAAAAAAAATTTGAATAACTAACCGAATTAAGATCATAAGAATCTTGACTGTAAAAACATTTGGACTTTATTAGATTCTTTTTGGTGATGGCCAAACATCTCTTTTTCATACGTTTTCAAGGTCCAGCTTTTTTTGATGATGTTGGAAAGCGAGTTGATTTATGCTGGGCATCAAAGTACCGTAAAGGTAAAATTTTGCTCAAATTTAATTGATTTCTTGTCCAAAAGAGTCCGTACCAATGTTTTTCCAAGACCGGAGCCGGACATCGAAACCGGTCTCTTTACCTGGGGTCCACTGGTCGAATCGGATGTAAGAACTGGGTGATGCCGTAAATATTATAAAAATAAATAGGCTAATATTAAAAAATTTTAATAATAATCTGGTTCAACCCCTAAAAAATCCTGTTCAACCGGCCGGTTTTCCGGTCCAACCGGCTAGTTCAACTCAAAAGCGGTCCGATAGGGTGAACCGGTCCGGTCCGGTTTTCAAAACATTGGTCCGTACTAAGGAAAACGCATTCAACTAATCCGAACCCATTTAACCCCAACAACTCTGACCCGTGTAGAAATGCATATATTTTGTAGGTGATCGGATTAAACAATGTCCCATTTGCGGGTGATGAATTTGAGGTGGTTGACTCACTCGATATTGCACGGGAGAGGGCAGAGGAACGTGCGATATTATTACGGGATGAACGTATATTGGCCAAAGCTGGAGACGGTAGAATTACGCTTTCGTCCTTCGCTTCTGCCGTTACAACAGGCAAGAATTCCGGATTAGATTTACACCAACTCAACATTATTATGAAGGTCGACCTTCAGGTACATGCACAAGGTTTTGTCTTTTGTATGGAGTAAAATGTCATTTACGTCCCTGAGGTTTGGCCAGTTTCGCGAATTTCGTCTGAAGGTTTGTTTTTCGCATCTAGATCCAAAAGGTTTGCAATCTTGTCATTTTCATCTGGCTCGTTAACCCCATCCATTTTTCTCCATTAACTCGGTCTCAGGGGTATTTTCGTCTTTTTTGTTAACTTAAAGGGCAATTGGTTTTTTCATATTATGTACATTATGCTAAATGCTTGTACATAAAGTGAAAAAGACCGACTTGCCCTTTAAGTTAACAAAAAAGACGGAAATACCCTTGACTTAACAGAGAAAAATGGATGGAGTTAACGAGCTGAGTGAAAAATGGCAAGATTTCAAACCTTTTGGATCCAGATGCGGAAAACAAACATTTGGACAGAAGTCGCAAAACTGGCCAAACCTCAGGGACGAAAATGGCATTTTACTCTTTGTATGTGATAATGGTTCAAAGAACTAGTTTAAAACTATGTTAATCATGATTAGGGATCAATTGAAGCTGTGAAACAAGCCTTACAAAAGCTACCACAAGATAATGTCACTTTGAAATTTATTTTACAAGCAATTGGTGATGTGAGTACTAGTGATGTTGACCTGGCGATCGCGAGTAAAGCTATTATTTTTGGGTTTAATGTCAAAGCACCGGGTTCTGTTAAAAGCTATGCTGACAATAAGGGCGTTGAAATACGGATTTATAAAGTTATATATGATCTTCTAGATGATGTGCGGGCCGCAATGGAGGGATTACTTGACCCTGTTGAGGTTTGTTCCTTTTCTTGAATTTTACAATATATATATATATATATATATATATATATATATAGAGAGAGAGAGAGAGAGAGAGAGAGAGAGAGAGAGAAAGGACTGGGATATAACGAAAACCCTTCTTGGTTAAAGAAACCTAGAAAACCTCATCTCCACCATCCAATCTAATCTATGGTGGAGGTTAAACCACATTTACTTTTTAAATAAAAAATAGTTACCACGTACAAAAAGGGTATTTTCGGAACCTGTAACACGTCACAAAAGTGTAACAACTTTTACCTTTTCCCTCTCCTCTCTCATCTGACACAAAGTGTAACAGATTCTCTGTTACACAAATCATCTTCCTATAAAAAATGTAACATATTTTTTACATGCACTGCAAATTAAAAACTTCGTAAATTCAAAATTCTAAAATCTATACACTTCATATATTCTAAAAACTAAAATCAAAACCCACAAAAAAGTGTTACAGGTGAAAATGTAACACGTTCTCTCTCCTCTGACACAAAAGTGTAATAGTTCTATTAGACAAAAAGTGTAACAGTCACATACCATGTTTAGTTACGAAAATACCCTCGAAAGACTCTGTAACATGTTACATGTGGCATGTTGGTGTCCACCCATTGGGTTTGATGAGTTTTATTTTTAACTCATATGGCATTTCTCCCTATAATTGCCCTATATAGGGCTATATATATAATCTTTTCGCTTCATTTAAGCTTTGTGGCCCATTATACCCGTTTCCATTTCATTGAAGTTTTAAAATTTACCTTTTTGGCCTGTTTACACGTATTATATAATATATTGGGTTCTTTTTGTAGTTTGAAGTAATTGTGACAATTTTTGGTATCTTGCAGGATCAAGTGCCAATAGGTTCTGCAGATGTTCGGGCGGTGTTTAGCAGCGGAAGTGGGCGGATTGCTGGATGCATGGTGACTGAGGGAAAAGTAACAAAAGATTGTGGAGTTAGGGTTCTAAGGAAAGGAAAGACGGTCTTCGTTGGCGTTCTTGATTCTTTAAGACGGATCAAGGAAGATGTGAAAGAGGTATACTAAGTTCAACTTTTTCTTACATCCACGGATCGGGTCACACGGGTTTGGCCAGGGTGGACCGACCCGCAAACACTTTATACTTATATTTTTAGTTTTATAAGTAACTAGAATTTTGACCCGTGCCGCGTGCTGGGGGGCAACGTCGCGTTCGTGACTTCGTTACACTCGTAACGATGATGACGTTAACGTGTAGTTGCAGCACGTGGCATTCTGTGTTTTTTACTTTGTTACACACGTTACATTCGTGACATTAAGTCATTAGACAGATAAAAAGAAAAAAAGAGTATGTCTCGGACGTTGCAGTATAAAGGCGTAAAAGTAATTTAGACAGTGGTGTAAAGTCGTAAAAGTAATTTAGACATTAACGTAGTTAGGCCTAGAAAAAAAAGTATAATAATGTGTTACACATTGCGGTCTAAAGTCGTAAAAGTAATTTAAACAAAAGGAGGTGTCAAGCTATTAAGTAGAAAAGGTTGGAGTGTCAAAGTTGTCAATTACCAAAAGTTAGAAGTGAAAGTGTAACTTACTTAAAGATGAGGGTTAATAGTGTTTTATGTCAAAAGTGGGTGTGAAATGAAAAACTTGAAAGTGTAGGGGTGTTCGACCTTTGCTTTTAAGGTATTATAAATTTGTGAGGTTTATAAATAATGAATATCTTTCTTTTCTTGAACAGGTGAATGCGGGACTAGAGTGTGGAATCGGGGTTGATGACTTCAACGAATGGGAAGAAGGTGATGTAATCGAAGCGTTTAATACTATTCAAAAAAGACGAACGCTTGAAGAAGCATCAAGTACAATGACAGCCGCGTTTAAAGAAGCTGGAATCGAGATATAATACCAATAAAACATAAAACGTTAAAATCCCACTGTTCATCCTATGATTATTTCTTATGACAAAAGTCATATACAAGATTCTCAACAACCAAACATTTTAGCATGAGTCATACGATCAACTTCTCAGCGGTTTCAGGCAGAAATTATGGGCTTTCAGAAAAGGTTCGTTTACTTTGTCTTCTAAGTTCTATCATACTTGTATGCAATTGTACATAGAAATAGAATCTGAGCTTGTAAAGGGGGACAAAATCGACATTTTATAGTCTAAAAGCTCGAGTTTGAAAGCTGTAACGGAAAATGCAACAGGAGAGAGGTAGTAAGGGAAAAGATTTCTATGATGCTTCATGTTTGTGGATCAAATGTTTTGATCTTGTTGTATTGCTCTTTGTTGTCACATGGATGAATGTTGAAACCTTATTCTTTGCCGGTGAATACATTTGTGGTTATCATATATTTGATACACATATGGTTGCTGTGATGAGGTGTGTTGGTGGTTTTGATTCTTTCTTGGAAAATTACATCTAGAGCCCTTGGCTGAATATGTTCACTCATTTGTTTGGTCCTTGGAGCTCTTCTTGAATTGTTTTGATAAAAATATCTTGTGTTTAATTCTACTTGATTAACTACCCAATTCTTTTGACATAAAACCAAACATTAAACTCTAGTTTGTAAGTCTTAAGTCATAAACATCTAGGTTCAACCATCTTTTTTATATTTTGAGTAAACTGCCAAAATGGTCCCTGAGGTTTGATCACTTTTGCTACTTTAGTCCAAAATTTAAACCTTTTGAATCTGGGTCCATGTGCTTTCAATTTTGTTGCCATTTTCATTTAAAAACAAAATCTGATCAGATTTTTCAGTTATTCACATCTAGCTTTTTTTGTCTTTTTCCTCCCTTTTAATGAAGGGAAAAATAGTCAGATATTTTTAATTTGTTATAATAAAACATTAAAATACCATTTTGTCCTTTATTAAAAGGGAGAAAAAAGACAAAAAAAAAACTGGATGTTAACTGAAAAATCTAACATTTTGATTTTAAATGAAATGACAACAAATTTGAAACCACAGGGACCCAGATTTAAAAGGTTTAAGTTTTAGACAAGTTAATCTGACACCCTCTAGACCTTGAACAACGGTACAAGTGGGAGCCTTAGTGAACTAGTTTTGCTTTTTGCCATATTGAGAATATATAAGTACAATAATTGTCTTTTCTTTTGCGCTTTTACGCCACATTATTTATTTCAACCACGTTATCTGGATTAACAACTTATGTTTGTTTTTGATGTCCAATACTATGTATGAATAACAATCTCTTCTTTATTAGCATTACCACCAATATTTGATTGTGCAACATTAGATTATCAACCACATACCTTTCTAAAACAGCTTTGAACAACAACTCTTGTCAACTGAAACTCACTTGAAATATTGTTCGTTAAAAACAAACAGTCATCCACTCCAAGGACCAAACGTGTTACAAATGAGTGAATAGCGAAGACCATCGATGTAATTTATGAAAAGAAAAGACCAAGAGGACAAGCATATATTAGCACATGGTCTATATTACCCTATACTTTAATATATATAATCAACAAGTTATTTATGTTTTAGTCTATGCATTTGTTTTTTCTTCAAAAAAATGTGATATTTTAAGGGATTAATGGGTTGATTTGTGTTTTATCTCAAACACGTCAAATGAAACATGAAAAATATCACATTTGTTTCCAAAGTGTATTACACCTTCGTAGTATGACAAAAACGACTTCCCGAACATAACAATAAGACATGCGTGTCTACTTTTACTCGCATACTAGACTTCTCTACGATCAATATTCATGCATATTATTATCATTCCAAAGCACACATGTTGTAGATGATACAACATCACAAATAAATTTCATTGATTTTCTTTGTATGCATTTAGCTACCATAAGCGAAAATGGTAACACAAGATTTAGAAGATACCATGTGAATGTGAAGGGTGTACGTTATGTACAAAGTTGATTTTGCACGACTTTTGGATTCCCATATTCCAAAAATCGGTTTTCTACACATAAATGATGCATGAATCAAATTCGTGTATCACTAAAAATGTATTTCCTCTTCTCATGTTAAATGATACACGAGTAAAGGTGATACTCAGACTTGTTTTAATTATGATCAACACACCAATTGTTGTTAAGAAAATCTCAACCTACATATAAATGACTTGTTTTGACCCGTACCATTTGCCTGACTCGCAATCTCGTCACCCCTTATGATTTGTAAGAATAAGCAGCAAAATTTGACGTGAAAACAATCCATGTGTCACAAGAAAGGGTGCAGAAAATTGCTTACAAACACCATAAAAAATCATCCAAATCGCATATTACTCTGGTTAGTTAGATTTTGACAGCTTCTTCCCCCTGAAAACAACAGCTCAGATTAAAAATTTTCTATGGGTTAAAGCCAAAAACTGGTGAAGCATGAGCAGCAAAGTGTACCAATGGGCCATTGATGATCCCCACTGTCTTTGAACTAAACCAATTATTTTAGCCAGAGGGTTTATCGCAATCTGTTCTCTCATTTTAGTAACATATATAAGAGATTCCGATAGCCGATTTAGTAGATTAATTAGAGCAATCACTTCGTTTCTTTGTAACTGCAGCTGTAATAACACAAACAAACAAATAATAAATCACTAAACAGATGTTTTGATCCGACCCGTTTGAATGGGTTGATTAGGGTTATGTTTTTTTTACAGTTCAAAACATAATATAAATAAAAATAGCTTAAAAGGAAAACTGTCCACTAGATAGATTGAGGCTTAAAATCTCCTAGATCTGTTTATTCAAAAGATTAGATTATTTTGTACAGATCAGATTATTATTAGAATAATCTTATATCAGAATCAAATTTCACAATTATAATTAAAATAAACATGTTATTCTTTTTGACAAGCGGGCCCGTACCAAATTTGCCCATTTTTACCCATTATCCAACCCACCCAATTTTGCCATTATCTTTGTCTATATGATTAAAGAATTGTGATGAACAGTAACATAAATTTTATATGTTTAAGATCGTAATATACGTTTTTAACTCATTTAGTTTTTATTTTACTTGATTTTCCTCTGATAACTCGCGTTCACTATCTTTGTTTTAAAAGCTAAATACGTGACTACATGTAATATTTTTATCCTCAACGTTCCTGCATAAACTTTGTTGAAAATAGAGTTTTATTCAAGATAGTACCGTGACGAACCGAACCGATATCGACATTGGTACCAGTATAGTTATTATCGGAATTGGTATGGGTATTTGTTTTTATGGTTTTTTATTGACATCGGTAACAGTATTGTTATCATCGAAACCGGCACAGGTATCCGGTTTTATGGTTCTCAAGGTTTTATGGTTTGAACCGAGTGCCAATACCATACCGATATTTCACGAACCAAACCGATACCGACCTAATTCACGCGGGGAAATTCTGCTAGTTTCTAGTAAAAACAAAAGCAGGTACAGGTAGAAAGTTGTAAAGAACATATAATACTAACGTGTGGGACCGGGTTTCCCTGATCATCAACAGAGAAGAGAATTTGTAATGAAGTTCCAAGCCCGAGAACTTGAAGTTTTCCCCAAAGACGACATTTCTCACACCCTACACAGTCCATTAGTGCACTGCCACATACAAAAGTTTTAGTTACAAACATCATCATAACATCAAGCATAAACTTTCGAACATCGTGGTATATGTGGTAATGTGTAGGTAACATATCAAAACTGATGTTTTTTTAGTACGGGTCAAACCGGGTTGGTATCTTTTATGAAAACTTATAAACGATTAATTAATACTACATTATTACAATAATATACATTTTCCCTGAGGTTTGGCTACTTCCGTCCAAAGGTTTGTTTTTCAGGATCCAGGAGGTTTGAAATCTTGCCATTTTTATCTGACTCACTAGTTAACTACATCCATTTTTTAAAGTTAAGTCATGGGTATTTTCATCTTTTTAGACATTTTTGTGATGCTTAAAGGGTTTGGATGGGGAGAAAGTCAAGAGAGGTGGATCTTTATTTCTTATAGTGTTCTTTTATTTTAATAAAAATGTCTAAAAAGACAGAAATGCCCCTCATTTAACGGAGAAAAATGGATGGGGTTAATGAGTTGGACGAAAATGACAAGATTTCAAGCCTTTTTCCAGATGCGAAAAAACAAACCTTTGAACGGCCAAACCTCAGGGATGAAAATGGCATTTTACTCTTTTAAGAACATGTTTTGACTTTTGTGTGATTTTCAACCCGTTTTGACCCAAATTCTTTTTAGCTAACTTGGTTGTTATACCTCGTTTGATCTGTTAGGGATAAAACACATACAAATCGACCCATTTATAAGTGAATGGACAGATATTACCAACTCATTTCATTACTTTGTTCCTCCATTGGACATAAGCATGTTCGATGTCATCGACGTATAAAGAACACAAGTATAACAAACTCAGAATTCAACAAAGAAAAACCTGATGTTTCGAAATTGATTTTGAATCTGCTGCCTGAGTATGGGCCCACCTTGGCCTTGCCACAGTTCAGCCTCATCAAACGGAAGAGCACACGCATCTTGCAATTTAGAATCGTGAACCAGTTGCCGAATCAACAACTGAGTTCTCAAATCCTCCATATGGTTACCCGAGTCATACTCCGCTTGATCCAAATACGCAGCCGCCTGTAACACGTGATACATACTTAAAAAACGCAAGTAAATTTGTTTAAGTGATCATGGAAAAGTGTCGAAAAGCACTCACTTTTGTCACAGCTCTAAGAACAAACAGGAAAGTGAAGTACAGATTTTCCACGCGATCACGATGTTTCAAGACACGATCGCGCATCAGTTTAAGATTTGGTCCCCACTGTAATTGTAGTCAATAAATGGTTAGTTATTATTATTTTTCCTAAATAAAAGTTTCTTGATATAGCATAGTAAGTAAAATGCCATTTTGAGGTTTGGCCAGTTTTGTGACTTTCGTCCAAAGGTTTGTTTTCCCGCATCTAGATCCAAAAGGTTTGAAATCTTGCCAGTTTTATCTAGATCGTTAACTCCATCCATTTTTCTCCGTTAATTTAGGAGTATTTCTGTCTTTTTTTGTTAACTTAAAGAGCAATTTGGTCTTTTTCACTTTATGTAAAAAGACCAAATACCCTTGAAAACGACTGAATTGCCTTTTAAGTTAACAAAAAAGATGGAAATACTCCTGATTTAATGGAGAAAAATGGATGGAGTTAACAAGTTGAATGAAAATCGCAAGATTTCAAACCTTTTGGATCCAAACGCGGAAAAACATACCTTTAGACGAAAGTCACAAAACTGACCAAACCTCAGGGTGGAAAATGGCATTTTACTCTAGCATAATACTTTTCAAAATTAGGAACACATAAGATGAACCTTATTGTTAGTCTCATCAAGGAGATAATCAGCAGCTATATGGCTTGAAATTGAAGTGTGTAGACCGGATATTAGTTTGAATAGTACTTTCTTCTCAGGGCATGTCTCTCCATATGCATCTGCACGAAAAAGATGATTGTTCACTATATCGCGCAAAACACTTCTTTACAGTTTTAGAAACCAACTTTAAAGTAAGCGCAATTAGAAACCAACCCATGTGACATTGGTTGATTCCATACGAGCCGTCGCACCAGATGCCACATATGCAAAAACTGCTTTACGTTAAAAAAAAACGAAAACATAAATTTATCTAGAAGGTCTGTCCCTGAGGATTGGCCAGTTTTGCAAATTTCCTCCAAAGGTTTGTTTTTCCGCATCTGGATACAAAAGGTTTGAAATCTCCCCATTTTTTATCAGGCTCGTTAACTCCATCCATTTTTTTCCGTTAAGTCGGGGGTATTTTCGTACATAAAGTGAAAAGGACTTAATTGCCCTTTAAGTTAACAAAAAAGACGAAAAACCCTCGACTTAACGGAGAAAAATGGATGGAGTTTACGAGTGGGATGAAAAATGGATGCGGAAAAACAAACCTTTGGACGAAAGTTGCAAAACTGACCAAACCTCAGGGATGAAAATGGCATTTTACTCTTTAAAAAATTATCTTTTTCTTTTTTTTAAATTAATTACTGAATGTCAAATTGGATGCCGTGCGGCATATACAAGGAAAAACAAGACACCTCACCAATTTTTGAAACATCGGTAACAAAACGAAACGTGGTTTCCAAAATTGGTAAAACAAAAAAAAACAAAGTGCAAGTTGGTTTCTTTTTTGGCCTAATTTAAATTGGTTTCCTAATCAAGATAAATATAATTTTCAAAATAACTCCATACAATTTGCACTTCCATATCATATGTGTGTGTGTGTGCTTACATTTTGGACAATTTTCTGAGTATATAGCATTCCATATTCTTCTAGCTGATGGCCCTGTATAATCCGTATAACGTTCAGCGTTCAGTTGCAGATTAACATACGTCATTTCACCTGCACATTTTGATATCACCAGTTAACACTGTCAATATAATATACATAACATATTCTGATGATTATCGTGTATTACCATTATCAGGTTCATCATCATGAGTCCACGGATTATCAACTTCTACCCAGCCTCTAAACGATCTAGCATCTAGCGTACGGTCAACAGTAGCCTCGGGTTTTCCCTCTTGACAAACAGGGTCATCGTTTGGAAGAGTATGCAGTGATGGTTTTTTAAAGGACTCCGGGAATTCATTTTCTGGACACTTGCATACGCTGCAATCGCGCATGCGGCACATCCCATCATCGGGCCAGAACAGGCAATCGCACCATAACTTAACCTGTCACGTGTACAATTACATGCTTTTTTTGTAGTTTAAATGACTTGAAAATGATACTTCAGAACTGTTTAGATTAAACAAGACCTTGTAATATCTGAAGAATGGAGTCTTAACAAGCTCTTGTAGCAATGGATGTAGAACTGCTCCGTTAATATCGTTAACGCTCTCGTAGTCGCAACAGCATTCCTCAACTATGCCTTTATTGCCACAAGTATCCTATTCGTGAAATATAAAACAAAACAAGTCAAATTAGTAATGTTAACGGGAATATATTCTTCTTGGCCCTGTAAACGAACAAAACGTTCAGTGAATCGCTCGTTTTTTTAAAAGACAAACGGACATGAACATATATTATCATTCATTCAGTTAAACGAACGAACATGAACACATCTCATTCATTCATTCAGGCTCGTTTCTTTTGTCTAGGTTCATTTATATTTATATATTCATTTAAATTATTTAGGCCCACTTTATGGAATTAATATATCACTCATTACAACTAGATTTATTATTTTTTTTCAGGACCAACAGACTGATGTTCACGTTTACTTTTAATTAATGTTCGCTCTGTTATGTTCGTTCATTTACGTTTGTGAATTGTTTGTTTATACTATTAACAAACAAACACAAGCCTAATTCTTCTAACTTGTTATGTAAACCCTAACTACAAGTAAATTGTAACGTGTTGTTAATTCTTCTACATCGCAATTGCAGAAATTCACAAAATAAAACAAAAAACTGAAGCTCTAAACCGATCTAACCGATTTGTACCTTAGAACAAATATAAGGTTCATGGAGGATTGAATAACTGAGAGAATGCCAACATTGATGGAGATATGCGGCAACTATACCTACGATCACAGCTGCAATTAATCGCAATCGCTTCCGTTTATTCTTGTTCTTCTTGTTTTCGATCGATTTTCTATCCACATTCTGCATGAGCGATTATTGGAATCTATAAACCTACAAAAACTTAATTTCTCGAGAACAATTAGCGTGTGTATGTGAAGAAATCATGCAAATTGATCCAAAATGTGTGCCTGTGTGCATTTAATTACAGGTTTGTAGAGTTCGAACGTTGATTGAGTTGTAACCCTAACTTGTGACGTTTTGATTTTTGAACAAGAAACGCGTTGGTTACGGAAGTGATTAGTTTTAACATTTTCATGTTGTTATTATTATATAAATAAAAATCAAACAAGAAGTATTGTCACACGCAACTTATTTGTACCTAAATTATTGTTACTAAACGTTAGATAGCTAGTGGCAACTTAAAAACGAAACTAGGTTTCATAAGTGTATTTTGGTAATTTCATATCGTATAAAAAGGAACTTTAATATAATTTAATGTTATAGTTATAAGTATTCTGGAAAAATACTTTATTTATAAGATAATATCAGTGGAATACCAATTATATGTGTAATTTACCTTTTATGACCAAACTAAGCACCGAAGGGGCATTTTGGTCATTTTACACATAGTTTATAAATTATTTGGGATTCTGAGTTTATAACATTTACCTACTGTAAATATGTTTAAAATAGTTTTAAAACCAGTAGGTATCAAGTCTTGGATAATAATATGGTTTAGAACCATACTATGTGCCGAAACGGCGCTTATGTCGTAAAATGATGTCTTCATTCGACGTTTAATGAAAACTGACATTAGGGTCAGATTAAAATGTTTAAAATATGTTATTTAATATAACATATCAGTAGATAAGTGATTTACCTTGAAAAGATTGATTAAAATCATTTTATGAGCCGCAAGGGTTAAAACTGCCATTTATCGACATAGTTTAAGAACCTGTTTGAAAACTCAGTTTATAACTTGGTTTAACGTCCCAAATAATCCTACTTATAATATTACATCAGTAGGAAACTCATTTTCAAGTTCATTATTATTTAAAACCTTGTTTTATGCAAAAATGACATTTTGGTCAAAGATGACATAATTATGGAACTTGCGTATAAACTTGGATTCTGATTATGATCATGTAATATAACCTCAGAGGGTTATGCTACATTATATTATGATCATAATGCAACTTTAGGTCAGTAGGTAACTAATCTAAATCGGGTCAGAATCGAAAGTCAAAGCAGAAGTCAAACTTCGCGACTTTCGGTTGCGAACCGACCCTAGAACTGAAAGTGACGAGCCGAACATGTTCTTACATGTTCTAATAATTATTACCAAGTTGTTTAAGTGTCAAAACAGGTTTCATAACATATATAAGATCAATTTATGATTTTTCTGAAAAATGGCATGTTTGACTTTTTAATAACTTAACTTTGACCCGTCAATTGGTCTAGCAAACGTGATCTCCAGGAGATGCTCTTTATAGGGACTAACACCTACCTTATTACAATCACTCAGCCATGTTCATTTCGAACAATGGCTGGACCATAATGGTCTTAACCGAAAGTCAAAGCGTTTTCTGTAATACGCTTGACTTTTGGCTATAAAAGCCTATAAACGAAAATGCACAAAGAAAGAACACTTACCAGTGATTCCTAGGGTGCAAAAAATATGTTGGATGCTCCTTTTAGCTAGGAACTTCCAGATGAGGGAGAAGAGTATGAATAAGAAAGGTGCAAGTTGAAATGAAGCACTTGAACACCTATTTATAGTTGAAGAGCTCAAAGGAGGTGAAGCCAGGTGTTTAGGGGTGTAAGAAGAAGCTTACAAGTGTCCAAAAATGTCACACCCCGGATTTCCAACCCCGAAATCCAAACACCGGTGGGCCCGGGTGGGAGTATCATGACAACAGTTGATAACGTCATAGTCAATTAAACGTGGCACAACGGAAGTCTTGAAGTAAAATTACTATTACAAACCGAATGTTCGAAAATACAAAATAATATACAAGCTTGTAATAAAAGATCCACAGGCGGATCATACAATGTACAAAAAGGAATACAAAACAGACTTTAGGCAGATCTAAGGATTTACTAGAATCCTCTTATTCTCTACCGAGCAGCTTCCGGCTTGATTTCGTGTTGTACCTGCAGATTAGTCTTTGGAGGATACGTCAGCTTACGCTGGTAAATACACCAAACTGACTCATTTTGAAAATATTAAAAATGATTCCAAGTGCAAACGACACAAAATCTTTTATTATCTTAGGAAGGTTAACCATGCAATAGACCATGCAGTAATAATTTACAATATCCCAAGCCCTTATAGGGGAAATAAGTTGAGAGTATTTACCTGAGATTGCTTTCTTCTTTTATTTTTAGATAACTCAGCCGTATACAAAAGTACCGAGTGCAGATAGCTTTTACCGAGAAGGCTCTAGTCTGGATTATGGCATAAACTAGCCAATTAAATACTAACGGTTGTATAAACCGAATAGTGTACATGATCATTACGTATAACGCTTGATTAAACGATGATCAGATAGAATGTAGTTTAAACCCGACAAGTACTTTACTTGTATAATATGGGTAAACTATAAACATTCTGGATTTTGAACTTAAAATGATAAGGTTAAACCCGTTACGGTTGAATTCCGTAAAATAGTCACATATACGTAACTGTGCGCATAATAGCGATATCGGGTAACCGGATAAGTTATGGACAAGTTCTATATGCCATTATACTTTAAATAAGTTAAGATATCAGTAGGATATCAACTTGTATGCCCGTTGAGGTTTTAAAACGAAATTATGCCTTATAGGGGCATTTCGGTAATTTCGTATCGTATAAAAAGAACTTAAATAAAATTTAAGTTTATGATCATGAGTATTCTAGAAAAATAATTTATTTATGATATAATATCAGTAGGATATCAAATATATGTGTATTTTACCTTTTATGACCAAACTATGCATCGAATGGGCATTTTGGTCATTTTACACATAGTTTATAAATTATTTGGGATTCTGAGTTTATAGTAAGTACCTACTGTAAATAAGTTTAAAATAAGTTTTAAATTCAGTAGGTAACAAGTCTTGGTCCACTAATATGGTTTAAAACCATACTATGTGTCGAAACGGCGTTTATGTCGTAAAGTGACGTCTTTAAGCGATGTTTATGAAAACTGATGTTTGGATTAGATTAAAATGTTTAAAACATGTTAATTAATATAAAATATCGGTAAGTAAGTGATTTATCTCGAAAAGATTTGATTAAAACTATTTTATAAGACACATGGGCTAAAACCGTCATTTATCGACATAGTTTAAAGACTTGTTTAAAAACTCAGTTTATAACTTGGTTTAATATCCCAAATAATCCTACTTATGATATTACATTAGTAGAAATTCATTTCCAAGTTCATTACCATTTGAAACCTTGTTTTATGCAAAAAGGGCATTTTGGTTAAAGATAGCATAATTATGGAACTTGCACATAAACTTGGATTCTAATTATGATCATGTAATATAACCTCAGAGGGTTATGATATATTATATTATGATCATAATGCAACTTTAGATCAGTGGGTAACTAATCTAAATCGGGTCAGAATCGAAAGTCAAAGCAGTAGTCAAACCTTGCGACTTTCGGTTGCGAACCAACCCTAGAACTAAATTTGACGAGCCGAACATGTTCATACATGTTCTAATAATTATTACCAACTTATTTAAGTGTCAAAACAGGTTTCATAACATATATAAGATCAATTTATGAGTTTTCCGAAAAATGGCCTGTTTGACTTTTTAATTTCATAACTTTGACCCGTCAATTGGTCTAGCAAACGTGATCTTCAGGAGGTGCCCTTTATAGGGACTAACACCTACCTTACTATGATCACTTAGCCATGTTCATTTCGAACAATGGCTGGACCATAATGGTCTTAACCGAAAGTCAAAGGGTTTTACGTAAAACGCTTGACTTTAGGCTATAGAAGCCTATAAACGAAAATGCACAAGGAAGGAACACTTACCAGTGATTCCTATATGCAAAAGAACTATATTGGACTGCTCCCTTTAGTTAGGAACTTCCAGAGGAGGGAGAAGAGTGAATAAGAAAGGTGCAAGTTGAAATGGTGAACTTAAGCACCTATTTATAGTTGGAGAGCTCAAAGGAGGTGAAGCCAGGTGTCTAGGGGTGTAAGAAGAAGCTTACAAGTGTCCTAAAACGTGGCATAGCTGAATAGGAAGGCCATGGTTTCGATTTAATGGTTTTGGAGCTTTGCTTGGGCTCCAAAACAAACTTTCTGCTGCAGGTCTGTTCTCGCGGGGCGCGAGAGACACAGGCCGGTCTCTCGCGGCTCGCGACCTCCCCTATTTCAGTTTTAAAATTTGACACTTTGGCCCCTAAACTACATAAAGCTTATAAAAACGATTTTAAATACTATTTTGGCACTTTTAGCCCTGCGCAGCCAATACTTGGCATACCCGGGATTATGCCTGGGCATTATTAAGCTCTCGGTTCGTTAAAAGGTCACTCAGAGGTATAAATTAACATGTTGACACTTTTAATCCCTCCATTATCCAACTTTCACATATTTACAAAATTGAACTCTCTTGTCCAACAAACGGCACGTATGAGAGTTAGGACTTCACAAAGGATCACTCAGATGCTTATCACAAGCATGTTGATTCTGATGTCAATCAGAGACTAGGCATGTTGATATATTAGTCACTCAGAGGCCAAGTTTTAAGCATGTTGACATATCAGTCACTCAGAGGCTAATGATTTAAGCATGTTGACGTATCAGTCACTCAGAGGCTATTATTTATGCATGTTAAAATCGGTTCGTCACTCAGAGGCTCAATCTTGAGCATGTTGACGCCTTTATTCCTTATTGGTCTTTAACAGGCAATTATATAAAATACAACACGTGTCACTATACTAGTGGACACGATTTTACAGGGTGTTACACAAACGTGACATAGCAGTTTGGAGAAGCCATGGTTTCGATTCAATGGTTTTGGAGCTTTGTTTGGGGACCAAGCCAAACTTTCTGCAGCTGTTCTCGCACCCCGCAAGAGACCCAGGCCTGGTCTCTCGCAGCCCGCCACCGCCCCATGGCCAAAATCAAAACTTGACACTTTAACCCCCTTAACTTTATAAAGCTTCTAAAAGCCTTCTAAAACACCTTTTGGCACTTTTAGCCCTCCGTAGCCAATATTTGGCATACTCGGGATTATGCCCGGACATTGTCGAGCTCTCGGTTCGTTAAAAGGTCACTCAGAGGTAAGAATTAACATGTTGACAGTTTTAATCCCTCCATCATCCAACTTTTACATATTTACAAAATTGAACCCTCTCGTCCAACAAATGGCACGTATGAGAGTTAGGACTTCGTAAAGGATCACTCAGAGGCTTTATTATAAGCATGTTGATTCCGATGTCACTCAGAGGCTGGGCATGTTGACATATGAGTCACTCAGAGGCCAAATTTCAAGCATGTTGACATATCAGTCACTCAGAGGCTAATGATTTAAGCATGTTGACATATCAGTCACTTAGAGGCTGTTATTTATGCATGTGACATCGGATCGTCACTCAGAGGCCCAGTTTGAGCATGTTGACGCCTTTAGTCCTCATTGGTTTTTTTAACAGACTATATTTAAAAATACAACACGTGTCACCATATTATTGGACACATTTTACAGGGTGTTACACTAGGCCTTCATCAACCATCATCTTCTACATTCGGAAGTTGACCACTCTCGTACAGTTGCACATCGCACCAGTAGGCAGCAGCCAGTTGTCCTCGTACACCGATTCAACTTCTCCTCTCGTTGTCGCTACCCAATCGTTAGTAACGGGTGTAGATCTAAAATGTAATCACAAATACATTTGAATTTTTAATGGATCCCAGATCTGAAATCAATTTGATTTTGTTGCCATATTGTTTTCAAGATTATTATATATCAAATAATTTGGTCTCGTTGCCATTTTCAACATCTTAAGATTAATAGATTATATAGATAAAAGAAATGATGTAGAAAACCATATAGCCTGTATCCGAAATTTCGAATATCCGAAAACCAGATAATCCGATCTTGAACACCCTTAGCTGTATCATAATATATAAAACAGTGTCTCTCCCAATTAGGTCAAGGGTTACGTCTCATGGTGAACACTAATATAAACTTAGAGGAGAATATTAGGTTGCTCCCAAAGTAGGCAAAAATTCACAACCTAGTTGAGCCAAATAGTTGCCCTTGGCATCAACTACCACCTATTACCTCCTTTTCTTTAATTTATAGTATAAACTTCTAGTTTTGACATGGTCTTTACCTTCACTATCTTATTGCATTGAAAAGGTTATGTCTCTAATGAAGCTTTAACTCACAACTGTTATCTGGTTTGGTCAACGTCGTGATCATTACTCGTCATAAATATTTGAATATCAAACAAGCTTGTATGTTATTATGGTCGACTAGAACCATATATTTAAATATCATATGATTTGCTATATACTAGATAAATACGTTGCACTTGAAAAAAAGCAAATAATTGGTGGCGCCCTATGTCTAGTTATACACTCATTCATCAATTTGATTAGACATATACAAATCAAACTTATAATCACAAACAAATACTATATGAAATCTTCTTGAGCCAAATTAGATTTCAAGAATGAACACTACTTGAGCATGGGCCACTTCCACCTTCCGATCAAAACATATTTTGCATCATATATTATGTAAGGTTTACCCAGGCGGCTCAACCGTTTTAGAAGCTATAAAGCAAAGTACAAATTCGAGACCCTCTATTAGGTTGATGAAATCTGTTATTTTAAAAAGTTTTTTGTTTTACAAGTAATCTTGAAAATAGTTGATTTTGATTATGTGAGCAAAGTATTAGATTTTATTTCTTTGTTTATTCAATATTAACTAGTAAGTGGGCTTCATTTTGTGGTGGATGAATCCTTATTTTTATTCAACAAAAATCTGTTATACAGGTGTTGCTGTAGAAACTCTCAACTCTTGAAGCTTCAGATCTGCGGTCAAAAATGATAAACCTATGCTAGGATCCACATTGAGGGTATATTGATTTTTTACAAGCATACTAATCAAATAACAATAATACTCACATAAATTTTATATTTTTTTTAAATGAAGGCTCTAAATTTTTAAGGATCCAAAGCCCTTGCTTTGCTTGGATGGCCCTTCCCTTGGGTCGGCCTTGAATTTACCAATAACAATGTAAAGGAATTTTTTTTTTATCACATAGCTACACATATGTTATTTAGTGATACATGTTTCTAATAATAGATATGATAATAGGACTTGTTTGTAAATCATCGCGTATAACGCAAGTGAGTGCAAGTGAAAAGTATAAATTTACATTAATGTATAGCATACGTTTAGATAAAAACCTTAGTTGCAATTGTTTTTTTTTTTTTTATTAAAATATATGAGCAAGTGATAAGAGCATAGGTGGGTTGTCTAGCTCTTTTCACCGCACACAAAAATCTATTTAATATTTATAATTCTTATTATTATAGAATAAAGATATAATTAAAATAACAAGCTAATTTAGAGAACAAATTCTGATTAAAATCAATAATTAACTATAAAACCACCTTCCATCTCATGGTTTGACCATTGATAAAAAAATAAAAAGTTTGTGTAGAGATATATACGGGATTCCTAAAATTCATCTCAAACTCTTTAATAAAGTTACTTCCATCTCAAACTCTTTAATAAAATTCATAGATTTTTAGATATCAAAACATTTATACAAGAATTCAAATTGGACGAGTATGATTTAATAATAATCTTGAGAAATCATCTTTAATTAAGAATGAAATATATCAAATCAAACTTGGAGGAAAAAAAAAGTGATTTGTTTGCTTAGCCAAATATGGTGTTTTATCCGGAAATAAAATAATCAATATGTTTCGACTTATTTCTGCTTATCATTCCTTTGCAATGCCATGAAAAATCTTTTTATTTTTATTCTTTTAATATACATAATCTCTAAAAATCAAAATAATATATTAAATTGGATTGATATAGTTTGATGACAGTTATTGTCTTTTTTGGTAAATTTCAAAATGGAATTTCTATATTATTTGTTTATTTGGACAATCATCGTGTCATGTCTTTCGATCAAGTCTTTCAATCTTATTCCAACTAGGTCCACTTGAAAGATATAAGATACAAAATATATACATATATATAAAGGTTATAAATTTAAAATATACTTTGAATAAAAGATAAAACTAAAAGATTAAAGATCATATCCATATTGTAAAGATTTTGCAATGATTGTTTATGATTCGTAATAAATTCCATTCATATTCATATATTTCCACTAAGAATAGTTATTTTTTCTTTTTTTCTTTTCAGTTGAATAATATTTTTTATACCTTTATCATTATATTTTCTCTCTCCTTTACTAACAATTATTTCTAAAAATATTAAAAACATTTATAAGGTTTTATCTATTCAGATTTTTCCCATATATTTACATATGAATAGTAATTTTCTTATATATTTTCTCTCTCCCCACTCACAACCACTCAAAAATACTAACAACCATTCATTATAATATAACTAAACTCTCTCACACATTTTTAAGGTTTTCATTGTGAATGCTCTAAATGAATCAAATTATTTATAACTATATACTAAATTTAAATATTTTGGTAATATATTGTAGTGACGATCAGAACTTCTTGGTTATGATAGCGTTTTCTTTCTTTACTGACTACAACTATATGGTATAACTAATACTAAAAAATAATTTTATAAATAAAATCGTTTAGTCTAGTCTTGATACATGGTAAATTAATTATTATTATTATTATTATTATTATTATCATTATTATTATTATTATAATAATAACTAAAATAATGAAAATAAATAGTCAAGTACAATTTCATATTAAAGTAACAATAGTATACATTTACGATCATACTTATTATTACAATGATTTTAGTAAGTACAATATCATATTAAAGTATCAATAGTATACATTTACGATCACACTTATTTTTATAATGCTTTTAGTTATAATACTTACTAAATTAGACATCAAAATTTATAAACATAACACTTAGTTATTAAGATGGCCCATGACACAACCATCATAATACAAGCACTGAACTAGTAGTATGCTGCATTGTTTTTCGTCATGTGTCATGAATTCATGCAAACCACGCTCAAAGCGTCATACAGTCGTGCTCTTATCATATAATAAGTTAAGAACCTTACATAATACCTCACATGAGTAGTTGATTCATTGATTATGAACCAACCACGATGTTGATCTAAAGTCTTCCATGTCTAGCTCACCATTCTAACAAACAAACCTGACACATATTAGGATCTATAAATATGTGTGTTTAACAGAGCATATTATAATTGTACTCATCGTCGAAATTTCATACTATTATATCGCTTCTAATTATACACGACTTATATTGGAGTATCACATTGTTTTGTTTTTAAATATAGCCGTAACATAGCTTTAATGACACGTAACATTGTATGTGATGTCATTTCCTCCTCGTACATGAAAAATATAACTAATTTATGACTTGGTCACATGTATATATTGAACTTTTGTTAGATAGCACCACCGAAAGAAGGATTGACGATGATACACAAGTGAAACTTCGTAAAAGATTGGTTGATGAGCTAATCAATATACTAATTACGGGTGAATTTTATGAATGTTTTTGAACCACAAATTATTTATGATGCCGTAACTTATAATAAGAATATATACTACCCCATTTAATATTAATACCTCCAAAATATGATTCAAACCGATTTGATTTTGGGGGTCCCAAATACATTTAATAATTATATTGTTGCTTGTATAGACAAAATCAACAAAATGAAACGGAAGCTTCAACTAAAACTGAGTGACGTATTTTTACATTAGACTGACAATTTAGAATTTTTTTTTATAAAAGACTTAGGATAATTTATTAATCGATCAAATCCGAGGTGATATAATAAGGATTTAGGCAATATATATATATATATATATATATATATATATATATATTGAACAAGTATATTAGAGTGAACTTTATGAACTAATCTGAACCGTTGAATTTAATCATCTTGGAATATTAAGTGGTGGCATGATTGTAATTAAAATTATATGTTTTTAATTTGAAATTTAAAGATAAAGGGTAAATCAGTAATTTAAAAAATACAAAATCCATTTTTTTTATTTGGAAACCGAACGGTTTCATACGATAGAGATTTTGAAATTGATTGAAGATCCCCCTCCCAAAAAGGCGCATTATTCTGTTTGGAAACACAATCAGTTCCCCCTAACCCTTCATTCACCGCGTATCCATCTCACAAAATCAAGAAATCGAAGATTATGGGCGGCAGAAATTTGAAGAAAGGAACCTAACGATCGTTGTTCGGGCGAAGTGCATTTGAAGAACTAACCCTAACAGAGCTTTAAGGACAGAGGTACGCTCTAGTCTATTCGTTAAAATCGTATTCAGTTTGTTAAAATCGAAGTCCGATTGAGGATAATGTAGTCGTTGTACTCGTTTATTCGCATTCCATTGTTAGGTTACTTAAAAAACTAATAAAGGTATATGATTCTGGTCAGTCGATGATGAATTGTATAGTAATGTAAAGTAATGCAGAATCCCCAAAATCGTTGTTTTTTTGTATATAACTGATTCTGGTGTATGAATAGTAAAGCATTCACGAGTAACACTGAGGTACACATGTGTATGTTGTTATTGTTTTTTGATTCAGGTGCATTTTGAGTGTTTGGTGTACTTTGCCCACCTTGAAGTTGTATAATTCTGGTATTTGCGAAATAGGATTATTAAGTAGTAAAACAGGAAGTTTTATTCTATGAATGGAATTTTTGGTGTTAGTAAGTACACATGTGTAGATTATACTTGTGAGTGTTTTTAATGTATGTTGACAAATTTGATGATGTTTAATTCTATTATATGTTTAATAGTCTCTTTAGTGTATCTTGGATAACTTGCTGATGTTATGTATGTAGTAATTTAATATAGTAAACACTGCTAGGACCACTCCAAAATATTGTTTAGGGTCTTTATTATTTTTTTAGTTGTAATATAATAATCATAAAAAGATTAGATTAATAAGCTGTTATGTGTGATGTTTGTTATGCAGACGATACCAAAGAACTGATACCAAAATGAAGAAGCGTAAGTTTTTAATCTACTATTTTATGTGTACCTATATATGTTGATGAGTTTGAATAGAATTTTAATGAATATTACCCATTGAGTCTTGAAGGTACTAAAAGCGAAAGAATAGCTCGTATGAGAGCGAGTATGTTCAGTAACACAATTGATGACCCCATTGAATTTTCTGACGATGAAGCGATTTCAGATAAAGACGCGGAAGGTAAATAGAATTTGGATATGTTGTTTTTGAATAGTATGAATTTAAAAAGAAAACATATATCTAACTGTATTGAACATTTACTTGACAACGCAGTATAATTCAGTTATGATTGATTTGTTTTTTTTTTGTTTTATTATTCTAGGAAGCATAACTCCCAAACCGGACCGGGTGAAGGTAAGCCCTAAAGTCGGCAAAATGCATACAGGTGATGTTTGTAGTTGTTCACTATCACACATGTGTCAATGTTTTTTTTATATTATACTTGAATTATTGTTGGTGCAGTTGAAGATGATTGTCAAAATTTGAAAAGTTCCTGTGGTAAACAAGACACAAATGAGAGGGAAAAAACTCAGAGTAATAGGGATCATAGTGGGAATCATGTGGGAATGAAAGGTAAGAAGAAAAGTAAAGCAACAAAAAAAATTGTAAGGAAAAATTGCACACGGTTCAAGTCCCTTTCCGGAACGACGAAGAAGGTTTGATTGGTTTATTTATTATAAATAAAGTGTACTGGACCAGTTTATTTCATAAATTTAATTAATATGGTTTGGTGTAGATGTTAAAGGTAGTCAGTTTAGTATTGCAAAGCGCAAAAGGGTTCAGAAGACGGAAGAGCATGTAGGTAAAGAAGAAACAGGTATGTTTACTATCAAAAAGTAGTAGTTGGTATTTCCTATAGTATGTTATGATTTCCAGTAGACATGTATCATTTTTTTTGGTGAAACTGTATTACTAAAATAGAATTTCTATGTTTTAACATCGTGTTCAATGAAATGTTTTAGTAGGAGATGATGCACGTAAAGAAGGTAATTCATCTAAACATCGAAAAGCACGTCGTAAAATAGCAGTCAATCAAGAAACCGTTGAAGATGAAGGTAGGTTTTTGTTTCTCAATTATACATATTGTACAATGAAGTTGTGTACTTTATTTTTTTATGTTGTTTATCATTCGTAGGGATTGAGACGATTGATACAAAAAGTTTGAAGGGTGACAAGGATAGTTCCATGAAGGATGACGATGAAGAAGACTTAGGTAATTTTTGAGACAAAATTTGTTGTAGTTTGTCAGTTAACATTTCCTATTGTAATCAATATCCAGTAATATTCTTATCTTACTATAATAATTTATGGTTCATAAATATTTGCAGATGAACTTTTTAACTACCGAAAGATGGGTATCACGAAAAAGAAGAAAAAGGACAGTTTACCACGCAGCAAACGATCGAAACATCGAAGTGATCTGCCATTGATTAGGGTTAGGACTTCACCAAATAAACTTTATGAAGCTATTAGAGTTATGAAAGCATGGCAAAAGGAGATGGTTAGGGATTTAGGTTTTGGAAAGTTGTTGGGTTTGGAGGTTAGTGAGGTTTCGGCTCACATAGGTCATTTTTGTGGTGGATAGGTTAGATACGTCGAATATGAGGATTAATTTGGGAGATAGGCATATCATGGTTGATAAAGATTCAGTCCGGAAAATACTTGGGGTACCTGCAGGAGACATAAAGGTATAAAAAAATATAGATGAAAATGGTCATCCAATGAAAGGGAAATGGTTGGCTATGTTTGATAAGATACCGGTTAGTTTTAAAAATATTGTTGATAAGATTAGGGAAGATTCCTATGAAGATAGAGATATGTTCATTCTGGATTTTGTGCTGCTCTTTATATCGATGATGATCGGATGCACCAAAAATGGTAGCGTGATGTACAACATGTTGGACTTGTTTAATCATAAAAAGAGTTTCAACGAACACGATTGGTGTCAGTTCGTGATTGATGCTGTAAAAAAAAATGCAAAGATGATTGGGTAAGATGTGATACAAATGTGTATTTTCGGGGACCGCTTACCTATCTTGTGGTATGTTTAAGAAACCTTTTTACATATTCTAACAGTGTGCACATGTGTTCATTAATGTGAATGCACATGTTTACTGTCTTAGCTATTGTGAATGCACATGTGTACTGTATTAGCTAATGTGAATGCACATGTGTACTGTATTAGCTATTCTATAAAATGTAACTAACTTTTTAATTGTATTAGCTATTGTATTTGGATGCGACAGAATGTCCCGGATTCAATCATGAACGAAGTGAAGAGCCACTTAAATTTTGGACAATTGATTTAATGAACCAACAGAAGAATCAAGAGATTAAAAATGGCAGATTTGGGCTTGGAGAATTGAGGGATTTATATGATGTTGAAGATGATGAGGAAGTGACTGGAGAAAGAGTGGGTGACAAACCGAAGAATCACGATGGGGTAGAAAAGGGTCCGCAAGATTGGTCGTCTGCAGAGGTATATTAAATATTATCCTATAATTACAATTTTGTTGCACCAATTGGTATTAAATGTATAGTTATTCCATTTATTTTATTTTTTCATATTATTTTATTCCATTATTTGATTGTTTTTTTTTTGTTTTTTTTAACCCGTAGGAAAGTAGTGGAATGATTTTATCAATGTTTGATGAAATTGAGATGTATAAAATGAAATTGGAGGCTGTAATAAAGGAGCATACGACACGATACCCATCACATGTGTCTGTTATACCAATTCTTTCGAGGTATAAGGAATTTTTTAACATGTCAGCTGTTGATACCTCAGAAGGAAAAGATGGTTTTACAAGTCCAATGATGAAAGAAACTGGTAAATGAAAACTGTAATTTTTTTAAAATACAACATGGGAAGTTTACTTAGAACGTTAATAAATTCTTTAATATCAAGAAGTTGCAGGTGTGGCTGACCGGAAAGGGAAAGCAAAGAGTCCAAGTGGCAAAAAAATGCATAGGAATACTCCTATACTAACACATTTTGCTTCTCTGACAACTCAACTTTTTATGAAGTCTGCAGAGGTAATTGAGGATATCATTTCAGGGGCCTATGACACGCAAAGGCTGGATGATATACCTACACTCAGCCTTGGCATGACACAGGACGAGTTTGAAAACTAAGAGAACGTGCAAACCCATGTTGAGGACGAAACACGTGTTAGGGAAGATGTTGTATCTGCCGGGAAAGGCAAAAGAAAGAAGGTTGGTTTGAAATATGTGCAATCGCCCTTTTTGACAAAAGTAGTGAGTGTGAATAGCTGGTTAAGCAAGAGGGAAAGTATGTTATGGAAATACCTGTCTACTACTGCTGACGACAATACATACGTTATAATTACTTCTAAATTGTTTAGTTTTCCTATTCTAGTTTTTTTTCAATAATGTTTTTTAATATTGTCCTTATTATAGTTTGAAAGTAGGCTTGTGTTTTTAATGTCATACGCAGGATGGCGAAAGCAAAGAAAAAAGGGTAGACGATGACGCTAACAAATCAAGGGATGCAACAGAAGCGGCAGAGGTCGAAGCTACAAATGCGTAAGTAAATCTAACTTATCTGACGTAAAATTAACCTATGTTTAGTAATATTTGTGATAAATCGGGATAAGGTTAACCGCATAACACATTGTTAGGAATTTGTCTATTTTAAGTACATTAGTAAAATAGGTTATTGGTTATTTGGTACACATGTGTATACAGGTATGACTAGGATTAGTTTGTTATAGATTAAATACTTTTTCCGTCAGTTCACAAGTGTACTAAAAACAAATGGAAAACAAAGAAGTCTATAACTTTATGTGCACTGAATAAGGTACAATAAAAGTAAAATTAATCAGGTTGTGTACTGAATATCCACAAATACATGTGACCCAAGTGTGCTGAACAAAAAATGTACATGAAATATGTATGTAACCATATGGGTGTTGTATGAGGTTTAGTAATTTGAACCATATGTGTATTGAAAACAGTACACATGTATACTAAGGTGAGGGTTTTTAATGTATGTGTAAAAACAGGTTATTGGTTATTTGGTACACATGTGTATACTGGTATAACCTGGATTAGTTGGTTGTAGATTAAATACTTTTTCGGTCAGTTCACATTTGTACTGGAAAACAAATGGAAAACAAAGAAGTCTATAACTTTATGTGCACTGAATAAGGTACAATAAAAGTAAAATTAATCAGGTTGTGTACTGAATATCTACAAATACATGTAAAGTAAGCAAATTGTGTGCTGAATATATAAACAAAGAAGTCTATGACCTTTTTATCAGGCGGCTTGTGTTTGAAACTGAAACGAGAGTTAGTCTTTACCATTTTCAAATGAAAGACCTTCAACCAAGCCAGTGGGTGAATAGTGCGATTATAAATTGTTTCGCATCAATGCTAAACCATGAAGAAAGTCAAAGACTCGCCGGGGAAAATGTTTTTGGTGGTGCGGATCAAGAGAGAGGATTGAAGCCGCGTTTGTGTTGCCACACAGACTGTTTTGTAAATGATTCGCGATTGAAATAAAAATATTAAATATTTTATTTGAAAAATTAAATTATATGCTGATTGTTGTTTCGAGATTATTTACTACGTATTACAGACTGATGATACGCTGAATAATAAAGCGTATGGAGATGTTGATCGGGTAGAAAAGTTTAGAAGTTCGTTGTTTCTCGTTGTGGATAAGAAGACATCGTTGATGAGTTTGTCAACCTATTGTGTAATAAGCTTCCCCATTCTTGATCATGGACATTTTTTCATTGTTAGCTCTGATTTTGTAAGGCCCGCAATAACGGTGATTGATAATATGTCGGCAAATGAAAGCCCGGTCCAACTCATAAATGACGAAAACTTTTTCAAGAAAAGTATTGCGTACAAAGTTGTAAGAATTATTATTATTATTTTTTTGTTTTTGGTTTTTTACTTTAGTTTTCAATAACAGTAATTTGGATTTTTTTGATTTTTATTATGCTTTCAGAAGGACATTTTCACCAAGTATTTGAAACTGGTGAATCATCCAATAGCTATGCAGATTGAAAAGGCAGTCCTGTCTAATATCGACTTTCCGTGGAAGAGTGTGGGTAACACGGTTGATTACGGTGTGTTTGTCATGAGGCATTTGGAAACATGGTTTGGTGTTACCGAAGGAAAATGGGATTATGGATTACCTCTTAGTCATGCACAGAAGAAGACAACCTTGACAAAGCTATGCAAGAAATATGCGGTTAAATTGGTGACTTCAAGGGTGAACATCCACCGTTACCGTGTATTGGCTGAAGCAAAGAAGTTTGAAAAAGCCTTTTATTTCCGTTAGTGTAAGAAGTTGGTACAATTTTTATGGAAAATTAGTGTATCGTTGCGGGCAAAACCAATTTAATTCGTTAGATGTGATGTTTGATATTAAATAGGTTGCTACATATGATTTGCATCCTCAATGGCGATTAAGCATTGCAGTGGCATGCACTAATGACAATCTATGATATTACCAGTGGTATTTGTTAGGCTTATACGTTTGTGTATTGTCCTTATTAATACATGTTAAAAAAAACCTATGTAGAATATACGTACAGGTATAATTGTATCTGAGCGATACAGTCGTTTTGAGCTAATAATGGACAAAACATGTAAAAAAACGGTAACTGTGTGTATACTATTATTTATATGCAGGAATACATATGTGTGCTGTGTGTATATTTTGAGAATACACATGTGAACTGTTAGTAAGTGGTGTTTGTATGTGATTGAATTACGTATCATTCCACAAAAATATAGTATTCTATAGTATAAAGCACTTGTTAAATATCAAGTAAATGATGTCTTGTTTTAATAAGACGCTCAACATACAACGTGTACTATGTGAACTGTACATATGTGTGGTTTTTTATTTGTTGACTCGGTTCAGTTAAATGGATTTAATTTGAAGTTCACTTATATAGTATATGAATACCGTGGATTCAAATATGCTGATAATGGTACACTGTGTATCACCATCGTATTTGAATTTTTATTAAACACATTTCTAATAAAATATAAAATATAGTTGGAAGAAACTGTAACCAAAATATACCATTTACACCAAAAAAATGTGTTGGATATCAATCAAAATGTACCAGTTACATTGTATCAATAAATTTTGTTACGCATCATATAATTTAATTCAAATCATAATGTCATCATCTTCGCTGTCATGCGTTTGAGTTTTACTTCCACTATCGGTGAGGTCATCATACTCGTTTGATTCACCATCGTCTCCCGTATTCGTCTGTAGACGAATCATCCTTTGTGATGTTACCTTTTTTCAATGGGCAATTCTTTTATCATGCGTTCTCACCCTTTTGCTGCAATAGTTGCATTTTCTTCTGTGTTTCTTGCTCTATTTTATTGATTTCTCTCGAGGACTAATTGGACGCTTGTGCTTACCACATCCTTTGTTTCGTATTTTCTTTGGTGCGGTACATGATACCTCTTCTGGTTCGTTATGAGCAAGAATTTCCTGGTAAACGACAAACTTTTTTTAAGTTGCGGATACGGTTGAACTTCACTAAAAAAACTTATCTTTCAACAATTGTACTTGCTCATCTAATTCCTGTAATTTATCAATCCTACCACGAACTCTCTCTCGACACATTTCAATATTCTCAAATATCCTACGCCAGATTCTTCCACTTCGACTCTGATCTACAGATAATCTATTTTCAACGCTATATACACTAGATGGCAAAGCGTCTCTCCTCCATCTTGGGTGAATATACCGTACCGGAATCTTATGAACGTTATGGTGCCCAAAAACGCAGAATACATGACGACATATATATCCGTTTCTCGTAAAACCCATGCATTCACACGAAGCCAAGACGTCTTCTTTGTTGAAGGTGACCTGTAATATAATGATACAAGATGTATAAGTAAAAGAGATTTGTGTAGGATAATAACGCACATATTTGTGTAGGATAATAATGCACACTTGTATTCTAATATGATAAAAAAGATAGTTTACTGAATGTAAAAAACCAACCCTGAACTCGTTTATAACTTATTTCATGTGGTCTTGGTGTGCGATCACAAAGCTGGTTATACCTTCAGATACACATCGTTCAGCAATATAACAATTTTCCTTTCCGTTGATAATTTCCTTTTGAACATCATAAAAAATTCTCCGTGTGTATATGTCATTTGCATGCCGTTCAATAGGCCAAGATGTTTTGAATTCGGGATTAGTGGTGTCAGTTTGATGTGTTAATTCCCTCTGTTCGTTCTGTATCCCATCAACAGATGTGTCGTAACACAACATGAACTGAACCAAGGTGTTGTGAGGACTAGAATTGGATTTGAACAAGTGGTTTGCACTCTCACACCTGGAAGTGGTCTTCATTAAAGTACACATTTGTATCTCGCGGAAATAAGCCGGTATCCAATTCACCCGAATCGAATACATCTCGGACAACTAGGAATGGTCCTGTAACCCGTATTCAGCGATAAGATTCTGCCATCTACGCTCAAAAGTTTGTGGTTCAATGTAAACATTCCAAACGAGCTTGTGAAACTTTTGTTTTATTTCAGCATTTCTACTGTCGTTCCCCTTGATCTACATTTAATATAGAAAACGATAAAAAATTATATACTAGACATGCTGCTTTACAAATATACAATTATGTACTAACAAAAAAATTTTGGATTGAGATTTAGTATCTTAACCGACAGTTTTTGAATAATGTGCCACATACACAACCTATGTATTAACTTGTCAAAAACCTTTTCGACAGCTTGTTTCATAGCACAGTCTTGATTAGTTAGCACTAGAAGTGGTCGTTTTCCATTGTGTGCGTCAATGAATTTTTGAAGTAGCCATGTATAAGACTCGATAGTCTCATTATGAAGCAACCCTGCACCAAAAATTGTACACCTCATGTGGTGATCGACCCGGTAAAAGGTACAAAAATCACATCATACATGTTTTTACAAAAAACGCATTTAGATTTGTATATTAAAAGAAAAATAATACGCATAAAAATTTGATGTACTACTCACATATTTGTGTGATATGTTGCGTCGAAGGCAATAACATCGCCAAATGAGTCATAGTTCGATTTCGATACCGCGTCACACCAAAAAATTAACTGAAGTTCGGTATCAACAATGTGGGTGTTAAATGTGTAGTTTTCCTTGTTTTTGCTAAGTTCCTTGAATTTGTCAATTATTATCTGGGCGTCCCTATCCCCGATAAAGTCTCGGATATCGCGCCCACAATTTTTGTAGTCGACAACGGTTCCATGCACATTATGATGCCCACCTTTTAAAACAACGTGTACTTTGTGAGATTGGGTGGGTCCTAAGTTTGCGCTTCGGCATTTAGCTATAAACTCTTGGGTAGAAAAGTCAAGCTTCCTCCTCTTCAATGATAGATCAAGATTCTCATGTGTAGTAAATCCATGGTTATGTTGCTCTACAAAGGCATATATCTCGTACTCATATGAATTTTTTACACGCACAAATTTAACACATGCCTTACAGTCTGTGACTTTAACGTTGGACGGTCTTTTTGGTGAACTTGAATTTGCTTGATCAGCCGTACCATCTTTACGTTTTGGTTTGTTGGCTCTTGAACATAAAACGTAACGCCTATTAGTAACAATTTGTCACCTATTTTTTCCTTCTGTGATGTACCAAGACGGGTTCCAAACCCGGCCAGTTGAGCATTGTAACATTTGTCAAAAACGGGTTTCCAAACCCGCTCTGTTTTGTAATCGAATATCAAGTTATAAATGTCACGATGTGTATTTATGGTTATTTTGGTTTTTAATGATACATAATTAATAAACAAACTAAACTATAAAAATTATATTTGATAAAAAGTGAAAACAAAATAAATAAAAATAAAAAGTTGCTGCCGGGACTCGAACCCGGGTCAGCCGGTTTACAACTTCAAAGACTTAACACACACACACATCACCACTCCGCCACTTGTTGTTTTCTGTTATCTCTAGGAAACAAATAACATAATACACAAACTCGGTTAAACCGGTTGCGCCAACTGAGAAACGGAAATCGGCAATTCAATCGTCAAATCGTTTGATTACTCGCACATTCACGTTTATAACCGATGAACCGATGATTTTAATCAATTCGGAAGTGATTGAACATCAATTTTCATTATTATCGGTTTTTATAACCGGAAAGTATCAAAGCTCAGATTACTTCAGTCAAAACCTTTCTCGCGACTCAGAGACATCAGGCAAATATTCCATTTCATTTTCGTCACACTTTCAGACCATCAGAACGCTTAAATCAACTCGCCGGAAATTTCTGTAAGGTTCGCCGGAAAACCGTATTTGTCCTCAAATCGGTAAGTTCTCCAATACCATCGTAGTCTAACAGTTGTTAAGCTGTTTCTAACTCAAACCATTCACTTGAGATCGAATTCAGGCACCGTTATCAGATAATTCCAGTTCGCCGGAAATTTCCTGGAAGTCTTTATTTTCGTCTGTGAGACGGTAAGGACCTTCAATCACACTGTTAACGTTTGTTTATCACCTCAATTCCACGATTGGCTAATCAAAATGGTTAATTGTTTTGGTTCAGTTGAGGTGCACAAAAACAGAGCCGATGCATTGCCGGAAATTCTATGATATATCATTCCTACGGTATGTTACTTCCAACACCGTCTCTGCCATTTCATTTTAGCCTTAAGAATGTTTGTTAATCGTAAAAACAAGAAACGGATCAGTGATTCAGTCGACTGAAATTTGAATGAAGAAGACGAAGTTAGTTAAGTTATAAGTTTATTTAAAACCAGTAAAATGAACGGGTTAGACACACAGTCCAGCGGTGGACTGTGTGCAAAATATACACGCATGTCCCGAGTTCGATCCCTGATACACGCACTCCTTATGTAATAAAATGCCTTTTTGTTTAAAACTAAACCGGGTTAACTCCGTTAGTTGTTAAGTATGATAAAAACCGAGATATTAACCAGGTTAGACACACAGTCCAGCGGTGGACTGTGTGCAACACTAAGTCGCACGTCACGCGTTCGAAACCCGTTACTGGCACCGGTTTGTTGAATTAAAATGTTTTTGAAATTAAAAGAATTTTGGTTAAACTGAATTAGTATATAAATATAATTAAAAGCAAGATTATTTCGGGTTAGACACGTAGCTCAGTTGGTAGAGCTGCGTGCACGCGTACGGGAGGTCTCGGGTTCGAGCCTCACCTGGCGCAAACAATTTCACTGACCGAACCGGTCAACAAGTCAACAAGTCAACGGTCAACGCAAAATAAACAATTTTTTTATATTTTATTTTTTTAATTTAATTTAAAAATCAATTAAAAATACTAAAAAATAACATTTTTAAAGATAGAAAATAGCCTTAAACTCACAAAAATATTTCTAAAAATTTCATCAAAATCCTTAATAAAATCCACTCATTTACTATATTTTTCCGTTATTATTTAGGTTAGTTATTTCTCGTTGTTCCGCTCATCCAATTCGTGCGCATCTCACCATCTCCAATCCAACGCACCCAATGTGAGTGAATCTTACAAATTCCCCGTTTTAATCACGTTTTGAGGTGTATCATGTGTCTTGCTAAGTATTTTATTTAAATCATTAAGCATACATCATATCATGGACATGTGTAATAAGTTTGTTTCAATTGTTGTGTGGTTATCGTTAGATGCAATTTATTATTTTCAGTACATGCAATTTCATAGGCCGCCGCTCCCCATTACATTATGAGCGTTGAGCATGTTCCCCATTTCATTATGAGCGTGAACCTGGCGTGCCCACATACGATCGGCTCCGTTTGATTGAGCCTTGATCGCACAGACATTTTCATTTTCAGTACATGCAATACGATCGGCTCCGTTTGATTGAGCCTTGATCGCACAGTTTCATTTATGTTATTCATCGTATGTTGTTGGTATGTTAATGTATGCTATCATATGTTATTGTATGTTATAGTTGTGATTGCTATTTGCCACTGCTTGATTATTTACATTTGCTCATTTATGATTATGCACAATTTTTCATTGATAAACTAACAAGTAAATCAATAATAAATGTTTATCTAATAAGGTTCACTCGCCAACTTATGTTGACCCAAAAACCCCCATTTTTTTACACATGATACAGGTGAACCAGCAGCAGCCAGAAACACATAGGATTGGACTAGAAGAATAAAATGAATTAGAGTTTGGGATTGTTATGTTTGGTTTATTTTCTTTGTATTGTATGGACATGTTTGGATATTTGGAAATGTAACTTTGACTTTAATAAATATGAAACATATTAGTAAATATCATGAGCTTTGGTGATAACCCAATTATGCCCCGACTCTTATTCCACAGCGGGTCGAGGTGTGACAAGCATACTCTTCATACTTAGATATAGCTTCTTCAATAGTACTAAATCTAGCTTTAATAAATGGGTTGAATCCGGGAGGGACGGTTGGTGTCCAGTACCTAGTACTGTTAGGCGTTTCGTATACATTGCTGGCAAAAGATTCTGCAAAATGGTTAAGACACATAAAAATTAAAACATTATATTGCTGGCAACTCATTCTGCAAAATATTTATACACATGTGTACTGTGATATTAAACATTATAGATTACACAAATGTACTTAACTATGACATGTCAACGAATACATCAGAATACAAAAATACATGTGTGTACTGTTCTTTAAACATCTTGACAAATAGTGACGGTCAGATAAAAAAACACACTTAAATCCTAACAGTACACATATGTACTGTTCTGCAAAATTATTCAATTCAATAAAACAACTTAATCATACACAACGCACGGAAGAACAACATGTATGCATATGATTAATGTCTGGCATATACAACCCACGTAGATCAGCCAAACGTACACATGTGTACCTGTTCTGCGTTGCTCTAACTACTGCATTGAATTAAACATCCCAAAACGCAAAACCGGCAAATAAACTCATAAGTTATAATCTGCACCAATCTTACAACATCAACATAGCAACAAACACAACAACGTATAACACTATTATACAAACATACACTGTCTTATCGTGTAGCAACATAACATCAAATATAACTGAACGAGCGAAGAATTCAACAATTAAACAAAGAAAATATAACATTTCTAACCGACTAAATTGAGGAAAATCAAAAAATACAACGCACCTGGACAATCCAACGTAGTAACAAAAACATTACCGTCATTATCACCGTTGACTGCATCATCATTCAACATTGTCTTGTTCGTATTTGCGAAAATTGTTCGTATTTGTTATGTGTTCGTAGTTGTTCACAATATGCGGCTTAGAAAAAACACAGTTCAAAACTAATTGACAAAAATTCAGGGAATTAACAAAAGTTTAAGAAATATGTATATATTAATCATATGAACGAAGGTGAAAAGAATAATGGATTCAACAAACTATTCAAACAAATCGGCAGAAATCTATGAAATCTCGAAACTTTTTTGATTCTATAACTGAATAACAATACAGCCTAGATCATAGAATATTTGTTTTGATTTTATTATATATAAATTTGGATTAAGAATCTGTTCGAACAGTTTCGATTCAATCTGGATCTTCTACAGTTTTAGAAATTTGATTAAAAATAGGTTTGGATTAAGAAACGGTTAGAGAAAGTTACGATTCAGTCTTGATCTTCACCCCCAGTTTTCGAAAAATTGTTCTACGCAACTGATTCAGTCTTGATCTTCACCCAGTTTTTCGAAAAAATTGTTCCTACCCATATTTCGACAATTGTTCTTACATAACTGATGAAACTAAATTATAGATTAATAATATATGTTTTGATTTGATAAAAATCTATATATTAGGAAACAATGTAACTACATAATATAAAATTTGTTAAAAAAATTAAAAATTAATATAATAATGTTTAATAACCATCCTACCATTGACACCTAATAAATAGATCAACGGTCTAGATCAGTTCACATAGTTCACTATTAGAATTTTGTTCACAAATGATCATAATCATATATATATATATATATATATATTAAAATTAAAGTCAAACGAGTCATATTAGACAACTTATGTATTCTTTTATTTTGTTACAAATAAATAAATATAAACTTATTCTAGATAAAAAGTATATTTTAACATAATTTTTTTGTTTTAATTAAAAGATTTAAGAGATGAAAATATATTTGTGAAGAGATTGCCTTGTTAAGGTAACTTTATGTATTCTCTCTTAATTGGAAAATTACGTATTTTCTTAAATCATGATTAAAGAGCATATTACTAAACTAACATTTCTAATTATATATTTTTTTCACACAGTTGATACCGGTGAATAATCACAATTTGCTTAAGTGCTTTTGCGTTGTTATATTTTGATGTTCAGAGCCAAGTTGAAGCTACAACAAGCCGAACACATGTAAATATTATTTTGGTTACCGTTACAACCTTTTTTGATTTTCTTATCCTTTGTCATAGTGTGCGATCCTGATCAAACTCTCACTGCATCCCTATCGCAACGCCATTTAGATCAAGGTTGCATGCTCTATATTAATCCTTCAATACACCATGTAACAACTTTAACTCTCTTTTTTATTCAACCTATTATAGTTAAAACCAACTTTTAACTCTAGACGTGTCTACTTAACTATGTTATTTGCTAATTATTAGTGTTGTTTAGATAAAAGCCTAAAGGGTCTAATACGAATCAATCAAAATACCTGATAACAAATACATCTTTGTCTGCATCCTTTTATGATCCCACCGCGAAACATAGGCTAAAATAGTAGTTACATTATATATTGATTTATATGAAACTCTGTCTTAATATGATAATTCATATAAGCTAGAGGGTAGTTCATTATATACACAAATTTAAGTAGATTAGTTAAAGAGATATATAAACATTTGTATCTTTTTTTTAACTATGACCTATAAGACTCTTATGTAAGTGCTTAGCCCACTTATTATATGTATTAAATATTACGTATAAGTGGATTATATGATAAATCTAAAGGGCTGTTTATTTACTTTTTAATAAGGTTGTTAATAATTCAGACCTCAAACTGATTCAACACTTAATGGTTCAGACTATTTGTTTCGTGAGCAGATGTCTGAATGATTCAGACATTTGCCTCTGAATGGCTAAGTATTATACTGAGTCTGAATGGTTAAGACCTCTAATCTGAATTGGTCAGACATTTATCTCGGAATGGTTAAGCATTATACTAGCTGTTAATGGTTCAGACCTCTTACTGGTTCAGCACTTAACCATTCAGAAGTTGTCAAACAGCCCCTAAATCTATGTAGTATCAGGTTGGTCGAATTTATTATACACTACCCCCACCTCCAATCCACTAATTGTAAACTCCCTGAATCAATAACTATCGTCTCTTATTGGAATAGCCATGGTTGCAAAAGTCACTAGGTCGACTGGGGAGTTGAGAGTACTCGGACATGTTATATGATAAATAAATCAGTTTTTAGAAATTAAATATATATCAAATAACATAAATTTACTAATATTTATAACAAAATACGTGAAAATGATATTTATCTTTAATATGATAGGCATAAAAATTATATATTATTATTTTTTAACTCAAACTCGGCCCGAGTTGACCTAATAGATACGATTTTGGCCGAGGTTAACCATGTTTGACCGATTCCGAATAATTAGGCGGAGTTAAAGAAAGTTGTCTCGACAGCCTGCCTTGTAGCGACTACTCAAAGAATACTCGACGTTGGAAACTTTTTTTACAAGCATAGGAATAGCTTACCAATTAATTATTAAAACATAAGAATATGAAATTTAACTCGTTATTCCTACAAACATGTTGATCGTGCTAATGGCCGGTTGGGAAATTTGTTTAATTTTTATTGTCAATTATTAAGCATTAACTAGATGGGTAAAGCATTATTTGAGTGAATTATAAATGTGGGTAAAGTAGTTATTTAATTCTCCAAATTTTTATTTTAATAAGATTACCGACATTGTGGAGCCGGGTGTTGCCCACGTAGCAGACCACACCATAAAAGCACCAAGGAAAGTTATGTTATTTCATATCATATCTGAGTTCCTATTTCCTTACAATAGATTTTTATCTAATACTAATACTAATACTAATACTAATAAAAAACTCAAATTAACATCACATTTCATTCTCTTTTTCAATCTTTAAACTTTTACTTAATAATTATTTACTAATTAATACATTCATATCTCTTATTGTTATTATTCTAATAAATCTTTTTTTTAGTTTTATATATCATATCTTAAAATAAGTATTCTCAATCAAAATTGATTTTATTTCACTTTTGATAAATCAATCAATAAGGGTAACAAACGTAGAATAAAGTTTTTGTTACTATAAATATTACTAAAATTTATTAGTTTCATTTGAATAAAATTAAATCTAATAGTCATTTTTTATTAAAATTTGTTAGTTTCGTTTAAATAAATTTAAATCTAATAGTCATTTTTTATTTTTGAAAAATACTAAATTAATATATTCATGACTCCAAATTCATTAAAGAACGATTATATATGTACGGACAGATAAAAAAAACAAACTGTAATTAAATAAATACAATGTCATATATGTCACAACCCTTGATATTGAATTGAATTTTATATACATTATTAACTATATAATAAATTATAATACTATTGTAAATAATGGTAATGTGTCATTATTTCTGAACAATAATGGTCATAAGTTAAATCCTACGTCTAACAACGAATTTAAAGTATCTGACGTGTTAGCATCATATAATCCTTCAAATAAATTGTTTTTAATCAAAATTGATATTTATTATTTTTAAATTGGATTAATATCATAAAAAGATAAATAATTATTTTAAAACTCATACTCTATATTCGCCCTATTCTCAAATATATCTTTAAGTTCCAATACCGCTAAACATTCTCACATTGCTCAAATGCATTTTTAATTTATAATTTATCAATTATAATAATTTTCTGAATTAAACCTTACCAAAACCATTTTTTTGAGAATTTTTCATATTAAAATTATAATAAAAATAGTGATATTTAAGAATAAATGTAATATTTTGTACAAATATTTAACTAATACATAAAAAACTAAAACATTTTATTAAAATGTAACAATGTATTTTTTTCTATACTTTGAAATGATTTATATTTAGTTTTTTTGTTGGATACTTCAAATTTTATAGTTGATACAAATATATAAGAAATTATATGATCTGTTTCATGTAAATGATTTCATTACTTTATTATTTAATAATACGAAAATAGTGAAAGTTTCCTAACGAATTGATTATTGTGATTAGAGTTGTTAAACATCTTAGAAACGGGTTGGGTATTTAATATTGATTACTTTGGGCAAGATATTTCAATTTTATGTGATGATTATCAGGTACACTTAATTGCCTTATTGTGTTTTCCACGGTATAAGGAAACACTTTTTTATTATTGTGTTTTCTAAATAATGCCACATAACATTCTCTTATTCAATTGCATAATTTTTATTTATAATCTTTTAATATACCTTTTTAATTTAATATATGAATGAATATCACTTAGCGTTATCTTAATTCCTATTATAATAAATGTTTAAAAATTATCATAAAAACTCTTCTTTTAGTATCGTATGTTAAAAAAATTACAATACGATTATAAAGTTATTTCTTCTTCTTCTTCTTCTTCTTCTTCTTCTTCTTATTATTATTATTATTATTATTATTATTATTATTATTATTATTATTATTATTATTATTATTATTATTATTATTATTATTATTATTATTATTATTATCATTATTAACAATATTTGATAATTTCTTTATCTTTAAGATGTAAAAGAAAACGTTAATTGTGCATTCTAACTGTTTTATTAATCATACAATGATGGTTTAACGTTTATCCATATAAATAATAAAAACTAAATAAATTATCCATTAGCATTTGACGACTTTATTATTATTTTCTTATATTTAACATAAATAACATTAAAAATAAATTATCATATTAAATCGTAAACAAAAAAAAATCGGTGCATAATTTAAATAAGGATTAACATTTATCATGTCAAATTGAATCATTGGTCGAGAATACCACTCAAAGCGTAGAGAAAAATGTAAAACACGTTATTATATTTTAACTTTATATCTTTATTTATAAACTAAACTAGATTATAGACCCGTGTATTAAAGGTGTTGTATCATAAAAGCAATTTGACTATATAATTTGTAAACATAACTTTATAAAATTGACGTATTCTTATCATGACAATTCTTATCACTAACTTAAATCTATCACAAAAACCAGTCTATATATGTTATTTAGTAGCACTAAAATACTATAATAACACGTGCAGTACATGGGTTGAATACTATAAAATATAAAATACGTAAATATATACATTCCATATAATATTGTATATCTAAATATTACTTTTAGTTAAAGTAAATGAAAACAAATTTATTGGTATGCGTTAATTTAGATTTTTTATTCTTATTAATAATTGTTATGTAAATTTGATCAATAATTAATTATTATAAAAATATGACCTAAGTTAACGGTTTAGGTATGCCAAATAAAATATTTTCGTTAATTAATTGTTAATTTACTATGTTGTAAATTGATAAAAAAATAAATTAATAATATATATAATATGGTTAAGTTACTATTTCTTACTTTATAAATCATTTCTTTATATAAGGTCAATTAAATTACTCTTTCTTACTTTATATAATGAAACAATACATAATATTATACTTAAATAATATTTAAAATGATATAATGTCATTAGTATTAAATGTGGGTTTATAGAATATGAAATATTAAACATATCATCTGATAAAGAAAATAGAATTAATTATCTAAAAATATATAATCTGATAATAAAATATAATTAGTTTTCTATAAAAGAAACAAAAAATGAATGTTTTATAAGATACCTCAAATTTAATTTTCAAATTGTTTTATTATCATGCATATGGTTTTAAGCATTCATATGCTATTATATATATTAATAATAATAATAATAATAATATATTTAAGCATTTATATGCTATTATATATATAAATAATATATTAGATATTAAAGTATTAAACTAATATATTAGATATTATTAAACTAATATATTATTAATTAGTCAATAATATTAACAATGTTATTTCTAAATTAATAGAGAGAATAACACGTGATATTAATATATTATTAATAAGATTTTATTGATATATAATATTTAAATATATTATTATGTTACATTATACTATAAAAAAAGCTAATGCTTAGTTACTATAAGATTTTGCCGCTAAAAAGATTTAGAAAATGTGAGAATATATCTCAAGAATATATTGTTGAACATAACGGTTGGCATATTAGATTTAACGACCATATAATTGATACATGATTTGTATACGTTCCAAATATCGACATGACAGTTAGAATTTAAAAACAAGCATTTAGGTCAAAATTAAAGGCGTAGATGATCAAAGCAGAAATGTGTTTGAACGAACTTGCTTGAATTATTTTATTATAAATCATAGTAATCTATTTATACTAACTAAACATTTCTGGTGTATGTTTCATGTTTGATAGGGTTTTAATGTGTTATTATTATTATTATTTTGGAGGGGGGGAGGGGGGGTTTGGGGTTTGTGGGGAGGGTATGGTTTGTGGTCATGTGGGATTGAAGGAGGTTTATTTTGATTATAAATGCAGATTGAACTTAAACTAATGTACAATGTATTTCTTTTGAGTTGATATGTGCATTGTGTGTATATATTATTTTAAATTTATGAAAACTAGTATAAAGGTTGCGGGAGGGTGCGTAAACCGTGCCAAGTAGCATCAAAGCTACATCACTGCTGACGACCCGTAAAATTGTAACATCCGTTGAAAACGGGTTCTAAAAGCCGCATCTTTTTGTAATCAGGTTTATGATATAATTCTTTTCGTTTCGAAGTTATGTTAATCGTCTAAGAGATTCGTTATATTAATATTAAAAATAATAATAAAGATAATAAAAACAATAAAAAAAATAAATAATAAAAGGGTAGACCGCGGGATCGAACCCGGGTCTCAGCTCAAACAAAACACACAACACACCACTGCAGCACCCACTTCACATCTGAAATAACCTAATCGAATATTCATTTATATTTTCAATTTCCCTTTGAACTGGTTCAACATGCCGCCCAGCAACGGCTACGTCAATCCGACAATGTTCAACATATGCCGTTTCTACGAAATTAAATGCAGGAACCGTTCTCAATCATGTTTATAGACGCAAAAACCGAGTCAACCACATTCAATTGTGATTGCTAACAACCCGCCATAACCAAAATTGACCGAAACTCTCGAAACCGAAGCTTAAATCGTGCGACTCTTCTCATCTATAAATAAGGATTCTGGAGCCATTAGAATGCACACACACTCCCAAATCTTCTTACAAATCTCTGTTCATCAGAACCCACGCCGGAATAATCTACCATCGCCGGAACTTCGCCGAAAAAATCAGAGAAACTTCTGTTCGGTATACATTTCATCCATTCTATTTCATTTTATTATCATCATTTTATAATCAGTAGAAATTTACGAATTGTTAAGCAAATCAAACTAATCGCGATTCCACATTTCTGTTCAAATTAAAGAAGAAGATGAACTGGAGTTCCAGTTTAAAAGAATTAAAAATAGTGTTTAAACCGGGTTAGACACACAGTCCAGTTGGTTAGACTGTGTGCATATGAAGTCCAAGGTCCCGGGTTCGAACCGTGTTCATGTTCCGATTCACTGCATTAATGAAATCTTTTTATCAAACCCACTCATGAAGCTCAGCAGTGAGCGTATAAAAGAAATAAAAATCCTTTATCCAACAGGTTAGACACACAATCCAATTGGTCGGGCTGTGTGCACACACGAAGCAAAGGCCGCGGGTTCGATACTGGTTACATGCACTGTCCCTACAATATACAAAACCTTTTTAATTAGTCAGAACATGGTTTGATCCAGTAAGTGTATAAATATAATTAAAATCCTATATACTCCGGGTTAGACACGCAACCTAGTTGGTCGGGCTGCGTGCACGCAAACGAGAGGTCATGAGTTCGATCCCCACACGCTACGTATCCGACCGGTTTTATGCGATTTAGTTCGCTTTAATTCAGGAAAAACATATTTTTTAATTAAATTAAACTTTTAATTATTTTTTTCCAAAAACTCTTTTTATATAACCAAATATATTAGTGGCAAATAAGTTTAAGCGAATAAAAATATAGTATTAAACACAATAAAATTTATCTAAATTATCTAATAAATTATCTAATAAAACACAATTATCCGTTATATTGGATTTATACGAATGCCAACCTAGACAGGACGTTCCGACTACCGGTACTTGTACCCTTACAGTTACTACATGCCCGTCGCAGAACTCACTTTGATAAGATTTGAAAAATGAAAAATGCGACAAAATCTTGAATAACGGAAGTATGAATATGATTTGAATATGTGAATATTGTAACATGTATGATGAATATGTATGTAAGTATGTATGTTTGACTGCAAGTATAATTCACTATGTATCACAAACTGTAATATTGGAAATGTTTGCATGCATTTGTGTATGTAATAAATATGAAACAAATAAATATCATAAGTTTGCATGTAACCACATAAGCAATTAAAATCTAGTCAACTATAGTATAGGCTCTAAGGGTCTAATAACCTATCCTATATCCCTATAGTCATGGCTCTGACACCAATCTGTCACACCCCGACCCGCAGCGGAAAAGGTGATCGGGGCATGATTGGGTTATCATCAAAGCTCATGACATTTATTATAATGTTTCATATTTATTATTTCAATCTAATAGAAGTCATACAATCATATTAAACAAATACAACATGTTCAATTCATCCTTCTAAACTTCATTATTTTTCTTCTAAGGCAATTTCCTATGTTTTCCTTGCTTCATCCTGTTCACCTGTATCATATGTAAAAATGGTTTTTGGATCAACAAAAAGTTGGCGAGTGAACCTTGTTAGAAAACAGTTATTATTTATTTCTGGTTGTATTTAATATGGAAAAATCGTGCAATATTCATATATGAACAAATGTAGATAAACATACAATAACATCAATTGGCATACAACAACAAACCATTAGCATACGATATCAAACCACAACAAACAATAACATACATTAACAAACCAACAGCATACAATAACAACAATTAATAACATACATTAACAAATTAACAGCATACAATAACATATCAACCGGCATAAATAAATAACATAAATAAACTCTTCGATCAAGGCTCAATCAAACGCAGCCGATCGTATTGCATGTACTGAAAATGAAAAATGTATGTGCGATCAAGGCTCAATCAAACGGAGCCGATCGTATTGCATGTACTGAAAATGAAAAATGTCTGTGCGATCAAGGCTCAATCAAACGGAGCCGATCGTATGTTGGCACGCCAGGTTCACGCTCATAATGTAATGGGGAACATGCTCAACTCTCATAATGTAATGGGGAGCGGCGGCCTATGAAATTGCATGTACTTGAAAAATAATAAATTTAATCTAAACAATAATCACACAAACAGTTTATACAAACTGAATACACATTTATTCATGATATGATGTATGCACAATGATTTAAATATAGTAAATAGTAAGACACATGATAAACCCCAAAAACGTGATTTAAACGGGCAATTTGTAGAGATTCACTCACAGTGGGTGCGTTCGGTGAATGATGATGAATGCGCACGAGTTTAGAGGATTGATCGTCGAGGAAATAATTTACCTAATTAATAAAGGAAGTAAGGTAAATATATGGATTTTATTAACAATTTTAATAGGATTTTTGGATATATTTTTGTGAGTTTTAGGCTATTTTCTAGCTTTAAAAATGTTATTTTTAAGTATTTTTAATTGATTTTTGAATAAAATAAATAAATAAAAATAATAAAATTGTTGACTTTTTGACCGTTGACTCGTTGACCGTGGACTTGTTGACCGGTTTTATTGTGTATGTGTTTGCGCCGGGTGAGGCTCGAACCCGAGACCTTCCGTTCGTGTGCACGCAGCTCTACCAACTGAGCTACGTGTCTAACCCGAAATATTTCTGTTTTTATTAAATTTATATACCAATTAGATTAATCCGAAAATCATTTATTTTTAAAAAGATTTTAACATAACGACTCGGTGCGCTCCACAGGTCTCGAACCCGGGACCTGTGGTTTAGTTTGGCACACAGTCCACCGCTGGACTGTGTGTCTATCTTGGTAAATATCCTAGTTTTTATTATACTTAACATATAGCGGAGTTAACCCGGTTCAGTTTTAAACAAAAAGGCATTTTATTACTGCAAAGGTGTGTATCAAGAATCGAATTCGGGACGTGTATGTTTTTTATTTACACACAGTCCACCGCTGGACTGTGTGTCTAACCCGTTTATAATTCCGATTTTAATTAATCTTATGTCATATCTGAACTCGTCTTCTTCGTTCAAAACACAGACATCAGTCAAAGCAACTGATACTTGATTAATTCGGTTAATGAACAAGATGAACAATTGGAAAGTATTGAATCGAAGAGTTTGGGGAAAGAAAATACCGAACAGATCGTCTTCTTCAGAAAATCCGGCGAAGCTCGTCGTCTCTGTTTTGGAACCTTCGGCTGTTAGAATCAATTAACAGGTTGGAGGGATTAGATGTGAAATTGAACTAATGAGTAATGATTATCAGTATGTTTAAATGAGCATACCGGTTAACAGAGAGTTTCCGACAAATCCAGGAGTTTTCCGGTGAAAACAGAAAGTCCAGCAATGTCGTGGTTGATTATGAGCGATGGGTTAATGTTAGTAAGGTTCTAACAATTGATTGAAACAGTAAAGTCGAGGTATTTTACCGGTTTGAGTTGAGTCTCGGTTTTCCGGCGACTTGCAGAGAATTCCGACGATGATCAGAAAGCACTTCCGACGACCAGAAAATAGAATAAACACAAAATTAGAAGCTTTGGGAATGAAATTGAATCGCGAGATGAGTGTTTTGTTGAAGTAATTTCAGAATGAAAGTTTTCGGTTATAAAAACCAAACAACACCTGACTTTAAGTTCATTAACGTCGAATTGATTTAAGATATCGGTTATATCGGTTATGATCAAGATTCCGCGAGAGATCAAACGTCTTGATCAGTTTGAAAGCCGATATCGGTTTCAGTTGGCGTAACAAGTTGACTCTCAGTTGCACATATGACTTAATTGTTCCCCAGAACTTCACAAAATGATCCAGTGGCGGAGCGGTTGTAAAGATGTGTGTTAATGCTTTGTGTAAACTTTGGCTGACCCGGGTTCGAAACCCGGCAGCAGTATTTTATTTTTATTTCATTATTTTTAGTACATTTTCTAAAATAAATTTTATATTCTAATATACTTAGTAATTATGTATCGTTTAAAATTAATTTGGTCATTAAATACGCAACGAAATTTTTAACTGATTGTTCGGTTGATAAACGAAGCGGGTTTGGTAAATCCGTTTTTTGGCGGATGTTACACTCATGAAGCTCAGCAGTGAGCGTATAAAAGAAATAAAAATCCTTTATCCAACAGGTTAGACACACAATCCAATTGGTCGGGCTGTGTGCACACACGAAGCAAAGGACGCGGGTTCGATACCGGTTACATGCACTGTCCCTACAATATACAAAACCTTTTTAATTAATCAGAACATGGTTTGATCCAGTAAGTGTATAAATATAATTAAAATCCTATATACTCCGGGTTAGACACGCAACCTAGTTGGTCGGGCTGCGTGCACGCAAACGAGAGGTCACGAGTTCGATCCCCACACGCTGCGTATCCAACCGGTTTTATGCGATTTAGTTCGATTTAATTCAGGAAAAACATATTTTTTAATTAAATTAAACTTTTAATTATTTTTTTCCAAAAACTCTTTTTATATAACCAAATAATATTAGTGGCAAATAAGTTTAAGCGAATAAAAATACAGTATTAAACACAATAAAATTTATCTAAATTATCTAATAAATTGTGTAAATAATAAGTTAAGTAAAAATATTAAATTCAACCTAAAAGAATATATTTTGTTATCTAAATTATTATGTTAATATTTAGGTTAGCCATTTTCGTCGTTTGGTATCTCAACCAGTTTCATTAAATCATAATCGCATCCGCTGTGAGTGAATCTTACAACTTCCTTTTTTATCCATGTTTTTGGGGTGTATCATGTGTCGCTTTTATTATCTCGTTATTATAAATCTCGTGCTTTTACCATTATGTGATCTAACGTGCAATGTGATAATGTTAGTTTATTGTTATTTTGTGTTTATATTTCTCATTTAAGCAAATTTCTCACATTAGGCTCATTTGTTTCCCATTACTTACGGGTGGAGCGTCGCGTTGCCTAATATACTAGATCGGCTCCGTTCGATTGAGCCTTGATCTCGCAGCACATCACTTATCCTGTTCACATGTACATTATTAGTTGAAGATGTGGTTTGTGGTTTAGATTAAAGAGTAAACTTCCGTTTTGCTCCCTGTGGTTTGGTCACTTTAACGGTTTTGCCCCAATCATTTAAAAATAACCATTTTCCTCCAATAGTTTAGTATGTTTTTTCCATTTTGCTCCCCGCCTCTAACTCAGTTATAATCATGATTAAAAGTAAAGGTACTTTAGTAATTTTACTTGTAATCAGAAAGGCATTTTGATAATTTGATAGTTAAGGATTTAATTATTATTTATATATACACATATAACAAAACAACCACCACCATAACCCTTCCTCCTACCTTCTCTCTACCACCACAAGCATCCTCCTCCTACGACCACCTGAACCACCGCCACCCGGCCACCACTTTGAAAGAAACATAAACCCTCCTCCAAGTTCCCAATAAAACATATTCAAAACCCCCCAATATAAATCCATCATCAGTAAACAAAAAAAAAATCCAACAAATAAGTCCTGTATCTGTTTATAACCTTGAGGTGCTATCAACCTTGTCATTGAGTTTTAGAACCTACTTCCATCCAATAAGTTTCATGTGCAGTGGAAGACAAACAAGCTGCCTCATTTTGTTGGGTTCAAGTGCCTTAGTCGCGATCCAATCTGTGCTCTTAGATATATGCCAGGTCGGTTCCTGTTCCTGAGCTTACCAATGGATCCGTGAACCGCTTTTCAATTTGAATATGTTCCTGAGCTTACATTCATCCGTAAACAAAATTAAAAAAAAAACCAACAACATCAATTTGACTATGCAACTCGAATTCACAGTACCACAAGTATAATCAAAAGACACCATCACCTCCACGAACCGCCGTCACCATTAGACACCACTACCTCCACGAACTGCCGTCACCATTTCTCTTTCTCTCTCTCTATCTTTACCTTTTGTAAGCCACCACCATTAGACACCACCACTTCCACGCCGCCGTCGTGGATCTAGATGAACAGATCTGGATCAGATCCAGAGAAAACCAGATATGAAAATCACCACCTTGAACCCTAAGCAGATCTAGCTCACCCCCTTCGCTGTAGATCTAACTTGTCACCAGCGTTGGATGATTCACCCGCAACTCCGGCCACTAGACAAGAGAAGCCAAGCAACGAGACGGAAAATCGAGTGGTGGTTGTTTAGCGGTTGCAAGCTATCCACGGGTTGGATATGATGGTGGCGGCGGCGGTAGTTGGTCGGAGAATGTGGTGGCGGTTACAGGTTGGAGGATGGCGATGGTGGTAGTCGTTCATGTGGGTGAAGATGCAGTGTATATCTATAATGTATATTAATAAATAAATAATTAGCTTTTTATATTTTTATATATTAATAATAATGTATATTAATTCAAAAATGGATTTAAAGAATTAATAATAAATAAATAAATTTTTATATCTAAAATTACTGAAATACCCCTACCTTTATTTGAATAATTTAATTGAGTTAGAGGCGGGGAGCAAAATGGAAAAAAAAACATACTAAACTATTGGAGGAAAATGGCTATTTTTAAATGATTGGGGCAAAACCGTTAAAGTGACCAAACCATAGGAAGCAAAACGGAAGTTTACTCTAAATACACGATGTTTCTCATATTTGGTTAATGCACATTTTATTAAAATAATAAACATATCATTTTTCTTAATGATTAATGGGATTCACTCGCCAACTTATGTTGACCTAAAATTCTATTTTTACACAGGATATAGGTGAACAGGTTTGAAGCAAGGATCACGTAGGACATGTGCCTTAGAAGAAAATAAAATGTTATTTGCAAGTTTGTTTGGAACATTATAGTGTTTGTTTGAATTACATGTCGTTGGAATGTTTTATTTAAATTTGGAATAATAAATATTAAACTTCTATAATAGTGTCATGAGCGTTAATGAAAACCCAATCATGCCCCGACTACCTTATCTGCTGCAAGTCAGGGTGTGACAAAAATTGGTAAAAACAAAATAACAGAAAAGGAAAAAATAACACCGAATGAAAAGCAGACGTGAAATCTCGTTGAACCATGCATGTCCATTTCGTCGTGTTAATGCGAAAAATAGACTAAAACGTAAAACATAGAAAAGAATAACTAAGTTAATCTAGGACTCGCTCGTTGCAACGAACCTTTCTAACACAGAAAAAAGACACATTGCAACGGGCCTGTCAAGTGGGGAAAAATAGCCGAAAAATTATTGAACCCACACGCATGTTGCGGCGTATTCACACGTAAAATTTAGAACGGAACGTAAAACAAGAAATTTACAAAAGATAAAAAGTATGAGGGATCAAAGTTGAAAATATAAAAAGTATTGGGGTTAACTTGCAAAAGTTGAAAAGGTTTGTATAAAAGTAAAAAAAATCAAATAGGTTGATATGCAAAAAATGAAAACCTTAAGATAAAGAAGTGAAAAGGCAATTTTTTTAAAAACTCTCTATCTTTAGAGTACAACTTCATCTTCATGAAACACTAATTAAGATATCACTAATTTAGATATAGTATGAAAATTCTTAATTTAGGTGTGGCGATGTTTGTGCATGGATTTTAATGGTTCGACACATGCTCAACCAGGTAATTGTTTGTGTATGGATATTGTGTTTGCACGTATTGTTAATTGTCCTAAATTTTAAACAACCTTTAATAAATTGTCAATCTTTTATAAATTAAATGCTTTAACTTTTAAAGTTACATTGTTGATCAACTATAGTGTTTTGATCTTTTTGTAGGTCCTGAATGCATAGTCAGTTCAATGCATGCATGATTGTAGTTTCACTTGAAAAAGAATCAAAGAGATGAATTCGTTAAATACAAAACAAACTTTACGTAGAAAAGTATGGAAAAATATAAACATTTGTATGTATTGTTTAAACGTGATGTAATGATATATATGAGCTGGTTATGTAACCGCATGGATATCTTAAATTCTCTCTCCCATTATAGGTGTAATGAACTGAGTACTCTTAGTGTTTTAGTGTTATCACGTCATTTAATTGATTAAGATTTATTTAACACCAAAGGAAATATGAACAAACAACATCACGAGTTTGAAGGTGTGATGTGCACGCTCATTCGAGACCGTTCTAGTTACCGAATTCGACGAATCCAACAGAGTCGAAATTAATATGGTGGGGCGCATCTCAATGGTAGAAACATCAGTGTTGAAAGCCTCTGAAAGCTGTTTTGCTTATGTCTAGCTAGTATAAACATTAGTAAGGAAATGGTCTAGAAATTAACATGTATAAATTGATTCATCAATAGGAAGTTTGGAACCATCACTAGCAATTAACTTACAAGCAAGCATAATATATAAAAAGTGAAGTTTAATTTGTATAGTGGCCAAAGAACCCGATAATGATTCTATATTTTTTTTCTAGCCAGTTACTTGCTAGTTGGATTATCTATATCACCGAGCCATTAAAGAAAAACATTAACTAAGTTATTGCTATCAGGATGAAATCATCAGATAATAACTGATTACTGTAACAAATCACGAACTGTTTTATTATTAGACTGACACGCTCTTTCATAAAGCATTGCGTTGCATCAAAACATTATGTTGGCTTATAACTTTTAAAACTCAAAGTATGGTCTAATTCCGGGATTGCTTTTTATAACTGAAAAAATACGTTGATCTTTGATTATTATTTATTATGTCACTAACAATTAAAAACTTTAATCTAAAAATGTTTGTATGATTTAGAGAGATTATGTACATATGTTTATATGGTACTCAACTTAACTACTACAATAGCTACACCTTGGGTGTTTCTTATGATACTAGTCATCAAAACAAAGGGAATTCATCAGTTGACAAGATTTAAAAGTTAAATAAGAGTTGTTTATGGTAATAAATAGTAATATGCAAGAACTAATCAGGTTGGTTGGAATTAACTTAATACTTAACAACTTTGTCAACATAACAAAGTGCAATGTATAAATCTTTAGTGCAATGTATAAATCTTTGGAATACTTCTAAGTTTCGTTTCTTGTGTTATGATCCTATAACCGTTGTGACGCACAACTCAATCATGAGCGAAAGTAAAGTATACGTGTAAGTGAAGAGGATTTAGAGTGTGTTCTTTGAAACAACTCTTTATATATGCATACTCGAATTTTAAAAGACGAGGGTATTTAGCGCTAGACGTTAACAACCAAATTGGTTTAGGAACCATAATTAGTACTCAAACTGAATAGTTTGAAACCGGCGTCCATAGAAACTGGCATGGAACCGATATAATCCTGGTTTTAACCTTTTACTGACCAATTCGAATTTAAACCCGATTTGTGCACCCTATATTTAGCACCCACATCATACAGGAGGTGGAAATTGTGTTGCCAAGACCAATAATGTTTGTCATGTGACATTGTAACTTCTTGATGAGTACAAACATGAAAGTGTAAGTTCATGTGGTTCAATCATATTGTAATATTTAAAAACTTCGTAGATTGTGTAATAGAAATTCAACAAGTGTGATCACAATAGCTAACGTTCTCTAAAATATCAACAATAAATATTTTTTTAACGGTCAACAAATCCTTTAAATAAGCTATCGACGAAATTCACCACATCGGGATACACTTGCCTCTAAACCAGGGAAAACCCTCACCTAGGGCTGAAGCCGGTGAACACTCGCTCGAAGGCACGACAGTGCGGTGAGGTAAAATCCGCTCAGTTCAAGGATCGAACTAGCAATCTCCACCTATTCGTCTAGTTTTCCATCATCACCAAATGCTGGGGAGGACAGGAATCAAACTTGAGTTCCTTAGAACATCAAATCTTTCCCTTATCACTTCACCACCACATGATTAGCAAGAATAAGTACTTTTCTTTTTCTTGATTTAAACTAACATGATATATAACCACATTAAATGAGAAATAGGGTGGTCGGTTCCATTTTGGCTAAATTGAAGGCCACTTAAGTATCTTCACCAATAATAACACTTAAAAACACAAACAATAATTTAATAATAAATAAACAAAGATAAACACAAGTGAAACTGCAAGTTCCAACGTAACTACGCGGTTAGACAAAGTCAACGAAACCACCTTCTGCATCTCAACAATTCAGACACGACAGACGTATATAAATAACCAAATCTCCACCGTTACATACACATCTCTCACAAAGATGATGGAAGACGAATACTCCCACACGCTCATTCATCACGATTCCGATATCGACATCAGCTTCACCAGCTCCACCTCAATCACCACCACCACCAGTGCTCGGTCCAGTCTTACCAGCCTCAGCTTCAGCGACTCCACTCGCATCTCCTCCGTCTCCACCACCACCTCCACCGAAATCCCCAACCTCCACCGCCGCCCTCACCGGAGCTCCGACACCAACTGGTCCGCCATACGCACCGCCACCAACCTCTCCTCCGACGGTGCACTCCACCTCCACCACCTCAAACTCATCCGCCACGTCGGATCTGGAAACCTCGGGAGAGTATTCTTATGCCGTGTGCGTGACAACGATCACGCAACCTTTGCTTTAAAAGTTGTTGATAACAACCTGCTGACGTGTAAAAAGTTGTTACAAGTGCAAACAGAGGCTCGGATCCTCTCCGTGCTAGACCACCCGTTCGTTCCTACACTCTACGCGCATCTAGAAGCTTCTCATTACACCTGCTTCTTAATCGATTATTGTTCAAACGGAGACCTACATTCCGTGCTCCGCAAGCAACCTAACTACCGGTTTCCGATCAACGCCGTTAGGTTTTACGCTTCAGAAGTTCTCGTAGCGTTAGAGTATCTCCACTCGATCGGAATTGTTTACCGTGATTTAAAGCCGGAAAACATACTTATCCGTAACGACGGTCATATTATGCTGTCAGATTTTGATCTATGCTTCAACGCTGACGTCATTCCGGTGCTGGATCGCCGGAATGATGACGTCAGAAGTAAAGGTCAGTGGAATTGTTTCGGATTTTCCGGTGTGAGACGTGGAGAAGAAGAAGAAACGATGCCGGAGTTTGTGGCGGAGCCGACGACGGCGTTTTCGAAGTCGTGTGTAGGTACGCATGAATATCTAGCGCCGGAGTTGATCTCCGGTGACGGTCACGGTAACGGTGTGGACTGGTGGGCGTTTGGAGTGTTGGTTTATGAGTTGTTGTACGGAACGACGCCGTTTAGGGGAGGGAGTAAGGAGTGTACGCTGCGTAATATAGCAACAAAGACGGTTAGGTTTGGTGAAGTGGATGTTAAGGGAATGGCGCAGGCTAAGGATTTGATAGAGAAATTGTTGTTGAAAGATCCGCGGAAGAGGCTAGGATGCGCCAGGGGTGCGGCGGAGATTAAACGGCACCCGTTTTTTGATGGTGTTAAGTGGCCGTTGATCCGGATGTACCGGCCGCCGGAAGTGAGGGGGGTGACGGTTAAGAAGGGTGACAAGGCGCATGTTAGTCACGTGGGCGTACAGAAGAAAAGGCGGTCGTTATGGAAGGGGGTTAGGTGTATAGTGTTGAAAGATAAGGGGGCTAAATGTTAAAATGCAATTTAAACAATTATTACTAGTTTAGTACTGCAAAAAGAAAATAGTATTAAAAGTACGGTTAGGAAATAGGGAGGAAATGCAGAAAGATAGATATTTATTTAGTTTACACGACTTGAGATTTCTAAATATGAGTGCAAAGTGAAAATAACAAAATTGTTGAGGGTATTAGATTTTTTGTTGTTGTAAATAATAGGGTTTAAATGTAATTTTTAATAATAGTATTACCACTCATAAGTATACGTGTTTCTGCTAGTCTTATATCTCGTTCGTGTTGTGGGCGCTACTATTCTAAACCAAATATTTTTCAGCTTCATAATATGTAGATATGTGTTTTGTTTATTTGTATATATTACTTATAAGATAATCTTGATATAATATTATATTGAGTCAACTAACTAAATACAAAACACTATCTTTTGCAAAAAAAAAAGCACTTAAAACAGTGGCAAAAGTGTAATCATAAACTGAGGGTAAAATTGTAAATTGTAATTTGTCAGGGCCAATAAGGAATTGTCAAGAGCTAAACACGTATACTCACGGAATTAAAGGTTTTGAAGTAGAATACAAAAAAGTGACGACCCTAATGAGAGGGTGTCAGACAGCTGTCTAACACCATTCACAACCCCAATAAACGATGTTCCTTACACCATGAAGATGGTGATTGTAATTGTAATATATAAATATATTCTGTGAAATATATGAAGAATAGTCTAATATTTATATTGCGAGAATATAAGGTACATGCTAGTAACAAAATGTCAAAATCCTTTGTTTATTGAGCATTATGATTTTTCCAATCCCTCTTAATTTCATGTTTTTTTGAGCATCATGATTCTTCCCATCCGTCCTAGAGGTCACATGATACACGATATGCAATCGTGTGTCATGTTTATTTGAGCATCATGATTCTTCTCATCCGTCCTAGATGTCACGTGAATGACATGCAATCATGTATCGGTTCATTCGTATATCATCATAACTTGTCCCTTTCTAATTGTGTATCATCCACAAGTCCATTCGATAATGGTTTGTTGACATTGATTCAATATATACGAGAGTTCAAGTTGTGTATCACCCATTTGCTTCTAGTATCATATATGAAAAAATGACAAAAATACACATCAAGTATTTATTTAAGGTCACAAAAATTTGAGAATGTGTATCATGAAAACATATTATTAAAATATATAAAAAGAGATCGTAACATGTGAGATATTATAGTGTAGACGATGTCTCAAACACACTCATTCTTTGCTCGTGCATGGTTCTAACATTTGCACCTACTACTCATTTGAGTCGTGGTATGCAATGTTTTTAGCTTATCATAAGACTATAACAGTAGGTGCATTACAATAGCCACATAAATTTATGAGATTTGGCATAAAAAAATGAGGCCTACACCAAATGAAGTAATGATATTTAAAGAGTTGTGTATTACCAGAATTGCATCATGTCGTATTACAGCATTCATGTATTACCAAATGATGAAAACAAAAATGGTGGTGCTGGTGAAGTTCTCGTCATATTGAACATGAAGAATATGGTAAAGATAAACACATAAAAATCCTTACTAATTGCTTGTAAATCTTCAATTCTAGTAGTGTTTGGGATCCAATCTTCACCTTCGTGTTTGAAACCTCCTAGATCCTCAATAAATGCCTTGAATGAAAGCAAAATGGTGGTGAATTTTTGGGATGATGGTTACGGCACAAGGGGAGGGAATGGGGGCTAGGGTTTTGAAAGTTTTTTTTTTTTTTGATAAAAAACTAAATGTGAGTAAACTGGGAGTTTAAGATGTGTTTTGGGTAGTGTTATAAAAATTGCGACTAGTCAGCCATTAATCGCTAGTCGGCCAATAACTGAGTATTTTTTGTTAACCAGTACATTAATCGCTACTCGGGCCTAGTTGGCCAACAAAAAATTGGCGATCCGGCAAAAAACCTGCATATTCCGGCCAAAACTTTTAAATTTTGGCTAGTTTTCAACAAAACCATGTGAATTCCAACAATTAATCTTGTATACTTAAAAAAATGAGTTGAGTAAGAGTTAAAACCTAGCTACTAAAATATTTACTTATAAAAATGTGTATATGTATAAATAAAACTGAGAATTATATATAAAAACCCGGTCCGATTAATCCTGATTAATCCCGAGTAATCATGCGTAGTCGCTAGAGATGGGCATAATCGGGTTTTATTATTACCCGGAACCGGTTCCAACCCGGAACCGGTTCTGCTTGGATGTCATTGGAACCGGGTATGGTGTGGAACCGGGTCCAGTTCCTACCCGGGTTCACACCCAAGAATATGGAACCGTGTAGAACCGGGTACGGGTATTATGGAACCGGGTATGGTGTGGAACCGGTTCCTGATAGTAAAAAACCTGACTTTTACTGTTCAGAACCGGTTCCTGACAGTCGAAAAACCCAACTTTACTGTTCAGAACCGGTTCCTGACAGTAAAAACCCTGACTTTTACTGTTCAGAACCGGTTCCTGACAGTCGAAAAATCTGACTTTACTGTTCAGAACCGGTTCCTGATAAAAATGTTACCGTTAGAACCGGTTCCTGATAAAAATGTTACCGTTGGGAACCGGTTTTTTTTATATAAACCCCTCCCTACTTACCATTTCAAAACTTAACACTCACCATCATCAACTTACAAACTCAATCATCTTCTCAAAAATCTTGCAAAATACCTATGGCATGCAACGAAGAAGTTGTTACTGTCTTAGAGACGAAAAGAAACCCAGCTATATGGAAGAATTTTGATCTCTGTTTAATGTCCGACAGCCACGAGATGGCTAGATGCAAAGCTTGCGGAAAATTTATGAAGGCCGCAGCCAACTCAACCCTTAAGAAACACACTGAGCGGCATTGCCCAGTGACGAAGGCAAAGAAAAATGAGACGGGAGAAGGTTCCGGCACCGGTTCTTTAAATGTTTGATGTAACCCGTTTGGTTTGGTGTTTTAATAAAGTTTATGTAATGTTTCTTTCTATTGTGTTTGTTATTTTTGTGTTTCTTTCTATCGTTAGTCTCCACTTTTTCGGCTATAACCGGTTTCAAAGGTAACATTTTAACGGTATAACCGGTTCCTTCTAGAACTGCATTTCCGGGTACTGATGGAACCGGGTACTAGTGAAACCGGGTACGGGTTGGAACCGGGTACGGGTAGGAACCGGTTACTACCCGATTCAAATGGTAAAATTGTGGAACCGGGTTGGAACCAACGGGTATTTTGAACCCGGAACCGGTTCTACTTAATGTCGGGTAGGAACTGGAACCGGTTCCAGTTCGGTTCTACCGGTTCGGGTTCGGAACCGGTTTTTATGCCCATCTCTAGTAGTCGCTAGTCCCCACCTCACCGGTTGACTAGCGACTAGTGAGTTCTCCAACCTTGGTTTTGAGTAATTCTAGATGGGCTTTTCAAATGCATGGGTGAAGTAACATGGGCTCAAGGATGGTGAGTTTTTCTACTAATCATCTAGCCCAATTTAAAAAAAAAATTAAATAAAACCTTAAAGTCTTATAAAAATGATTTAACACAAGCTACACATAATTGTGAATGAATTTCACCACTTACACTAAGATTAACAATTCAAGCATGAAATCACTTAACACACAAATTATATTACCGATACATGTTTGAAATATTAGTTAGATAATTTACTAACGTTCGAGGGACAAGACTCGTGTGTGATCCGGTAATTCGATAATTCTCTGAATTACCCCTACATGAATGTTTGTGTAATAACTAACACATTTTATTAACCATAATCAAGTGTAATGCATGAATGAATGTTTAGGATAACAAAGTTTGTGTTAACAGTGTTAACCTAAAAATGCCGTGTGTCACATCTTTTTTATTGATGTAAAAATGTGATACATCCAAGTTGTGTTGCTACCAACGTTTCATTATTTTGTTAAAATCATTCACTAGGTTATAAAGGTCATAATACCGTGAAGATGTCTTTAACTTAACCAAAAATGTGATGTTTGACTATCAACAACATATTCAATGTGGTGTTGTTAGTCCATGGATTAAAAAAGCAGTATTAATGTATTTGTTCTTTTTTTTTGCTTATTAATTTATTGAGACACAAAATTATAACAAAAATTTTCATTATAAATTATTATATGGTAATCTTACACGAGCCTTTCGTTCACAGGTAGATTGTTAACTATATAATGTATCCATATTGTTTAGTTAAAAAAGAATCAACTATTTATAATCTGAAGCTTACTGTTTTGTATGGATAAATCATAATTTCTATGATATAACTTTTTAATTATTGGTTTATCGAAAAAATAATCATATAATTTAATAAATTTCACATTTAACCAAACTTTAGTCTAAACACAAAACTTTAAAAAAGGGTTATACTTCACAAAAAGAATACATGTATATATTATATATGTATCTAATACCGTTACTAATGAGCTCTGTGCAACACCAGCCTGCCTCCCTTCCTCACCAACCACTTATCCAAACAATCACAAAAATCTTCCATACAAATACTAAAAACAAACAAAATTAACCATCTTCGTGTTTCCACGTCTATATGCCTCGTTAAAACACATATCGATGTTGACGTGGCGTCCTGTATCTACCCCCCCCCCCCCCCCCTTTGAAGTCTGCAAAACAGTTAAAAGACTCGTTTACTTGCACTGAGATTAAAAGTCAATCGGCTTTATTCAATAATTTAGGTTATTATTGTAACGATATTGTTGTTATATAAAATTGGTTCGATAAAATTAATAAAAAAATAAAGTGGACAAACTGAAAGGAGTGTGTATGGTGAGGAGTAGTAGTAGTACCATGCAGCTCTTGTCTCATTGAACGATATGAGATCTGATGCGTTTGATGAGTTCAGTTTTCAACGAATCCGGAACTTGAGGAATAAGCGCAGCCTTGGCATCCGCTATCATTTTCCTCCTGCATATTGCAGTAACGTGAGTTCTGATAGATAATACATGTTTAACAAGAAGCCCATTTTTAACAAGGAATTACCGAGTGCTTGTAATGAAACTACAATTATGTTTTTACTGAATTCAAGAAACCGAAAACATACCAACTACATGCCTAAGGTAAATGGCGTTAAACACTTAATAAACGGAACACAGGTACATTAAGCTGACATAAGGACTTGTATTATACTCCGTAGTCGTGAGGGAGTATAATACTAGTAAGGCAAAAATCATGTACAGCAATTTCAGGGAGCCAATGAAATGCACACACATTTTTTTAATTATTTATTAAAAAAATTCATTTAACATTTGATATTTTGATTTGATTTTTCTCAAATAACTTGTACTTGTTAGCTTTATAAAACCGAAATACGCAGTTTAATTTTTTTTTCCTGGACATTCCAATATAAATTTTTACGAAAGCTATTGTTTGGTCTCGTAAATGAATTTCATAGTTTCGGTAGAACATTAATCTTTTTTATCAATTAATTGTTTAAAGGTAATTGTATTAAAATACTAAAAAAAATCGAGACTCGCTCTCATACTCAATAGGTATAATGCATGGTTAGTGAGTGAGAGGCTCTCTTGCTTACGTGGCGCCTATGTCGCTCACACTCACACTTACTAGGTATAATACATGCCCTAACAAACATAGTCTTCTACAATGTAAGCTCAAACATAACCCAAAAAAAAAAAGTCACCATGCAATGTTTCTGACTCTTAAATATATATAGACTACGCACATGGTTTAATCAAATATATCTTGATTGCCTTCATTGTTCATCATATCTAAAATGACCCTTAAATCCTTAATTTAAAAAAAAAACTTCGTAGATGTTACCAATTTACGTGATGACTACTAAGAGGATAAGACGTAAGACATGAGATGTTTTAATAATAACAAACATAAATACAAAGTCAACAGCTTTTCGAGATGTAGTGTCTCTTGTTGAGTTCCACTTTGAAAAAGTAAATTGCTCACCAAATATGCAAACTGATTTATATAATTTTCTTAATCAGACAAAACATGAAAAGCAATTTGAGAGGAAAAACGCAGCTTGCACGCTTTTACTCAGTGAACCCCACCATTACCCTGCTAACCAACGGCCTTCAAACATTAACCCTAATCTTTTTACATGATTATTAACTGTTTAAAACATGGTGAGTGAAATTGAAGTATCAAGATTCTAAGTTTATGTAGATATTAATATATATATATATATATATATATATATATATATATATATATATATGTGTGTGTCATGTGTGTGTGTGTTTAGATTCATTATTGATTTTTTGAGTAAGTATTATTAGTATCAGATAGATGATACCTTTTAGACAAAGATTAGGGTTAATGTTTGAAGGCTGTTGGTTAGCAGGGTAACGGTGGGGTCCACTGAGTAAAAGATTATGTTTGTACATGCCCTAACATATCATAATCTGATACTAATAATACTTACTCAAAAAATCAATAATGAATCTAAACACACACACATGACACACATATATATCTACATAAACTTAGAATCTTGATACTTCAATTTCACTCACTATGTTTTAAACAGTTAATAATCATGTAAAAAGGACAGATTTTTGATGGTTAAACCCCATTTTTTAACCCGTCTACATGGCAGATGTGAACATAACATTATACGGAAAAAAAAACCTCATTATACATTTATACAAAAAAAAACTCATCATTTATTATCCTCTAAGACAATTAGCAACCAAAAATACTATGTCAGCAACCCAACAATTACGTCAGCAAAAATAAACGGTTACCAAACAATTATAACGTACCGTTTAGCAACTTCCGTTGCCTTTAACGCGGCGTTTCCGGTAAACCATCATACCGATTCATCAATAACCGCTATGCTCAAACATCAACAAATAACCGATGTCAACATCGCGTACAAACATTACCGAATTCTTTCTTCCCCACATTCTGTTTTCAAATCTACAATAACTTGGCCCTCAAACACCCACCCATGTCGTGACATCTCCACCTTCACGGCCGGTCTCAATCACTATCGTCGCTGCCACTAACTCCGTTGGAATGGCGGCGGTAACGTTTACAAACCACCGTCTGACGCTCTTCGAAATGTGTATGTGCGGATGAGCGACGAATGGGTGGGCTTCTCGATGGTTTGCACAGACGGAGAGATAGTTTGGACCCTCTCGGGTTTCCGGCGAGGTAACCGGTGATATTTGTTTATTATTGATCGATGATTGATTTTTTTTATATTGATCAATGATTGTAATAAATTAATTCAATTTAGGGTAATGCAGAACGAACTTGATTTATGGATACCGGTTGTTTAAGGATTTGTTTGTGTAACGATTAAGATAAATTGGAAATTAAAAATGCCGAAAACCAAACAAACAAACATGTGATTGAAGCCAAAATTAGAGAAATAAGTAGAAAGGAGGAGTTTGTTCATCACAATTTCTTTCTTTCTCCCAAAATAATTTTATATTCTCCTTAAGTTGAATTGATTATACCATTTAACAGGTTCCGATCAACCCTCATAATAGTATGTTCTTAATTAGTGTAGCCCCAATCTCTTTAATTTGGCTTCAATCTTTCATTAAAATTTAGTTTTAAGTATATTTAGGAGTACCTTTTAAAAGCTTTAACTTGATTGTTCAGACATACGTCGCTCATCATTGCTTGGGGACTACGGTTTTTTTCCTTAGATTTAGAATGTGTTTATGATTGTCTTTGTGTTAGGGATTTTTTGGCTCAATTCGGTTACTAATCTGGAGTTCATTAACTCTAAAAAAAATGTTCAAATGCTATATAACTTCTGTTATATTTTAGTTTTACAAAGTGGTTTTTGTATGGAAATCATGTGTATTGTTCCATATAAACTTTGTTATATTTTAGTGTTACAAAGTGGTTTTTGTATGGAAATCATGCATATTGTTCCATATAAATTTTACTATATTTTAGTTTCACAAAGTGGTTTTTAGGGAAATCATGCATATTGTTTTCACAGGTTAGTAATTTCAAGATACTGTGTTATTTAAGGGTCTGATTGCAAGGGAAAGTTAAGAAAAGTTGATGAAAAGGGTTGACTAAGTTTAAGGGTTTGACCTTGCACGGTTGACCATGCGTTGCTCTAAATTTAGTATCTAGATGGGGGCTGCCCAGTCAAGTCAATCTAGCAGGCAATTCAGAACGCAAATAAGAACAGTTGGGCTTGGGATTTGGACGAGTTAGGGCTGTTTTCACTTCAGTTGGAAGTATGAAGACTGACATTTATTCGCTCAAATTTATTCCTCTAGAGGGTTAGGGGCTTAGGGTTGTTTTCTCTTGGAATAACTGGGTTCCAAAGAAGGTTTCTACCCTTGCATGGAGAGCAAGTAGGAATAGACTCCCGACTAAGGATGCATTATTGCTAAGGAACATTTCCGTTAACTCTAATCACTGCCTTTTCTGTGGAGAACACCCGGAAAAGTGCGGACATCTATTCCTTTCATGTGCGTTCTCTTAATCAGTTTGGCAGGCCATCTCTTAGGTGCAAGGTCCCACCCATTTATGCATTTTGCCTTGGAGATTTGTTGGATTTACAGTGCTACAGTCAAGGCTCAAAGAAAAAGAAGAAGGCAATGAAAGTAATGGTGTTGACAGCTTTATGGAGTGTGTGGAGATTTAGGAATAACATGGTGTTTAAAGGGAGACACACTTCCATATCCAAAGTGATAAAAGAAATAAAGTCGCTGGCATTTTTATGGGTTAAGTACCCGGTCTAAAGAGCTTTCTATAAGCTGGAACTGTTGGTGGTCTTTTAGTGTTTTTTGCTGATTCATGGTTGTTTATGTTTGGTTCCAGGTTGCGTGAGTTTTGTTTGTTGACTTGGTGATTGTACCGGTACGTCTATTGTCTTGCTAGGCGTTTGTTAATTTTAATAGAATTTTGTTGGTCGTAATATGCCAAAATAATATTTAAGTTTTAGTAAGGGTGTAAGGGGCGTTCCACCCGTTGGCTTGGTGATTGTACTGGTATTTCTATTCTCTTGCTATACATTGTATTCTCTAGAGCCATCTCTCCTGAAGCCTTAAAGTACTCGTAGTTCCACAAGAAAATTCTCTCCTAACGTAACAAAAAAATATTGTTTACACCATATAAAGGTCTTTTATATTTAATGAAATATATGAGTATATATAACACAAAGCCCGCCTACACCATTTTCACATAACACCATTTAAGTCCAACGTAACCATTATCAAAAACCTCACCAACACAATTTACAAGTAACCATTCTACTTGCAAACTATATCATCATGTTCCATATAAAATTTTGGCCACCGAATTCGCGCCTTTACTTAAAACACTACCAGTGTTTTAGGTAAAATATTTTAGTGTTCTATCCTATGCTATTAATAAAGTAAAGGACAAAAAAGGTTTTGCATAAACTCAAGAATTTTCGCATCTCATATAGCGCTATGAAAGTATTCATAATTAACATCCCGCCGCAACGCGCGGGTTGACGTCAACTCGTTGCAATGGAAACCTAACATTATACGATAATAAAAAATAACATGCACAATTAATTCGTACGTAAAATAGATTGCACGGAAATGAGGGACTTACTTGAGTTCATTCCTCTGTAAAGCATTACCACATTCATCTCGTGTGCTCAGCTTCTTGGCTCGCATAAAAGTTGCAACCTCGTCTGAATAACCACATTTTCGCAGGAAAGAAGAAGCTTCTTTCACAAGACTGCCCAAAATAAATTATTTCCATAATAATTATGAGAATCCAAATATAATAAGGGAGACATGCACTTTAAGAAAACAAAAAAGGGTTTTCCTTAACTCTCTCTCTCTATATATATATACAGAGAGAGAGTGTGTGTGTAAAATACAAAATTCCTTAACGTACAATGGTATGAGATGAAATTACGCATGTTATAAAACACAAAACCCTAATCACACATGTTGAAAAACATAATCACGCAAGTTGAAAACCATAATCACGCATGTTGAAAATCATAACCATGCGTGATTATGTTTTTTCAACATGCATGATTAAGGTTTTGTGTTTTATAACGTGTGTAATTTCATCTCGTACCATTGTACGTTAAGCTTCCCCTATATATATATATATTGAAAGAAGCTTATTCTGTACAGTTATGTCGCAACAATTTAGGGTAAAAGTTAAACAATGATCCCTGGTGCTAAGGGGAAATCAAATTCGATATAGTTTTATACAGTATTGATATAATGTATTACAAACGTAGGGTTTCATACTAAAACAATTACTAAAAAACGCAACATAAAATCACTTCAAGTAAAACTTAATTCAATTACAGGTTTGCATATTCATGTTTGCTATCCAGCAGTGTTGTACCTTCCTTTCTTATAAATCCTTTTACATATCCAAAATGATTTTATTCATGCCTCATCCTATTTTTTCTATGGTAAAATTATTATTCTTAACGTTTTGGACTATTACTAATTACTGTAGGTTAACATAACCAAACCCTAGACCTAGATTTACCGTTTTGGACTATTACCAACCCTTTAGTTCCTATTTTTAACTATCTAACTGCAATTTTATCAACACCAACTGTAAACTGTATCCAAACATCAGAAATAAGTGAAGCTTTAACTAGAGGCGAGAAGTAACATACATTTCCGTCAGTTCTTCATGCTTTGCTAGTGACGAATGATCTTCAGCAAGCAAAACAGCCGATTTCTGCTCTTCATGTTTCATCCGAGAGTCTGATTCATTAGCGGGGCTTTTACCTATACCATTATGCAATTGACCCGTTTCGGTTCCATTTCTTGTAAAACCGTTCTTACACCCATTTGTAACAACTTCATCTCCGTTCCTACGAATCGCCGCATTTCCATTTGCAACATGTTTGTTTTGGCTGAATCCATAATTGTCCTCTGACAATGGAATCTTTTTATCACTCGTCTTCTTAGCGTTTGAGGCTTCTGCATCAGCGTTATTATCATTGTTTTCTTTATTATGAATAGCTGAATGAGCCTTTTTGGGACCAGAAATTCCAAAGCTGACTGGCTTCTTTTGCGGAACGTAAAGATATTTGCCAACTTTAGATGATGTTGCAGGATTGACCTTCGGTTGTTGTGAGTCTGTTGACTTCTGTTGACTAGACTTGGGAATTTTTGAGGTATCATTTCCGTTGCAATCATGTGTTTTTGTTCCGTTGGTGGATAAAGTTTTGTTAGGTAAAACGGGCCTCTGTTTGTTACGAGAGAAGAAAAGGATATAGACTTTTTCAGAGAAAACTTCTTCTAAGCTTGAAACTGAAACATAAGAATCGTTGCAGCAATACCAACGGCCAAATGCATCCTGTATACATGTTTGGAAACAACATTAAAAGTGGCAAAATGGGTGCGTCAAGTAACAGATAAAAGAGAGACGTTTTTCTACACCTTGACACTTTTTGTCCAAACTTAATATTGCTTATTAAATAACTAGTATTTTGACCCGTTGCGTGTTGTGGTGGCATCGAAACTTAAAGTAACTCGAACTTAAACTGTCAAATATTTGACCCGACTCGTTTTCGAACAAAATTTACATCAAAACGTAGACCAACTGAAAACGCACATGAAAATAAGCACGAAAACTTATTATGTTTGACCTGACTCATTACTGAGAAAAATTACTTCAATAGTAAACCAACTTGGATCTATAACAAAACGTACTTAATAAGTACGTAAAACTCAAGGAGGGTCAAAATGGTAACTCGAATTTATACCGCCTAGTGAAAACAAATTATATTTAATCTGACTCGTTTCCAAACAAAACGTAGACCAACAAAAAGCGTACATATAAATAAGTACATAAAACTCAAGGAGGGTCAAAATGACATTTTACAAAGTTTTTAGAAAGCTGAGAGGGTGTAAGTGACAATGCTAAAAGTTGAAGGGTTGAATACATATAAAGAAAAAAAAAAGAATTAAAATCAATGGTGAATGGCATTGTTGTAAAATTAACAAAGAAAATTGATTAAAAAATAAAAAATAGAGGTAGTGTCTTTGGCACTATTCCTAAGACACCCTCTTTTGTTATATTAGTAAAGTAATAGTAATAATAATTAATAATTAGTATCATATGTGGTTAGCTGATTAAAACACTTTTTGAACCACTTTCAACCTGTTTGACATATTAGAGATAGAAACATAACCCGAAATGATGCATTTATAATTAAGTGGGTCGAACTTGATACCCTAATAGGCTAATACTACCAAATATTGAATATGAAAAACTATAGCAAAGAAAAACAAACCTTAATGTAAGCATAATAGTGTCCTGAATCAGGTGAGCAGCCAGAATGTACAATAGTAGCAAAAAGCTTATACTCTGGATGAGGATCCTGTAGAGTAATTAGATATCTAGATAAGTAAATAGTCGCAAGAGGTGAAATGTTTAGATAACAAAACATTCAGAATTATTGCAAACAAAAATGAAACGACAGGGTTCTAATATTCCCAACTTTTTGCGAACAGAAAATATAATACATAACCATAACGAATTGTTATACTACAACTATACAACTAGTAGCCATAAAATCAGAGTAACTTAACACCTAACTAGGAAACCAAGCTGGGGAAAAACAAAATCTACAGGGAGAACAAGTTGAACGTGATATACTTGATGCATAGACTATCCGTTACATTGTGCACATATAATGTTCCTTATGTTACATATTTGACAACACTGTTCTCTAGTTGAGCATGTTTATCTTATGCTTCCAAATGATAGGAGTAAACGATAAAAATAAAGATAGATCTACGACTCACTTGAATACAAATTCATCACCAAACGAAACCGTAGGGCTGTGATTTCTAACCCAAGATACAGATTCACCCAATGTGCCATAGTTGAGCTAGCATAGACACAATACTTTAAAGCATATAATGAGATAAAACTATCACAAAAGTTTTCATCTAAATCATCTCTTCCATTTCTTTCAATTTTACATAGAGAAAATACATGGTCATGATCCCATGATAATAACTGTTCCTAAACTCTTAGGAAACAAATACGTAACTAAATTACTAATAAAACACGTAGGATTAAAAGAACTAGATAAAATAAAATCTGACTAAATACAAAACAAATGCATAACTTGCTGAACTACTTGGGAACATGCATCACACGTGGACTTGCAAACATGTGGTGTAAACTCAACCTATAATTACCAATTTACCCCTATGTCCCTATGTGAATTTTGTGAACGGAACATCATGGATCAAACAAACCGTTGTGAACATATCTACAACACCAACAAGGCCGGCCCTGAGGGTGGCGAGCCGCACTCCCGGCCGAGGCCCGTGTTTCCTGGGGCACTAAATAAAAAAACAAAAATTATAAATTATATATATATATTTTGTGAGCTGAACATCAAACATAAATTTAACTGTAGCCTTGTGGTTTATGCGCTCCTTTCGTATGCAGTAGGGCCGGGTTGGATTCCCATAAGGTTCTTTTCGTATTCTGTTTGATTTTCTTTTGTTAATATAATTGGCATTCTGTTTGATTAATTATTGTTCACTTGTTAATTTACGGGGGCCTTTTTATATTCTGCTTGATTTTCTTTTGTTAATTTAACAGCATTCTGTTTGATTAATTATTGTTCACTTGTTCATTTAATTGCAAGAACAAGTAACTATGCAAAACCCCTTATTTATTGTTGCTTTGTCATTAATTAAATTACAACACGTGTCATATGGTTGGACCCTTATGTGCAATCTATTTTTAAAGAAGAATATGAAATACGAAGAATTCTTATGTAAATATTTGTTGAAAATGAAACTAAAAAACCAAAGCTTTAATAAGTTTTTGTTGAGGTGACACCTTTTTTATTTTAGTTAAATTTTTTTATTAATATTATTTTGGCCTAATATATAAAAACTTACAACTTATAAATTATAAATTATAAATTATTGGCAATATTGATCTACAAGGCCTAGCCCAAATGTCAAATGCCCAATATTGATCCATTAACCTAATATAAAATAACAACATTTAAAAAAATAGTTTATATAATTTAACTCGGTGGGCCTAAGGGCCTTTTTTTAGGCTCATACAGAGCACTTGAATCCTCAAGGGCCGGCCCTGAACACCAATCCTATCACTATTGGTCATAAAGTTGTCATTATTCGACTTAATTGGATCGAGCAGAAACAAACACAACCGGGATTCTGTTCCTCCACTCGGGTTACGACTCTTTTGTATTTTATTAAGATCAAAGCTACACAAATTACAAAGTCCCTAACCATCTATTAATACTAGAACAAACTTGCTCCCTAAGCTTCCTAACCAAATATAGAACTTCTAACAAAAGAAAACAAATGACGACTCAAAATCCTTTCCTAATAAACTTAATAACCCTCCATCTTTCTAGGTTCAACAATTTAGCCCCTGAACAATCAAGATTAATCTCGAATGGTCATCATTCATTTTTTTCCAATGAGTTGATGAGAACACTGTTTGAATTTAGAGTTTAAACCATTAATAAGATTCGCACTACGTACCTGGCTTGTTTTGCACATGAAGCTTGAAAGAACCAGCACTTCCTCAAAAGCAATTTCTTTGTCTATCTTCCGACCATATATTCCCTCAAACCTCTATCAACCAAAAAAGCTTAATTAGTTACCACTTATCATGATGATACAAAAATTTAATAACACACCGACTAATAGAGCAATGGAACCCACCTTTAACTGGATTACAAGAATGTTAGGTGCCTGAAGGATAGACATTTGTTTTCTTGCTGCTACCAACATTTTACAACTACAAAAACACAAGGTTATATCTCATGATATATAAGCATACAATTGTAGCAAGTAGGAACTGATTAAGACTTTAAACACTAACATTTAACACTAACAATTTACAATTAAGACTAAAATCACCAACATTTAACACTAACAAAGTAACAATTAATAATTAAGACTTACAACACTAATAGCAGCCATAAGAAGAAAGGTACTGATATCGGGAAAATCGGTGATATATCGGTCAATATTGCCGATAATATCGGTGATATATCGATCCAATATCGGTCAATATTGCCATAATATCCGTACCGATATCTCACCAGGGGGACCGATAACGATACATCGGTGATATATCGCGATATTAACTACATAGAAACATACATACGTGAGCAACATGGGAAGAACGGTATGCTTACCTTTCACACTTGTATTTGTTATTCCCATCTAGTCTCTCGGGTTGAAAAAAAATTTTGAAAAGCTTCCTTAACAGAACTATTATTAACTACATCGATACTGATATCCATGATCTCATCAACCTTATTGGATTCATTGCCACAAGCAAGACACTTCACCTGGCTTTGTAAAGCTCCTCCAAATATCTCCATAACTACAGTACTGCCACTGATGCTCTCACCTCCACCATTACTAACTAACTTGCGTTTTTGCTGCTGCAACTTCTTCAACCGAAGAGATGTGGTGTGACAGGCGTCAATGACGTACCGAAGAAACTCGTGTGCATCCTCTTGTCTACCCACACGAAAATGCTCTGCAAAAATTTTCAAGCCGCCAATGAACTTGCCAGGTGTGTCTAGGAGTAAGTCGACGCTAAGAGAACGAGCGATCCTTGTTTCTAGTAGACAAAACGGACAATTATTCTTCTTGTCCTGCTGTGGTAGTGAGTCACCTGCAAGCATGTAGCAATGATATAAACAAATGGGATCTCATAAATCGTTCATGCAAACATAGATTTACAAACACTCACATTAGAGAAAATATATGTTACCAGTGTGAATTTTGAAATTTACAATTGAATTCATATTCAATATGTGTGATGATAAATATTAGTTTAAACTGACAAACACGTAGATGTGCGTGTGTGTGCGTGCGTGTGTGAACTTTTGATGTCTACACTCAAACTAGATACGCAAACAGAGATTCATACATTCAAATTAGGAAAATATATGTCATCAGTCTAAATTTTGAAAATTACACTCAAATTCTTATTCAATAAGCGTTATGAAGAAAATTAAGTTAAACTGATGAACACATGAATACGTCATAAGAGTGTGAGTTTTGAAGTTTACACTCAAACTAGATACGCAAACATAAATTCACACACTCAAATTAGAAAAAAATATATGTTATCGGTCTGAATTTTGATAATTACACTCAAACTCTTATTCAATAGCGCGATGATGAAAATTAAGTTAAACTGATGAGCACACGTGAGTGTGAGTTTTGAAATTACACTCAAAACTAGATACACAAACACAGAATCATACACTCAAATCAAGAAAAATACATGTTATCAGTGGGAAAATTTAAAATTACGATCAAATTAGTATTCAAAATGCGTAATGTTGAAAAATAGGTTAAACTGATGAAAACCTAGATACATCTCTGTGTGTCTGTGAATTTTATTATTTCACTCAAATTAGATACGAAAACATAGGTTCATACACTCAATTTAGGGCAAAAACATGATATCAGTGTGAATTTTGAAATTCACACTCGAATTAATTCAATAAGCGTGATGATGAAATTTAAGAGATACCTGTGTGTGTGTGGGTGAAATTTGAAAATATCACTCAAAATTCATATTCATACACTCAAATCAGATAAAACACATGTAGAATTTTGAAATTCGCACTCGAATTCGCAATTAATAAGCGTGATGCACAAAATTAGGTCCAACTGATAAACAGCTAAATACGTATCTATGCGTGGATATAACAACAACAACACGAGTAAGTAGAATAGAAGAATACATACAGGATGCAGAGTGTTGACGGCGGAGACAGAAATTAGCAAGCGGAGGAGTGTAGGTTAAGCACTGTAGAACAGCGTTAAGATAGCACGTATTACCGAGATTCCTGAACCCTAACGGAGGAGCGTTCTTCCGTTTCTTCAATAACAAAGCGGTCTGCCAACTCATCTGCAATTTCAATTCCATTAACAGCGAGACAAGCCTCTCGCTCCTGATTCACCGGCCGCATTGAATCGCAATCCGCACCGCCACGGCGCCGTACAGGATCGCATACCTAAACTGATCAGATTGTAACTATTGAATTGATGTAACGGCAGTGACGGTGGCGGTGGTGGTGGTGGACAACGGCGTAGGGATGGAGTTATTGGCAGTGGAGGATCGAGTGTGTTTTGAAGGAGTCCGCTGGCATGCCGGGTGCCTTCCCCCGTTTTTCCTCCGCCTTCAGGTGCCTCCCCTGTTTAATAGTTTGTTACATTAAGGAACCTAACTTTCTAAACTTTTAAATATCTACCTCTTACTTTTTGTTTGTACATAATATTCAATTTTTTTACTTGAAAAAAATTATATCTTTGTTGTTTGAGGATTTGATGATTAGATTCGTTAGAATCAAGAACTTGATCAAACACAAAAACACAGTCTGTACGAACTGTTCGACTCTTTTTATTATAAAAGAATGAAAGCACACCCTAATTATAATAATCCTAACCATCTATTTATACTAAACCAATTTTAATCCTAACCAAACTCAAACTCTATTTAATCAATAAAATAACCAACTAGATAAGTCTATCTAATTCAAACTAGCAACTATCTCTAATTAAAATATAGAAGACTCAATAAGTAATTCATCGAGAATTATCTATAACTCGTCATGATCCTTATCTCCTCAATTTAAGCTTAACGTCTTCATCCCCCTCCCCTAATCTTGAATTGAGCATGTTTATTCACACCCGCACCATTATCGACAACTTCAATTCCTTGACTAAGTTTGACATCCCTCTTCTTGGGTCACAAAAACTACACCGTTCTTGATCACCGATCAAAGAAAAAAACAAGCTCCCTGCTTTTGTCGTTTTCCTCTTTCCTTACTAGACGTGACAAGATTCAAAGCCTCCCTGCTTGACAAATCGTCTTCCGTTCATCTACCCGCAAATTTCTATCAGATATTATTGTCAATGAGAACAACCTACACTGATTTTTCCGGTCTTATCCTTGGCTGGAAGGACAGGGTCTTGATATTACATGGATTGAAATTGCTAATGCTATGAAGTTTACCACCACCGAAACGAACTGAACTGGTCACCTGTCACCACAGTTTTCCCAACAATATTCCTTGTGACATCAACTGACCCAAACCACCGTTCGTTTTACTTTATGTCAAACAAATTGAACACTTCTTTGATCGTAGTTTTTCCACCATGTAAGACTCCTTGATATGTCTCCCCGTAAATATCAACCACATGTTGTTTCGTCCCTCGGTCGTCAAACGAATTTCTAAGCCTCCTCGCTCTTTCATTTTTTCCGTGACACGCTCGTTGGTTTTTCCCCAATAATAATCGAACTCCCCGTTACAATTTTCTTATTGGCGAGAAAGAGTCTTCGAAAAAATAAAATACAATCATACCTGTCACACCCCGACCCGCAGCGGAAATAAAAGACGGGGCATGATTGGGTTATCACCAAAGCTCATGATATTTACTAAGAAGTTTCATATTTATTAAAATCAAATTACAAATTTAAATATCCAACCAAAAAAAAAATTCATACAAATACAAAAAAATAATCTAAATGTTTATTCCAACGCAATAACTTGTTTATTCTTCTAGGCCATCCTAAGTGTTTCTTTCCCCAACTTGATCACCTGTATCATGTGTAAAACAGAGGAGATTTTGGGTCAACAAAAGTTGGCGAGTGAACCTTGATAAAATATTTTAAATAATTGCTTGTTTTATTTATTAAAGAAAATTTGTGCATAAATCACATGTGAGCAAGTATATATATGTAAACAATCACAAACCACATTGAATGAATATATGGGATGAATGATGATGTATTTGAGATCAAGGCTCAATCAAACGGAGCCGATCTAATGAGGCACCTGATGCTCAACCCGTATCCCACGAGGAACTGATGGGCCTAATGAAATGAGTGCACTGAAATGATAAATTTAATCCACATATAAATCACACAACAACCAATACACGTTTGATCACAAAATGATATAAGCACAAGTGTTTAAATAAAATAAGGAATGGTACGACACATGATACACCCCAAAACGTGATTAAAACGGGGAATTTGTAGAGATTCACTCACAGTGGGTGCGTAGTCTTGATTGATGACGAGTGCGCACGAGTTGAGAAACTGGACCGACGAAAGAATACTAACCTAAAATACAACGCGATAACTTGATAATAAATAAACTAACTTTTTGATTAAAAACCTTTGTTTAGATTTTTGAGTTTATTTTTGGTGATTTTTAGTAATATTTAAGCCTTTGTATTTTAGGTATTTTAAATAAACTTCTCTTTTAATCTAACTATGAAATAATAAATAGAATAATAAAAAGAAAAAAAGAAAAAAAATATAAGCTGTCAGTGTGACATTGTCTGTCAGACCGGCCGAGCAGCGGACTTGTATGCGGGGAAGAGACTCGAACCCGCGACCTCTAGTTCGTGTGCACGCAGCTCTTCCAACTGAGCTACGTGTCTAACCTGTAAGATTCCGGATTTTAATTATTCTTATATACATCTTAGGTTCATTCAAATTTAATCAAGGTTTTAAAAAGGTTATACTGGATCGAACCGGACGCGCATCAAGGGTTTCGAACCCGGGACCTTGGTGGTGTTTTGCACACAGTCCACCGCTGGACTGTGTGTCTAACCCGGTTAAATCTTGGATTTTAATTACATTTGTATACATACTGCCACTGATATATTTCATTCAAAATAAAAACGGTTATGTGTATTGATGCGGTCATGAGCCGGATTCGAACCAGGGATGTGAAAGCTGTGTTTTGCACACAGTCCACCGCTGGACTGTGTGTCTAACCCGGTTAAATCTTGAATTTTAATTACATATAACCCGTAACCCACTTCATCTCCTTCATTCAAGCTCGTTTACCTAGAACATCCACCCGCCTAAAAAACCAGTCTCCAATTTCCCTTAAAGGATTTAAACGAGATAATTAAGATAATATTATATCAAAGTATCAAGAACTTTTACCGAATTGATTTAATCGGCGGTGACTGATTTCGGCTCCTGATGTATTCCGGCGAACAGGGCTTCCTGCGAACAGAGGATAAATTTATAGAGTGGAGGAAAAACAAACCGAAGACTGAGCGAATTTGGATGGGGGGCTGCATTCAATATTTATAGAGTGGGGCTTGGGCTCGGTTTTAGGAAACCGCATGCTAAGATTGTCGATTGCTTGCGGGAATGACAGCTACTCGATTGAAGTTGCCAAGAATAACTCGGCGCTAGTTGTCGGAAGGTTCAAACAGAAAAGGAAAGGCGCGTGTGGTGATTTGGCGATGATATGCAGGTTTTTTCCCGCTCGCATATAAGTGAATATAAGTGATGGCGCGCGAGATTTGTTACAATGTGTGTGTGTGGTCTAGTGGTGTTGGTGGTGTGTGGGCAACTGGGCGACCCAGGTTCGATTCCCGGTTCACCTATTTTTTTGTTACACTTTTTAATTATCTATTAAGAATTAAATATTTATTATATAATTGATTATTTATTATATTATTTTATTAAGCTTATTTAAAACATTAATTATTTTATGTAAGAAATTCTTAAGCAATAATGAAAATAACCGAAAGACAAGAATAAATGCACTTTGATTGATAATTTGGGGCGGGCTTTCGAAACCCGATTTGTACAAATGTTACAGTATCCCCTACTTTTAGAAATTTCGTCCCGAAATTTAAGTAGTAGTTGTAACTGGAAAAAGATGCGGGTACTTTTCTCGCATTGAGTCTTCGCGTTCCCAAGTAAACTCGGGTCCTCGTTTTAACTCCCAACGCACCCTGACGATCGGAATACGACTTCGCCTTAAACGCTTCTCACCGAAATCCATGATTTCCACTGGTCTTTCAACGAAGTGCATTGATTTATCGACTTGAATGTCTTCTAAAGGGATATGGGGGTTTTCGTCGGCGAGGCACTTTTTCAAGTTTGATACGTGGAACGTGGGATGAATTCTGTTAAGCTCTTCTGGTAGGTCAAGCTTGTATGCTACAGGACCTACTCTTTCGAGTATCTTGAAAGGTCCTACGTAGCGTGGTGCTAGCTTGCCCTTCTGGCCAAAACGAACCACCCCCTTCCACGGTGATACTTTTAAAAGTACTTGATCACCAATGTCAAACTCCAAGGGCTTTCGTCGTTTGTCAGCATAACTCTTTGGACGACTTTGAGCCGCTAGAAGATTGTTTAATGATTTTTTCGGTTGTTTCTTGAATCAATTCAGGTCCGGTGATTTGCGCTTCACCAATTTCGTGCCAACATACTGGAGATCGGCACTTACGACCATATAAAGCTTCGAAAGGAGCCATGCCGATACTTGAACGATAGCTATTGTTGTACGAAAACTCGACTAACGGTAGGCGAGCATCCCAGTTCCCTTTGAAATCTATGACACATGCTCGAAGCATGTCTTCAAGGGTTTGGATGGTGCGTTCAGATTGACCATCAGTTTGAGGGTGAAAGGCGGTACTGAGATCTAACCGTGTACCCAAAGCGGTTTGTACGGCTCGCCATGTTCGTGATGTGAAACGACCATCGCGGTCTGCAATGATGCTTAACGGTACACCATAACGGCATACGATCTCGCTGATGTAGATACGAGCTAACTTCTCGTTCTTGAACTCCTCGCGAATCGGAATGAAATGAGATGATTTTGTAAGACGATCGATTATTACCCATATGGTGTCATACCCACTGGAGGTGCGAGGTAACCCGGTAATGAAGTTCATGATTATGTTTTCCCACTTCCATACAGGTATTTCGGGTTGGACTAGAAGTCCTGAAGGTCTTTGATTTTCAGCTTTTACTTTGGAACAGGTAAGGCACTTGGAAACAAAAACAGCGATATCCTTTTTCATGCCAGGCCACCAGTAGGTGTATCGTAGGTCTTGATACATCTTATTGGCTCCTGGGTGTACAGAGTATCGTGTTTTGTGTGCCTCATTCATGAGGAAATCATGAAGGTTGTCGCGATCAGGAATCCATATGCGGTTTAAATAGTAGAGAATACCGTCGGATTTGGTTTCAATTTTGAGTTCAGCTCCACATGACAGCTCATCGCGTACGTCATTTTCCGTCGCAGAAACATGTTGAGCTGCCCGGATTCGATCTTTGATGTCGGTTATGATTTGTGAACATAGAAGACGAATAGAGTTCGCATATCCTTTTCGACTGAGCGCATCGGCCACCACATTTGCCTTGCCAGGATGGTACCGGATTTCACAGTCGTAATCGTTAAGAAGTTCGACCCATCTTCGTTGCCTCATATTCAACTCTTTCTGGTTGAAGATATGTTGGAGACTCTTGTGGTCAGTGTATATTTCACACTTGGTACCGTAGAGGTAATGTCTACATATCTTGAGAGTGAACACAACGGCTCCAAGTTCCAGTCGTGGGTGGTGTAATTCTTCTCATGAACTTTGAGTTGCCTAGAGGCATAGGCTATCACTTTTCCTCTTTGCAACAATACACAGCCTAGTCCTTGCCCTGATGCGTCGCAATAAACCACAAAGTCATCGCAACCCTTAGGGAGTGTAAGGATAGGTGCGTCACAAAGCCTTTGCTTTAAGGTTTGGAAGGCCTCCTCTTGCTTAGGTCCCCAAATGAAGGGTTTTCCTTTGTGAGTCAAGGTCGTGAGCGGTACGGTGATACGGGAAAAGGCAATGAAGCGTCGGTAATAACCAGCCAAACCAAGAAATGACCTAACTTTGGTAGGGGTACGAGGCGCTTGCCATTCCTGTACTGCCTTGATTTTTGTAGGATCGACATGAATCCCTTTGTCATTGACGACATGACCAAGGAATTGCACTTCTCCTAACCAGAATTCGCATTTTGAGAACTTAGTGTAAAGCTTTTCAGTCCTTAAGAGTGTAAGAATGAGTCGAAGGTGTCGCTCATGATCGGATTTTGACTTGGAGTAGATAAAAATGTCGTCGATGAAGACTATGACGAAACGGTCGAGGTAGGGTTTGCATACCCTATTCATTAAATCCATGAAGACAGCGGGGGCGTTGGTTAAACCGAAGGGCATAACCATGAATTCGTAATGACCATAACGAGTTCGGAAGGTAGTTTTTGGAATATCTTCTTCGCGCACTCTAAGATGATGATAACCAGAACGAAGGTCGATTTTAGAAAAGCAGGTGGCGCCTTGAAGTTGGTCTAGAAGGTCATCAATACGAGGCAGTGGATAGCGATTCTTAACAGTCAACTTGTTGAGTTCTCTATAATCAATGCACATGCAAAACGTTCCATCTTTCTTCTTCACAAAAAGAACAGGTGCACCCCAAGGCGATGAGCTAGGACGTATGAATCCTTTGTCAATCAACTCTTGCAGTTGACTGGCCAACTCTTGCATCTCGGATGGGGCTAACCTATAAGGAGATTTTGCGACTGGTGTAGCGCCAGGCACAAGATCGATGCGAAATTCGACTTCTCGCACAGGAGGAAGTCCTGAAACGTCGTCGGGAAATACTTGCGGGAATTCTTTCATAATTGGAATATCTTCGAGCTTCCTCTCCTTGCCTCCCTTCTTGACGATGTGAGCTAGAAATGCGACGTGGTTCGTGCGAAGATAACTTCGGGCTTGAAGGCATGACATCAATTTGAGTCCTTTCGAATGGGTTTCCCTAAAGATACGTAGTGTCTGACCGTCGGCGAGAGGAATATGAATGAATTTTTCGTGGCACACCACTTCAGCGTGATGCTGGCTGAGCCAGTCCATGCCGATGATAACATCAAAACTTCCCAATTTCATAGGAATGAGATCAATTGGGAAATCGTGATCATTTAGGGTGAGAGTACAATCGCGTATAATAGAATTTAATGAAGTGGGTTTTCCGTCAGCAACTTCCACTGTCAGAGATTCAACGAGATTATCACGAGGTTGGTCGAGGATAGATTCGAATTCTAAAGACACAAAGCTCTTATCCGCACCGGTATCGAATAATATGGATGCATAACTACCATTTATGGGAAACGTACCGTTGACCACATTGTTGTCAGCCCTGGCTTGGTTGGCGTTGGTATTGAAAGCTATCCCTCTAGCAGGTGGAGGAGCTTTGTTAGCTTGGTTTACCGGGTTCGCTTGAGCCTGGGCATGGATGATGTTCACTAGGCGTGGGCAAGTGTTCCTGAAGTGGTTTGGGTCCCCACAATTGAAACAGGCTCGCATGGGTTGCATCATGGGGTAGTTGGGTTGGTAGTAAGGTTGGGTTGTGAGTTGTGCAGGTGGTAGAAGTAAGGGTTGTTGGGCTTGGCCCACCATTTGATTTTGGGTTTGGGTTGGAGGTTGACTGCGGTTCATTCGTTGAAGAGTACGGCAGGTTTGGATGGTGTGACCCGCACGGCCACAACTTGTGCAATGTTGGCAGGGGTTTTCGGGAGGTTGATGGTATTGACAACGGTTACACTTTGGGTGTGGGCCAGTGTATGGCCTTTTGTATGGTACGGATGGAGGGGCAACTTGGGTGATTGGGGCAGCAGTGATGGGAGGGTTGGTTTGGGTGACGACAAAGTTCTTGCCATTTCGCTTCCTCTTACCAGCAAACTTCGAGGATGAACCTGGGTGGTTTGGAATTGGGGGCTCAATGGGTGTTTTCTTCTTCTCATCTTTGAATTTGCTGTTTCGAATGCGATTTTCAGTGAGTTCCGTAGCTAACTCCATTGCGGGTTAAAGTGTTGCAGGCGAAGTGCTTAAAACTGAATCTTGGATTTTCGAAGGGAGGCCTAGAATGTAGTGTTCGACTAAGCGGTATAAGGGGGTGAACAGATTGGGGATCATCTGGTTCAACTAGAGAAATCTCTTATTGTATGAAGTGTGGTCTCCTTCCTTTTGTTTCAATGCGTGAAACTCATCTTTTAGCTTTTTTATTTCGCTTCTTGGGCAGAAGCGTCTCGTCATGATTTCCCTTAACTCTTCCCATGTTAAGGCCATGGCATCTTCAACGCCTCGCTTACCCTTTTCCGTGTTCCACCAGGTAAGGGCTACCCCAAACAACCTTCCAGTCGCGTAACGTACCTTACGGTCCTCGGGACAGTCGCAATTGAGGAAAGTGTTTTCCATCTCCTCAAACCAGTGAAGGAGAGCGGTGACACCTTCAGTCCCTTCATATTTTGGGGGATCGCAGGATTTGAAGTGTTTGTAGGTGCATTTGGGGGTTTTGGGAGGAGGGTTGGCGACGCTTTGGTCTTCTTGGTTGGGAGGGTTGATGGGATTAGCGTTGAGGGCTTGTTGAACTTGTAGCACGATGTCAGGAAGTACTGCGGCCATTTGTTTAGCAATTTGCGTGGCCAAGCGTTCGTTTGACTTTCCTGACCTTCTACCTCCACGTAATTGCCTAGCCGACATTTACAGGAACATATGTAGGAAGATTGTGAGTTCAAGAATTTCCTAGGTGTCATGTGTCGTAAAAAAAATGAAAACAACATAACTGAAAATAATTTAACTACATCCATAGGATGTCTTGGGTTTGCTCATGTTTGGGCCTCCAAAGGTCCCCCATACCATTGCCTGTGTAGTCATGTGGGCCCCCATGACTATTGGGCTTGGTATGATTCACATTGGTGTCGGCGGGTTAACAATCGCACCACCCAAATGAAAATCGTAAAAACATGATTGCGAGATGTATGGTCGGAGGGTGTCCAGGTGTAGACACAATGACAACTCAAAGTGGGGTTAGCTCACACGACGTTTGGTATAGCATGCTTTGGCCTAATAGGTCCTTCGTACTCTCATCGTTAGTCCCCAGGTAGGCAAACTGGTCCTTTATTTTGGATTTATACGAATGCGAAGCCTAGACAGGACGTTCCGACTACCGGTACTCGTACCCTTCCAGTTACTACATGCCCGTTCGTGAAAACTCACTTTGATGTGATTTGAAAACATTACAAAAATCATGGAAATCGTGAGGTGTGTGCTTTCATAGGTATGATATGTTATGAGGATATGAACTATGATGAGCATTGCATATTAACATGTACTTGTGAGAGTGCTTGCATACTATTGGGTGTGAAAATAAACATGAAACATATAAACATCATGAATTTTGCATGTAACACATAAACAATTAAAATTTAGTCAACTATAGTATAGGCTCTTGTAACATCCGTCAAAAATCGGGTTTCCAAAACCCGCTTCGTTTATTTACCGAATAGTCCGTCAAAATTTTCGTCGCGTATATATTGTTTATTTTAATTTTAAACGATACATAATTAATAACATTGATAGAAGTTTAAACCAAAATTAATAAATAACAAAAATAAAAGAATAAAAAAACAACTGAGGCTGCCGGGTTTCGAACCCGGGTCAGCCGGCTAACCAAACAGCCAACACACCACTCCGCCACCCGCTTAGTTTGGAATAATACTGAAACAATTAATACTTAATATAAAACTCGAAACTCAAAGATAGGTAACCAGCGCGCCCAAATCCGTAGTCGCCGGAAAATACGCGAATTTGCGACCGTTTTCCTTTGACTCCGGAATCAAGCAAGTGTAACTGACGATTAACGTCAGTTATAACCGAAAACCTTAAAGCCACTCATTCAAATCGTCAAAATCATAACCGAAGGATGATTAAGTCACTTGACCGAAAACCGTCGAACATGAATATCAAGTCCGAAGATTGTAAGTCTCGTTCAATTCATAACCACACTCTCACCGCATTTTGAAAACCAGTCTCTGTTTCGCCGGAATTCTCTGCAAGTCGCCGGAAAACCGAACCCATTTCATCTCTTTTGCCTTACTCTATAAAGAGGACTTCTAGAGCTTCGACAAAAGTCACCCACACTCACCTCAAACTTCCTGAAGATCTTCTGTCGCAAGTTACACGTCGCCGGAAAAGTTTCAGTCACCGGAATTTTCTGTCGGAGTTAAACAGAAAATTCTAACACCTCGCCCAATCGGTACAAACATTTAACTTTCTTCAATACTGTTTATATGCATTTGTTTAAAACTGGGAATCGAAATTATGTGGGCTAACAGTCGGCATTGGGAGTTCTGGGTTGTTTTAACGAAGAAGATGAAGTTTAGGTTGTGTATATATTTAATATAAATCGGGTTATATCTCGGGTTAGACACACAGTCCAGCGGTGGACTGTGTGCATTTGAAACATAGAGATACCGAGTTCGAGTCTGTCCTTGTTCCGATTCGTCACAATATTCAAGCCTTTTTATAAAACCCAAATACGGAACCTTTCAGTTAGTATATAAGATTAATAAAAACAAGTATTTTAACCAGGTTAGACACACAGTCCAGCGGTGGACTGTGTGCAAAGTTAAACCACATGTCACGGGTTCGAAACTCATCATGCGCACCGGTTTTTAAAAACCTTTTTAAATAAATGATTTATGGATAAATCTAAATAGTATATAAGTATAATTAAAAAAAGAAATATTTCGGGTTAGACACGTAGCTCAGTTGGTAGAGCTGCATGCACGCGTACGAGAGGTCTCGGGTTCGAACCTCACTCAGCGCAAACAAACACAAAGTCCGAACCGGTCAAACAGTCAAAGTCAATGGTCAACGGTCAACTGGTCAAAAAGTCAAAAACTTTTATTTTCTTTTATTTATTTATTTTATTTTAAAAATCAATTAAAAATACTTAAAAATAATATTTTTAAAGTTAGAAAATGACCTTAAACTCACAAAAATAAATCTAAAAATCCTATTAAAATTGTTAATAAAATCCACTTATTTACCGAACCATTATGTTATTATTTAGGTTAGTTTCTCTCGTGGTTAAGTCCAAATTCGTGCGCATTCATCATCAATCCAAGAAACGCAATCACTGTGAGTGAATTCTTACAAATTCCCCTTTTTATTCACGTTTTGGGGTGTATCATGTGTCGCTTAATTTAATTCGCTTATTCAAACTCGTGCTATACCATTATATGATCTAAACTTAGAATGTAAATATTGTTTGTTTGCGATGTATTACATATTGTCAAGTTGTATGCAAATTATTTGTTAGGCCCATCAGTTCCTCGTGGGAGCGAGTTGAACAACGTGTGCCTCAAAACTCATTCATTAGGCCCACCAGTTCGTTGAACAACGCGTGCCTCAAAACTCATTCATTAGGCCCATCAGTTCCTCGTGGGAGTCGAATTGAACAATGCGTGCCTCAAAACAATCAATTGTTGTATGTGTGTGCAATATTTAATATTATGTGTTTTGTGAATAAATTTACCTCTATATTTACTCATATGTGGTTATGCACTTTATTTTATAATCAATACAATAAACACGTTTAAATGTTTTTATAGGATTCACTCGCCAACTTTTTGTTGACCCAAAAACCATTTTTTACACATGATACAGGTAGACAGGTGAAGCAAGGAACACATAGGAAATTGCCTTAGAATAAAAATAATGAAGTCTTGAAAAATGTATAGAACATGTTGTACTAGTATGATTGATTGTAATGATTTTCCTTTAAATTGTAATAATAAATATGAAACATTATAATAAATGTCATGAGCTTTGATGAAAACCCAATCATGCCCCGATCACCTTTTTCCGCTGCGAGTCGGGGTGTGACAGCTCTAAGGGTCTAATAACCTACCCTATATCCTTATAGTCACAGGCTCTGATACCAATCTGTCACATCCCGACCCGCACTGGAAATAAAAGACGGGGCATGATTGGGTTATCACCAAAGCTCATGATATTTACTAAGAAGTTTCATATTTATTAAATTCAAATTACAAATTTAAATATCCAACCAAAAAAAAATTCATACAAATACAAAAAAAATAAAATCTAAATGTTTATTCCTACGCAATAACTTGTTTATTCTTCTAGGCCATCCTAAGTGTTTCTTTACTCAACTTGATCACCTGTATCATGTGTAAAACAGAGGAGATTTTGGGTCAACAAAAGTTGGCGAGTGAACCTTGATAAAACATTTTAAATAATTGCTTGTTTTATTTATTAAAGAAAATTTGTGCATAAATCACATGTGAGCAAGTATATATATGTAAACAATCACAAACCACATTGAATGAATATATGACATGAATGATGATGTATTTGAGATCAAGGCTCAATCAAACGGAGCCGATCTAATGAGGCACCTGATGCTCAACCCGTATCCCACGAGAAACTGATGGGCCTAATGAAAATGAGTGCAATGAAATGATAAATTTAATCCACATATAAATCACACAACAACCAATACACGTTTGATCACAAAATGATATAAGCACAAGTGTTTAAATAAAATAAGGAATGGTACGACACATGCTACACCCCAAAACGTGATTAAAACGGGGAATTTGTAGAGATTCACTCACAGTGGGTGCGTAGTCTTGATTGATGACGAGTGCGCACGAGTTGAGAAACTGGACCGACGAAAGAATACTAACCTAAAATACAACGCGATAACTTGATAAATAAATAAACTAACTTTTTGATTAAAAACCTTTGTTTAGATTTTTGAGTTTATTTTTGGTGATTTTTAGTAATATTTAAGCCTTTGTATTTTAGGTATTTTAAATAAACTTCTCTTTTAATCTAACTATGAAATAATAAATAAATAATAAATAGAATAATAAAAAGAAAAAAAGAAAAAAAATATAAGATGTCAGTCTGACAATGTCTGTCAGACCGGCTGAGCAGCGGACTTGTATGCGGGGAAGAGACTCGAACCCGCGACCTCTAGTTCGTGTGCACGCAGCTCTTCTAACTGAGCTACGTGTCTAACCTGTAAGATTCCGGATTTTAATTATTCTTATATACATCTTAGGTTCATTCAAATTTAATCAAGGTTTTAAAAAGGTTATACTTGATCGAACCGGACGCGCATCAAGGGTTTCGAACTCGGGACCTTGGTGTTGTTTTGCACACAGTCCACCGCTGGACTGTGTGTCTAACCTGGTTAAATCTTGGATTTTAATTACATTTGTATACATATTGCCACTGATATATTTCATTCAAAATAAAAACGGTTATGTGTACTGATGCGGTCATGAGCCGGATTCGAACCAGGGATGTGAAAGTTGTGTTTTGCACACAGTCCACCGCTGGACTGTGTGTCTAACCCGGTTAAATCTTGAATTTTAATTTCATATAACCCGTAACCCACTTCGTCTCCTTCATTCAAGCTCGTTTACCCAGAACATCCACCCGCCTAAAAAACCAGTCTCCAATTTCCCTTAAAGGATTTAAATGAGATAATTAAGATAATATTATATCAAAGTATCAAGAACTTTTACCGAATTGATTTAATCGGCGGTGACTGATTTCGGCTCCTGCTGTATTCCGGCGAACAGGGCTTCCGGAGAACAGAGGGGAAAGTTATAGAGTGGAGGAAAAATAAATTGAAGACTGAGCGAATTTGGATGGGGGGCTGCATTCAGTATTTATAGAGTGGGGCTTGGGCTCGGTTTTAGGAAACCGCGTGCTAAGATTGTCGATTGCTTGCGGGAATGACAGCTACTCGATTGAAGTTGCCAAGAATAACTCGGCGCCAGTTGTCGGAAGGTTCAAACAGAAAAGGAAAGGCGCGTGTGGTGATTTGGCGATGATTTGCAGGTTTTTTCCCGCTCGCATATAAGTGAATATAAGTGATGGCGCGCGAGATTTGTTACAATGTGTGTGTGGTCTAGTGGTTTGTGGGCAACTGGGCGACCCAGGTTCGATTCCCGGTTCACCTATTTTTTTGTTACACTTTTTAATTATCTATTAAGAATTAAATATTTATTATATAATTGATTATTTATTATATTATTTTATTAAGCTTATTTAAAACATTAATTATTTTATATAAGAAATTCTTAAGCAATAATGAAAATAACCGAAAGACAAGAATAAATGCACTTTGATTGATAATTTGGGGCGGGCTTTCGAAACCCGATTTGTACAAATGTTACAATACCTGGGTTAAACCTCCCTTACGATCGGCTTACCCCTGAACCGCTAGGAATCAGCCATTCAAACACCCTTTTTCTAACAACCCAATTTATCCTCACAATTGCATGGAATTAACAAAACTTACTTATAAACTAATCCACAAAAGCAAGAATTCATTCCTATTCTGCCATCACAAGGATACGAAAAATATAATTGTAGCGTAGGGCTACCACTGTCTTCAAACACTCTGGTGTTTTGCCACCGTCCCACCCCGCGAGGGGCTGCTCCCCTACTCGAAAAACGACTCTTAAAACTGCCAACCCCAAGCTCGGATACCAATTGTTGGTTGGAAATCAGGCCCTTGATCAAACACAGTATAAACGAACGGTTTGACTCTTTTTGTTATAAAACAATGAAATCACACCGAAATTACTATAACACTAACCATCTATTTATGCTAAACCAATTTTAATCCTAACCAATCTAAAACTCTAAAATAACCAACTATATAAACCTATCTAATTCAAACTAACACTATTCCCAATTAGAATATAAAAGACTCAATAAATAATTCATCAAGAATTATCTATAACCCGTCATGATCCTTATCTCCTCAATTCAAGGTTTACGTCTTTGTATACTATATTCAAGTTTTCCATGAAGAGGACAGGTTAAGACCAGAGCATAATACGCATCAATGGTCTTATAAAATCGCTATTGTATTGGAATAAGCTTTAAAACTAAGGAGTCCGAACCAATCAATATTAAGTGTGTTTGGTTCACTAACAATATACATCTGAATCAGTTAGTAAGCCTTTTACCCATTAAATTTCAAAATGATGTTGGATGATAATTTTACTCCTTTATTCATTCACTTGTGTTCATAACCCTTTGCCGGCCACTCACGCACCACCTCGTCAATCCACCACCATCTCCTCTACCACTAACTAATCAGGCCGAGCCAAGTCAACCCTTTTACTGTTTCAGAGTCTCTTACACAATCAGACCTCTTAATGACACAACACTTACTGGCACAAAGGTTGTCAAACAACCCCTAAGTTGGGATTACTTTGTTCTTGTAACGCGCTCAGTTGATTTATTCCTTAAATGATTCTCTTAAACAGAGGTGATTTTATATTGAAATTAAACTTAAATAAGTACTCTTTTTGTATTTCATGTAAATATATTGTCAAATCATGAGATTTTAACTAGTTTTAAGGTGTGATCATAAGTTTGTTGTAAAAGAAACATGAGCTTTAAAGCTGATAAAAGCGCGCTTAGATACCCTACGTCATATACGGCTTAGATACTCCACGTGGTACACGAAATATGGCTTGCGGTCTAGCCATTTTAAACATTCAGATTAATATATATAAAGGGTTGAGTTGATAAATGCCAGAGCTTTATCTCCTTTTTTGCTCTCGAGCAAATTGAAAGTGCCAATTGCCAACAGTAGAGACTAAAGCATGTATTGGTCGGTAGATGGATATTTCAAATGAAAGGATAGACATCTTGTAGAGGAATGCCACACATTGCGAGAACCACTATGTAATGCTTTAAAGATATAATGGTAGAGAGAGGGCCGGGTATGTGGTTACACATACAAGTGTTTATGCAGTTCTCACAATTCTCTACTTAAACATGGTTGTATATTGCAACGACACGTACATATTGGTTGGTTTATTCCTTTGAAGCATGTGAAATAACCCTATGTAAGGTTTCTTTTGTAAGGCATATATAGCCATTCCGTCTCCAATGTAATCGAATCCAATGCACGGACTACGAAGGTTCTTCTCTTTGCAACTTTCTTCTCGTTAGCTCCCTCAACACATCATATTTTTCTCATTTTGTTCGAATGATGCAATGTGACGGAGAAAACAAAAGGTTTCTTCATTTTTTATCCTCTTTTATGTACTTCAGTGATTGTTTAGGACATAGGTATGTGTATATGTGCTGAATGCACATTTTCATAGTGATGGTTTTCTTTATACAAAGTTGTGTACAAAATATATCTTACACATGTGGAAACTGTGAAAATGACGGTTATGTTTGTGAAAACATACTATTTTTACATAAATACACATGTGGTTTTGTAAAACTGACGATATAAGATTACTTTAACCATACACGGTGTATACATATATCTATTCTAGACATTTGACGTCTAAAATTTGACAAAAACGTTACGACGTCTACAATTACCAAAAAGATAAATTGCAAAAGCAAAAGCTCTATAATAACATTAATTTCAGATATAGAACTTCAAGATGTCTGCTATTATAACATGAGCATCCTCAATTGTAGTTGGCAATTCTGGGGTGCTCAAAAGAAACCAATTACAAGACCTACTGAATACAGATGCTTTGACTATTCTCTGCTCCATCTGAAGATGTATTTCCTGTGTGATTTTTAAAAATAAGTTTATATAAAAGGATACAACTAACCAATCGGGTGGATCCACGCGTGGTTTAGCTAGACGCTTTTGTGGAAGAAGAAGAAGCTGTTGGTATTGGAGAGGAACTGGAACTATTATCAGAACTGGCAGCTTGAGTGGCTTCTTTTTTCAACTTGAAGTTATTATACGCTGCAACGCCACCAATGGCTGCATAAACAATAAACAGTGTCCACAATTATATCCTTCCAAACGCCCTCTTAGGCCTTGGCTCGTTATATTCATAAGTTTGAATCTTGGTTGACAAAATTCTTTTGGGTCAACCTGACCCGTTTCAACCCGTATAAAAAACTTATCCATTTTGACCTGTTACCCAACCTGTACAACCTGCCAATTTTCCACCTCTGGTAAAAACTAATGTTTTCATAAGTTCTAAATCTTGGGGGGAAATGTATTTGGGTCAACCTGTACAAAGAATTGCCCTGTTTGACCCATTAGCCAACTTGCCCAACCAGCCAATTTTCCGCCTCCAGTAAAACTAATATTTTCATAAATTTTATATATTCGAGCAAAAAATTTGCTTTGGGTCCTGACTCAACTGACATAAAAAAGTTACCCATTTCAACCCGTTACCCAACCCGCCAATTTTCCACCACTAGTGAAAACTACGGGTGAGCTACTTGAGCTCCGCTTGGAAAAAAGCTTGAAACGAGCCGAGCTTAAACGAGCCCGAGCCCGCGCTTCACTAATCAAGCTCAAGCCGGCTCGTGAACCTAAACGAGCCCCCCTGTATATTGAAGTTTTAATTAATATATTAAATATATATATTTAAATAATAATTATTACTGTTTACAAAATTATGAAAAAAAATATTAAAATATATTTAAATAATAATTATAATTAATATATATAAATCAATAAAAAGTTAACGAGCCGAGCCGAGCTCGAGCTTGGAAAATACCTACGAGCCGAGCTCGAGCTTTAGGAACAAAACTCGAATTTATCTGTGCTCGAGCTTTCATAAGTTAAACGAGCTCGGACTCGGCTCGTTTGCACCCCTAGTGAAAATTAATGTTTGCAAAAAGAAAATGATGACAAATTTAAATACCAAGTATTGCATTATTCTTTTTTTTCAGTCTTTACTCCTTTCCAACTGTGTACCAAGCTAACTGCAAAGAACAAAAAGGAAAAGAAAAAAGCACTAAAAGAAGGTGGAAAATGTTACCTATAGCATAACCGAAGATATTTATCAAGGTGAGCTTTGTATCAGCAAAAAGAATTGCTGACAATAAGACCACCACCCAGTCTTTGACAACACCAGCTACACGGATTGTGAGAGCGCTTGTACGTTGAATCACGAGGAAAACCGAAAGATTTAGAGCGAAAGTACAAATAGAATTGAGTGTTAACACGAGCGGTTGAAAGTTCCAAGTCCCCTGTGCATCCATCTTTGGTTTCTCCAGAAATATCCATGGAACTAACAGACAAAGAGCGCTGCACAGCGAATCAAGATTCTGTTCACATGGACAGAAATGTAAAGAGTAAAACGGTGACAGGAAAGAGAAATAAATAATATATTTTTAGAAATAGCATGATGAGTGGATTCCGTTCCGTAGATTGGGTTAAATAGTCAAAATGGGCCGTGCCGGGTTGATGCGCAAACACTTTTTGTCCATTTTTTAATGTCTTTTATACAAACGAGAAAAATACTAAACACATCCCTCAAGTTGACAGTTAACCACATTATGGTGTTCTTTTTATTATTATTATTATTATTATTATTATTATTATTATTGTTATTACTCATGAAAAAATACAGTTCAGTAGTTAACCATAGCATAAGTTGGTCGACAAATACTTTTAGAGTAAAGTACACGGGCAGTCCCTGTGGTTTACCAAAATTTTGGATTTGCTCTCTAGCTTTCCAAAAGTACACGCATGTTCCCTGTCGTTTGCACTTTGTAACACAATTGGTCCCTAGCCAACAAATCTAAAGGTTTCGGCATGTCCAAGTTAGGGACTAAATGCATTACAAAGTGCAACCACTGGGACCATCCATGTGATTTTGGCAAAGTTGGGGATTATATGCGTTGCAAAGTGCAAACCACTAGGACGATCCGTGTACTTTTGGAAAGCTAGGGACCAAATCCAAAATTTTGGTAAACCACAGGGACCATCCATGGACTTTACTCAAACCTTTATATTAGAAAGAAAAAAACCATATAGTGGTTGTTAATAATAGATCCCTAGAACAATCTAATTCTAATCATAATAACAACAATAATCCTAAAAGCAATTTATGAGGTTGTGAACATTGTAAATAAACTTTGGGTGACTTCCAACTTGTCACGACTCACGTGTTTGACCCATTTGACTTGTTACCCATGTAGCTGATTATACATATTTGACTCATCTATGATAAACCAAACCCAAATCTATCCATTCATAAGGAAATACTGGTATAGATGGGAGAAAAAGACTTGCCTGCAAGGGCTCACGTAATACATCATGGAAATGGGGTTCAATTTTAGACCCTTTTTCCTAACAAAGATCTCCATAAATATAAGTCTCAAAGCTTCACCAACAACACCTCCCATTTGGTAAACAACACCAATCCAATTAATGTTGATTTCACCGTACGACGCTACTAATACGCCAAAACTTATCACAGACATTATCAAAAGCATCCTCATGCTCATTACTTCAAGTCCAGCTGCCACCCCAAGTATGAAAACAGCTACAGGCACTACAAATCACTCTATATATATTATTGCTACGGTAAAGCGAATGAGCCAACTTGTTTATAAGTAAATGGGTTGAAAATGCCACCTCTATGTGTGGCTAATGAGAACACCAATTTACCAAATAGGACAGAGATCGATTTAAACATTGAATAAAGTAACAAACTTACTGACTGCTTTTAACATCTGAGCAAAGGCAACAGATATATAGAGGTATGCAGTGTTTCCAAGCCAAAGAGTCATAGCAAACATGGCACCAATTGGTATGACTGATGTTGTGTATCTGTAAGTGGTTATTAACCATACAGAAAGTGAGTTGCAAAAAGAAAAAGAAATATAGCACTTGTAAAAAAAAAAAGAATTGTTACACAGTGACCAAAATAAGCTGTCCACAACATTAAACATCCTCTAGGAATGCATATCATTTGACTACATATATCAAATAAAACAAAAACAAACTTAAGGCTTACATTTCGAGCGTCATTCCTTCCTCAACTTTCAAAATCTGCAAGTAAATGCAAATTTTCGTTACATATTCTATAAGGCGGCTATTTACAAATACCTAGATGTTAAAGCTATACGCATGATGTAAGCATTTTATTACCTTGAGAACTTTAGTGAGCACAAAACAAAGCACGGATGAAAAGATCATATGAAGAAGTGTCAACCCAAGTGGATATGGAAAGTTTATCTCCTTTGATGACAAAACCCACTGCATTGCCACGAACGAAAAATCAAGTAACACTTAATCCGGTCAATACTTTCTGGAAAACTCAGAAAATTAAGATAAATCATACATATAGTCCGCTAATAAGTATGCATTTCCAATTATTTTTTTAATAAAACTACTCTTACTTCGTCGCCTTCACCGGATAGCACTGAAATTTATCCTATGAGTTTTGTTCTCATTTATTTCACCAATTGTCTACAAACCTATCTCATATAACAAAAGTATCATCCCTGACTAATACTTCACCCCCTACGAACCCCATGAAAAATGTACCCCGAGATACTATATTCCAAAATCCAAGATACTACATTGCCCAAAGTGCCCTAAGACCATGCAGTATGGTTCCACTTTCCACTTGAGTGGAAACTGCCACATCAGCGCCACACGCATGAAGTTCTTCACGCCCCTCCCACGGCGGTACACCCCTAGCCTAAATACAGAACATTCTCCCTCCTACCAGCTTGAAATGGGGCAAATTGTTTATGCAATGTGCAACCTACTGTTATTGCGTTTACCTAACTTGAATTCAATAACATTATGCTCATAAACCTCATGTGGTTCTAGCTAGGTATTCAGTGCAAACAACGAACGATTTTTACAACTTTTCATTATAAACATTGAATGCGAAAACCTAACACATCATGTTAACTTGTAATGAACGAAACATACGTTGACCGGAAAAAGTAAGTTATTAGATAAAACTCCTCTTACTTCACCTCCTTCCCTAGATAGCACGGAAACGTATCCTATGACTAGTATACTCCTTAGACCTTAATTTTACCAATATTCTACAAACCTATCTCAAATAACAAAAGCAACATCCCTGACTACAACATTCCAATATACTACACTGGCCAACATGTTCTCCCCCTTATCAGCTTCAATTAGGGGCAAATTGACTTCAACAATATAATCCAAAAATCAACTGAGAAGATCATAAATCATGCTCATAAAACTCAAATTGTTCTAGCTAGGTTTACAGTGCAAACAACTAACGGTTTTTGCAACATTTCATCATATCGCAATAATATCCTCAACTAATCAACGTTTCCTGATGAAATTTATAAACATCAATTGCGAAAACCTACTGCTATTGCATTTACCTAACTTGACTTCAACATTATTATCCAAAAATCAACTGTAAACATCACAGATTATACCCACGAACTTCATCTTATTCTAACTAGGTATACAGCACAAACAACGAACAGTTTATGCAACATTTCACCATATCGTAATAATATCCTCACCTAATCAACGTTTCCTGATGAAATTCATAAACATCAACTGCGAAAACCTAACAGATCTCGTAAATTTGACGAATGAAACGTATGATTATCAGAAAACGACCTTATTGAAGAAGATCTGACCGCTGGAGAGAGCTATGTAAAGAAGGAGGCAACAATAGGTCAGCATTCCGTCTCTCACAGGCAACACTGAATGATTCTGATCCGCCATTTCCGATCAGCGAAGGTTTCGTATCGAAATGAGTCCGATTGATAATGATGTGAAAGCCAAGAGTTACGGGAGGGTTTAGTCGATGGGAATGATCATGTGAAAAACTCTTAAAAAGAGGTTACATATGCTTTCCCTAAAAGTCACATTAGTAATGGTGACATGGACACATGTTACATCCGAGTCACTTTTAGGGTAGGGGCCTTCGGTTGGCTCGGGTTGCGCGGCTACACTGCCGCAAATAGGGGTGTTCCTTTTAACTGATAATTGAAAATCGAATCTGACCCGAGGAACTATCTGATATAGTTAATTGGGTCGGTTATTGGATTATACCTTCACCACTGAAAACCCGAAGAACCCGACTCGAATAACCCGATAACCGAAGAACTAACCCGATGAACACCCCTGGTCAGCATGTTATGCTACATCGCTTAGTATTTTATTATTTATTCCCATATCATTTTGAAATTTTATGTTACAAGAGTAATATGTATATAAAATTAAAGTATACAATCGCGTTAAATGATGGTTGGAACACTTGTAGATACTTTCTCTCAACACAAATTATTTTCCCTGTTTTTTTTTTTCGATTTTAATCAATAAATAAAAATTATTTTGCTAATCATTGACGTTATTTTTCATTCAATAATTCATCGTTGATGTGGCAACCACTCGTTTTCTAATCTGAATCTTGGTCTTTTTAATAGGTAAATCTTTTAAAAAGAACAATAACAAAGTGATGAAGCACTATATATGCAACAAATGAGGCTTAATCCTATGTCAAGTGTCAATGCTATGTGTGTTAACCTATAGTTTCAATAGTTTGAACCGGAACTGATTGAAGAACATGAATCATGAAGCCTTAAGGAGAAACCGTGTTTTTAGTCTACTATTTGGGCGTTAAAAGTTAACCGATAGCCGTTAAACCCGAACCCAATTGACGATTAAACCCGAACCCAATATAGTTAACTGGGTTGGTTATCGGATAATTTTTTCACCATTGAAAACCCGAATAACCTGACCCGAATAACCCGATAGTAATGTCTCGCTTTTTGTAACTTTCCTCGTTTAGAAAGTTTGTCATGTATTCTATTCTTGGAAACTTGTATTCCCTTGTAATCGTATTTCTTTTCCAATCATTGTAATCCGAGGCTTTGATCGTAATAAAACTTGATCATTTTACACAAATTATGCATTGATTATACATACTTGTCATATGTTCAACCCTATACATTCATCTCTCACGCAAACTCATACTTGTTTTACATACAATCAGTCGTAAATACTTGTTCTGATACTATTTATACGTGCAAATACTTATACACACATTCATGATACTCGAATTATGCTTATAAACGTTGTGCATACTTAAAAACATGTTAAATACTAAAGTTTATGCATGAAATGATGACTTATAAGAAGTTTAGGGGCCAAATCATGAAAAACAAAACTTCAAATGGATAAGGAGGCGCCGCGTCACGTGATGCCCTCTCCCTTCTTGCTTCGCGTAACGCGAAGGGGTATAATCCGCAGCGGGTTATTTCCCTTCAGCAGATTGGCCATCTTGTCCACCTCTCCTTTTACCCGATCACAATTTAACCTCCATTAACACAAGACCCTACCTCCTCTCTATATAAACAAGCCTCCATTCACCCATTTTCACTTTTCAAACTCATCAACTCTCTCAAATCAGTTGCAAACATCAGAAAAGTTAGATTGTTCTAAGTGCTAAAGTGAGCACTTACTTCCTTATCTTCCATGTTTCTTCACTTCTTCTTCCTCTACAAAGTTTGGAACACCTCTAGGAGTGTTTCCACAAGTTTACCATGGTAAACCAAGGTCGAACACCACCATTTTGAGGTCCAAATTTTCTGTTTTGGAAGATTTTAATGTAAACTTTTGTTAAACTTGTGTTTTCTCATACAATCTTGTACTTCCTATGCTACTAACCAAGTCTATGGTTAATAAGCTTGTCCAAGGTTGATTCACACGAGTTAGAGGTGTAAATTACCCTCTAAGCATTCTGTTTTACTAGGGTTTATACTACCCACAAATGATGAAACTATCCGAGCTTGCCACAACTCTTAAGGCAAGACTTGTGTTTTGGTATAGGTGTGAATACTTGGAAGGCTTGGCTATCCTAACTTCATTCCACCGCCTCACTTGATGTTTTTACCTTGCTATATCAAGTAGTGTGCTAGACTTAAAGTAACTTAACCATGTCTAGCCTCCGACACTTAGTTAACTCTTTCCATGTCGGGAATGACTCACCCGGGTTAAAGCTTACTTGGCTACTTGATATAGTAAGTAGTTGTATATTTCCTTTTCATTCATGACCATCCGAATCATCCTTGTGATGATTTGTGTATTGGTGAATCATACAATGAGGTTAATCCTTCATGCTTGACTTACATGACAATCTATGAATACTCTTGACGGACTTAACTTAGAATTATTATGTAAACTATATAACATATATAAACATATACTTAACCGCACCCTTGATGATAATCGGATGGTTACTTGTCATGGCAATAGGTTATATTATCTAGGTCTTGAACCCTCGCTACGATTCTAATGGGTAACTTGACCCATGAAATCACATCAACCCTTACGGGACTTATAATGTAAAAAACGAGTGTTTAAGACTAGATAATTACTTTGTATATACATACTTTTACATACTTTAATTCTGAATCCGAACTCGCTACCAAATCCGAATACTTACACACCTTCGTTTACCCCATGTAGGGTGACCTTGGTGTTCCATCCTCCAATTCTCCAACTCTTCACGGGATTACCAAAGGAAAGCTTTGCAAAACCGTGAGTACACTCGAACGCCCTTTTTACGCTTTACACTTTTGGGTGCAATATGTATAACCTATCAAATTACACATTCACACTTATACTTTATGCAAAGACAAACAATCCATACAAGCATGCTTAAAATACGTGATACTTGATTTGTATTCTTGGAACATTCTTATGTGATTAACTTGTCATTAATTTCGTACGAGCCTCCGCTTAACATGTATAGCGTCTATAGGAGTAACGCACCGCCCGTAGTCTTGTGGTCATGTTAAGTCTTTTAAATTCATGCGATAATCAGAGGATTGACTTGTATAATTACATGCCATGATTACATTAATCTAGTTAACTATTTTTGCCATGCGGATTTGTTTAAATCTTTTACATACTTATGCTATATTAAACTTGTGTACTCGCCGATGCTTTGTGTGTTGAACTATACTTTTAACATGTTGCAGGTTGATGATGTTGATATTGACGAAATCTAGTAGGGACGCCTTAGAAACGCATGTAAAAATGCTAGATTTTGTTATTGTATTATTAATGAATTTTATCGTACTTTAAATTTCGAATTGTTGCATTATGTTTTCTTGTAATATACTTGACAATGATTATCTATGGAAGAAATCTGTTTTAAATTAAATATTGTCACATTAGTGTTATGAAGTCTCGAGCAATCTCGTTCATCTCACTCCATTGATTCCGCCATTGGTAGAGGTGTGACAGATTGGTATCAGAACCATAACTATAGGGAATTAGGTAGAATTGTCATGTTCGACCTAGTCTATAGTAAGTACCAAACTTGATTATTTTTTATCCTTGTTTAGTATGATAATCCTATTTTTCTTCGATCTTTTCTTTTGTCTTGAAAAATACATACGTCTTTCCTAAGACGTTACACAATATACACTTGAAGACTTGAAGACACTCATACTTCACTAACGAGGCGATTTGCACCAAAAAATAGGCCTAAAGGCCCGCAATTTTTTTTTGGTGAAATCCCTCATTACGGGTATTCGATTTTACACAAAGTTACGCCATCAAGTTAGGAGTGATATCCACATATTGATAGAAAACTTCCATTTCATACTTTAATGGTACCTTGGGTTGGATTTGGTAAAAAATGAGGTGGTCGTCCCTTATTGGTTGATGTCATTTGGATATTTAGGATTGTGCTTCTAATACCCTTAGAAAATCTGGATGATTCACTGGTTCGGGTAGTTTATTCGGTTTTGGAAATTTATTGGTTAGTGAATGGATGAGGCAAGCTCGGTGATTTTTCACGAATTCACTATAAATTTATCGGTTTATTTCTGTTGTTCTGATCCGGATTTCATGATATCTTATGCTATATGTCTCGTCATTTTTCCTAACAATATGATTGTGATTATGATACTTAGTATCATTTGAATGGCTTAGATAAGGATGTGTAGAAAAACGTGTTTAAGATATGAATGGCTTGGATAAGGATGTGTAGAAAAACGTGTTTAAGATATAAAGACAAATGATTTCGTTGTTAACATGTATTCATGCACACACCCATTTTTAAGGGTGTGCGTCTGGATGAAACCCGATAGAAACTAAACCCAATAATTCTAAAAACAAAAATCAAAGATCAGATTACTATAGGATGGATAGCTCATGACAACTATTAAAGTTTAATATTTATTCATGCTCAAAATTAAATAATGTTATGCAACCAAATAAATCAAACAATATCCAACACATAAAACACTGAAAATAAATCAGGTTTATTGTCTAAGGCATATCCCCACGTGTCCTCAGCCTCATCACTTCAAACCTTTTCACCTGTATCATTTGTAAAAGTAGTTTAGGTCAACATAGGTAGTGAGCAAATCTTATATTGTAACAAAACAATTTTAGTTTATTTATTTTAAAAGGTTTACCATGCAATTCAATTGAAATAAAATGATCAAAATAACTAACGTCACAACAGTTAACCACCACCAATCAATGCGATAAGTGATAAATGCAATAACTATGAGACTCAAATCCATCGATGAGCGAATCTAGTGATGGTGGCGATATCAAGCTACAACCCATGGTAATGGGGAACCAGACAGCCAGTGGATCCATGTGCGTGACGATTAGCGACATAAAACAATAGATGGTTAGTAAACAATTACAACTACCACATAATTATACATTGAGTTGCATGTATTTGATAAATGAAATAAATTGAGATAAGTGAAACAATGCGATAAATGACACATGACACACCCCAAAACATTTAAATTGTAAAAAAGGGAATTAGAAAGATCAACTCATTGGTTGCGTATTTTGATTACTTGAGATAGCGTACGAAGAATGAAAAAACTCCAAAAGACGAAATTACCCTAAAAATATAATATACAAAAATACTAAAAACCATAATAACACATTGCAAAACTTCAACCTATTATTTGGGGACTTTGGTGAAATCTTAAAATATATTTATTAAATTTCATCGTGAATGATTATTTAATTGAACCGATTAGTTTTATCCGCAAAGTTCATGTCTTGTTTCACCATGGTTTTCCTAGATCTTAAAGGATCCGGATGAGATCAATGGCCTTTGTCTCTTGGAAAGGTTAGGAATTTTCCCCCGACTATAAACTTTCACGGATAATTAAACTGAGTCTTTTATAAAAATAATTATTAAAGGGTATTGAGATTTTATTTAAAAAAATATAGATCCACAACTTTATATTTTCATAAAATTAAATTAATATTTTTAAAATTTTATGTTGATAATTTATATATATCACGAGAACCAATGTTAACACAGCAAAATAAACTCACCCAACACAACCAAAAAACCTAAACACTCACCACCACCCCACCCCACCCACCCCACCATAACCCAAAAACCTAAACACAGCCCTACCCCCTTCAAAAAAAACTATACCACATCAAAAACCCCCAAAAACCTAAACACCCTACCGCCCGAAAACCGAAAAAGACCTAACCCCCCACCCATTAAAACCTAAAAAAACCTAAACACCTCACTGACGTGATGTCGTAGTCTCACGTAAATTTAATCCAAATACTACTAATAGTTAGCGGTAAGTGGGTATCGAACACAGGGAGCTTGTGGAATATGTGTTATCTAAAGTTTATACTAAATTGACTAATTTATCTAAAATGCAAGAAAATGAGTTAACGATTTTTAGTGTTTTGGTTTTAAAATTAAACAAATTGCAATTCAACTATTGGTTGTTAAAACAGATTAGAAGCAAGTAATCATCCTAAGTTCCGGTTTCAATTAACACTTGTGTTTTAAATCCAACTAGAAAGAATACATAGACATGACTCGTGTATGACTATTTGTTCATGATGAAAGGGATCTAAGACCTCGGATTACAAAGATGCGAGGTTGTTACCCGATGACCAATTAACTAATATCCAACCCTAAACCCTCCCGTGATATCTCGATTGTCAACGACACCAAGAACGTACGATTAAGGTTAGATCAAAACATCAATCAACAGTTTACAAACAAATATTCAAACACCATAATAAATTACAAACATTGCAAGTCTATTATTCTAGAAATTAAGGATAAAAACACAATTGTTTCAAGCAAACCTTCCACCTAGGATGATCACAATGAGTTTAGCCACTCATGGTCTTGCAAATCATCACACCTTCAAATGTTATGTTCATAGGAATCATAAACACCAAACAGAATGTTAGAAATTGTTTTTGGACCAAATAACACACTCAAAATCGTCTCTCAGACTCTGCAAAAACGTCTCCAATGATTAATATCCTAAAAGTCCCTTGAAAACCGAATTAAAAAGGGCAGTTACACTTTTCTCGCAGGTCGCCACCGTAACCTATGGTGCCCACCGTAGCTTACGGTGGTCAAAACTTTCCTTATGGTCCCAAGCTTTTGGTTTACGGTGCATAAAGGTATCAGACCTCACCGTAAGTTACGGTGCCCACCGTAGCTTACGGTGGTCAACAGCTTTCCCCTTTTCTCTTTTCTTGTCAACTCTACATGTCTCCACCTTCTTTTGTCTAAGTACAAGCTCCCATCAAAGCACGTTAAAATCGCTTGTTGATGCTCTTCGGTACCTGTAAAGCCATACACACCGTGGTAATCAAATCCTAATAATTAACTAAATTAAGTGCGGAATATTTATTGTTTTAAAGCAGTTGAGGGTTGTCCAATGGAAAAGCAAGTGTGGAATCAAAGGTAACATAACACTTACAATTCTACAATGCATCATCAGTAATGTAAGGAAGTGCATACCTTTGCTTTGTAGAAGATAACAATACTAAGAACTTCAAAATTAACCAAAACCCACCAAAAACCCTAAAATTTTCGGACCCAAAAGTCTTATATCGACCACCCAAACATTGGATTCTTCAAAATGCAAGCACAATTTCAGAATCCTGCAAAATTTTAGTCAAGATTGACCCAAAAATCACTCGATTTGGTGAAGATATGAAGAATTGGTGAAGTGTTGTAATGGGTTCTTGAAAGGTTTTAAGGAAGAAGAAGAAGAATGAAATATGTGGCTAAAAGATGTGCAGGAAATATGTGGCTAGGGTTAATTTTCGTATTTTACTTTCCTTTACGGCGGACCCACGCCCAGTGGCCACCGTAAGCTACGGTGGCCACTGGTGAAAAGCGAGGCCGTAAGACAGACGCTCAGCACCGTAAGGAAATTCAAGTCCACCGTAAGCACAGCGGGGGCCGTAAGCTACGGTGGTATCTGATATTTTTTATTTGAATATTTTTAAGATCATTTTTAAACATAAATATCATGCTACCCCCTCGAAATACTCGTGTTGTCCTCAACACCATGTTTGAGAAATTTATAAGAACTTCCCCACTCTTGTTTCAAACGCAAGTTAAAATGAGCTCGGACAATTACTTGAAAACAAACAAACTAACTAACAACTAAATTAAATATTTACACTACCAAACCTGGGCCTCTTATGCTTAATCCACATCCAACGGGCGTAAATGTAGCCCACCTTATCAAGCTCGAGATGTTTGATGTCGTTCCCTTCCAAATACGGTTTGAGCCGATGCCCATTCACCATTTGCTTCGTGTTAGTATGAACATCTATAGTATCTACATCTCCAAACTTGCACACTCTTGTGATTACATAAGGACCCATCCATTTACTATTCAACTTTCGCGCAAACAACTTTAATTTTGAGTTAACTAAACCTTTTGACCCACTTCAAAAGTTTGTTTCCGGATCTTCGCATCGTGGACCTTTTTAAGCTTATCCTTATACGCGCAACACACTCATACGCTTCATCTCGGATTTCCTCTATCTCGCTCAACTGGAACTTCCGGATTCTACCCGCTTCGTCATAATCTGCGTTCACCATTTTAATCGGCCAGTGCGCCCTATGCGCTAACTCCATCGGTAAATGACATCCTTTCCCATACACTAACCGATAAGGAGTTGTACCAATGGGAGTTTTATAAGCCGTTCGGTATGCCCATAACGCATCATCCAACTTGCTTGACCAATTTTCCTATCCGTTCATACCGTCTTCATTAGGATTTCTTTGATTTGACGATTAGACACTTCAACTTGTCCACTAGTTTGCGGGTGATACGGCGTGGCAATTCGGTGATTCACATTATACCGCTTCAACAATTTTCCAAAATTAAAAATTTTGAAATGCGAACCACCATCGCTGATTATAACCCTCGGGATCCCAAAGCGAGCAAAAATATTTGATTGCACAAACTTACAAACTACTGAATGATCATTAGTCATTGTTGGTATGGTTTCGATCCATTTTGAAACATAATCCACCGCAACCAAAATGTACAAAAACCCATTCGAACTCGGGAAAGGCCCGATAAAATCTATACCCCATACATAAAAAATCTCAACCACCGAAATAGGTTGCATTGGCATCTTGTCCCTTTTCGAAATACTTCCCATCTTTTGGCAATTAAGACAATTCCGGGCAAACTCACAAGCATCCTTGAAAATTATCAGCCAATAAAACCCACATGTAAGTACCCGATATCCCGTCTTGTGACCACTAAAGTGCCCCTCACAAGTGGATGAATGAGCATGAGTTAAGATTTCTGACACTTCCGTTTTCGGCACACATCTCCGAATCACATGATCGGGCCCGATATTGTAAAGGTCCGGTTCATCCTATATATATTGCTTGACTTGGACCATAAACTGTTGTCTTCTACTTTTCGTCCAATGATTAGGAATAACACCCGTAGCCAAGTAATTCACATAATGAGCATAACACTGTGCAACAGAAGTAGAAACAGCTAACAGTTGTTCATCGGGAAACCGTTCATTAATTTCACTAGCCTCGTCGACCCCCTCCATTGGAATTCGGGATAAATGATCCGTCACTATATTTTCACTTCCTTTCTTATCCCGAATTTCCAAGTCGAACTCTTGTAACAAAAGCACCCAACGAATCAATCGAGGCTTCGCATCTTTCTTATCCATCAAGTAACGAACCACACTATGGTCCGAATACATAACCACCTTGCTTCCCCATATATATGACCGAAACTTGTCCAAGGCATACACCACTGCGAACAACTCCTTTTCAGTTGTGATGTAATTCAGTTGCACCTCGGTCAATGTTTTGCTTGCATAATAAATTGCCACCGGCTTCTTGTCAACTCTTTGACCCAAAACCGCTCCAATAGTTGTGTCACTAGCATCACACATAATCACAAACGGCTTTGACCAATCTAGCGGTTGCAAAATTGGAGCTTTCACCAACTATTTCTTCAAGACAGTAAAAGCTTGCAAACATTCATCAGTAAAGTCAAAGGGTACATCTGTTAATAACAAATTACATAAATGTCACACCTCGGATTTCCAACCCCGAAATCCATACACCGGTGGGCCCGGGTAGGGAGTATCGTGACATCAGTTGATAATCATCATGGTCAATTAAACACGACACATTGGAAATCTTGGAGTAAAATTACTATTACAAACCGAATGTTCAAAAATACAAAATAATATACAGGCTCGTAATAGAAGATCCACAGGCGGATCATAAATTGTACATGGAAAGAATATAAAACAGACTTTGGGCAGATTTAGGATTTGCAAGATCCTCTATCACTACCGAGCACTTTCGGCCTATTTTTGTATTGTACCTGCAGTTAGTCTTTTGAAAATACGTCAGCTTTCGCTGGTAAATACACCCAACTGACTCGATTTGAAAACATTCCAAAAATGTTTTAAGTGTGTATTAGCACAAAAATCTTTTTATAACTTGGGTTAATTGACAGTCCAACCTTGTTAACATATTTACATGTTTTTCATACATACGGGGCTCGGCACAAAAAACCGAGACACAATTAACATACACACCACTTTGGACTCACGAAGGAGTCAATTCTTCCCAACCTTGTGGGAATGCATAATTGAGCGTCTATCGGGTGTATGCCTACACTCGCGCTAAGGACGTGGCCATTTCGATTGTAATGAGCCGAGGATATCCAGGACACAGCAGTTAACCCCCGATGTTTAAATTATCAAACAAAACTGATTAAAACAGAATATGCAAATCTCTATTCAGAACTGCCGTTCGATTAATCCCATTTCCGACCAAGCGGTAATAATTTACCGTAACCCAAGCCCGTATAGGGGAAATAAGTCGAGAGTATTTACCTGAGCTAGTCTTCTTTAATTTTTAATAACTCAGCCGTACACAAAAAGGACTAAGTGCAGATAGCATTTACCGGCAAGTCTCTAGTCTGGATTATGGCATAAACTAACCATTTAAATACTAACGGTCTTATTTAAGTCATAGACTTAGACCGACTAGCGTACTTGATCAAAATGTATGACGCTAGATTAAACGATGATTGGATAGAATGTAGTTTAATCCCAACAGTACCTTAACTTGTTTAATATGGGTAAACTATTAACATTCTGGATTTTGAGACTTAAATGACAAGGTTAAACCCGTTTCGGTATCGGGTAACCGGATAAGTCATGGACAAGTTTTATATGCTATTATATTTAAATAAGTTAAGATATCAGTAGGATATCAACTTATATGCCCGTTAAGTTTTAAAACGAAATTATGCCTCGTAAGGGCGTTTTGGTAATTTCACATCATATAAAAGGAACTTGAATATAATTTAATGTTATGGTTATAAGTATTCTGGAAAAATACTTTATTTATGATATAATATCAGTAGGATATCAATTATATGTGTATTTTACCTTTTGTGACCAAACTATGCACCGAATGGGCATTTTGGTCATTTTACACATAGTTTATAAATTATTTGGGATTTTGAGTTCATAACATGTACCTACTGTAAATATGTTTAAAATAAGTTTTAAAATCAGTAGGTAACAAGTCTTGGTCCATTTAAAACCATACTATGCGCCGAAATGGCGCTTATGTCGTAATATGACGTCTTTAAGTGATGTTTTATGAAAACTGATGTTATAGTCAGTTAAAAATGTTTAAAATATGTTATTTAGTATAACATATCAGTAGGTAAATGATTTACCTTAAAAAGATTTGATTAAAACTATTTTATAAGCCGCAGGGGCTAAAACCGTCATTTATCGACATAGTTTAGGACTTGCTTAAAAACTCAATTTATAACTTTGTTTAACATCTCAAATAATCCTACTTATAATATTACATCGGTAGAAACTCATTTTCAAGTTCATTACCATTTAAAACGTTGTTTTATGCAAAAAGGACATTTTGGTCAAAGATGACATAATTATGGAACTTGTACATAAACTTGGATTCTGATTATGATCATGTAATATAACCTCAGAGGGTTATGCTACATAATATTATGATCATAATGCAACTTTAGATCAGTAGGTAACTAATCTAAATCGGGTCAGAATCGAAAGTCAAAGCAGAAGTCAAACTTCGCGACTTCGGTTGCAAACCGACCCTAGAACTGAAATTGATGAGCGGAACATGTTCTTACATGTTCTAATAATTATTACCATCTTGTTTAAGTGTCAAAACAGGTTTCATAACATATATAAGATCAATTTATAATTTTTCCGAAAAATGGCCTGTTTGACTTTTTAATATTATAACCTTGACCCGTCAATTGGTCTAGCAAACGTGATCTTCAGGAGGTGCCCTTCATAGGGATTAACACATACCTTATTACGATCACTTAGCCATGTTCATTTCGAACAACGGCTGGACCATAATGGTCTTAACCGAAAGTCAAATCGTTTTCCGAAAAGCGTTTGACTTTTGGCTATAAAAACCTATAAACGAAAATGCAAGAGCAAGGAACACTTACAAGAGGTTCCTACAATGCAAGAGAACTAAGTTGGATGCTCCTTTCAGCTAGGAAATTTCAGAGGATGGAGAAGAGTGATTTAATGAGAAAGGTGCAAGTTGGAATGAGAACTTATGCACCTATTTATAGTTGGAGAGCTCAAAGGAGGTGAAGCCAGGTGTTTAGGGGAGTAAGAAGAAGCTTACAAGTGTCCCAAAATGTGGCATAGCAGTTTAGAGAAGCCATGGTTTCGTTTCAATGGTTTTGGAGCTTTGCTTGGTCTCCAAACAAATTTTCTGCGTTAGACCTGTTCTCGCGGGGTGCGAGAGGCCCAGGCAAGGTCTCTCGCGGCCCGCGACCGCCCCACGGCCAGATTCAAAATTTGACACTTTTAACCCCTTAACTTTAAAAAGCTTATAAAAGCCTTCTAAAACACCTTTTTGGCACTTTTAGCCCTCCGTAGCCAATACTTGGCAATCCGGGATTATCCGTGACATTGTCGAGCTCTCAATTCGTTAAAAGGTCGCTCAGAGGTAAGATTTAACATGTTGACACTTTTAATCCCTCCGTTATCCAACTTTCACATATTTACAAAATTGAACTCTCTCGTCCAACAAATGGTACGTATGAGAGTTTAGGACTTCACAAAGGATCACTCAGAGGCTTATGATAAGCATGTTGATCCCGATGTCACTCAGAGGCCAAATTTCAAGCATGTTAACATATCAGTCACTCAGAGGCTGTTATTTATGCATGTTGACATCGGATCGTCACTCAGAGGCTCAGATTGAGCATGTTGACGCCTTTAGTCCTTATTGGTCTTTAACAGACTATATTTAAATACAACACGTGTCACTATATTATTGGACACGATTTTACAGGGTGTTACAATAAAGGTTTAGTAATAACACTAAAACCTTTAATAAATCTCCGGTAAAATCCTACATGTCTAAAAAATGACCTTACCCCTTTTACATTTTTAGGTGGAGGCAAAGATGATATTACCCGAATTTTTGCCTTATCCACCTCCATCCCCCTTTCAGAAATAACATGACCCAACACAATACCCTCTTGGACCATGAAATGACTTTTCTCCCAACTAAGCACCAAGTTTTTCTCGACACATCTTTTTAAAACTTTTTCTAATTCGTCGAGACAAGATTCAAAACTTGTGCCAAAATTGGAGAAATCATCCATGAATACCTCAAGTGACTCCCCAACCATGTCCGAAAAAATACTCATCATACATCGTGGAAAGTCGTCGGGGCATTACACAAACCAAATGGCATTCGTCTAAAAGCAAAAGTGCCATACGGACATGTGAAAGTGGTCTTGTGTTTGTCATCCGGGTGGATAGTTATTTGGTTATACCCCGAATACCCATCTAAAAAGCAGTAATATTTTTGACCCGATAATTTTTCAATAATTGGTCAATGAAAGGTAATGGAAAATGGTCCTTAGAGGTCGCGGCATTCAATTTTTGGTAATCGATACAAACACGCCACCCGGTGATCGGTCGGGTGGCGATTTGTTCACGATTTTCGTCTTTAATTACTTAAATACCGGCCTTTTTAGGCACCACTTGGGTAGGACTTACCCAAGCACTATCTGAAATGGGATAAATTAAAACCTGCGTCTAACCATTTAATTACCTCCTTTTTACCACTTCTCATAGGTTCGGGTTTAATCTTATTTGAGCTTCTCTAGTCGGCTTGCATCTTCTGTTGTGATGATTTTATGCATGACAATAGATGGGCTAATTCCTTTCAAATCAGCAATCGTCCACCCAATAGCCGTCCTATTCGCTTTTAGCACCTTCAACAATTCATGCTCTTGAGCCGTCTCCAAATTAGAGGCAATAATGACCGGTAAAGTGTCATTATCCCCTAAAAGTGCATATTTCAAATGGCCCGGCAAATCTTTCAACTCTAACTTTGGTGGCTCCTCTAATGATGGCTTCGTGCCCGAACTAATTTCCATCGGTAAGCTCTCGAACTGATGGGTCCATGGCGGTCGACCCTCTTTAACCAGCATAGCATCTTGCTCTTTTTCCTCCATCCTTAACGCACATGCATGTACCTGCTCAGAAAAATCACAAACACACTAATCTACACACTCTTCCTCATACTCATGCGGCTCAGATCCATCAACCAGATATGCCATAAAACACTCATCAACACCAATAGAGTTAGAAATGTTAGTAAAAACATTCAATCTCATTTTTCTATTACCAAACGTCATGTCAACCGTACCAAGTCGACAATCAATCACGGCATGAGCGATGCTCAAAAATGGCCAACCCAAAATAGCATTTTATTGTTGTTTTGGGTCCGCAGATGAGTAGTCTAGGACCAAAAAGTCCACCAGGTAATAAAACTCATCAACCTTCACTATGACATCTTGAACCATCCCTCGGGGTAACTTATGAGATAAGTCGGCTAGAACAACCGTTGTCTCAACCCGAGCTAATGGACCAAAGTCATATTGATCATATAAACCCCCGGTAAAATACTTACTCCGGCTCCAAGATCTAATAACGCCTTTGACATTGGAAAATTTCCAACTTGAATATTTATAAGTGGCGTTCCCGGATCTTGGAGTTTGGGAGGAAGGTCCCCTTTTAGTACCGCACTTACTTGTCCGGTCAAATCAACCTGCTTAGGCAATTTTTTCTTTTGTTGCCTCTTTTGGGTGCATAATTCTTTTAAAAATTTTACATAAGCAGGTACTTGTTTAATTGCATCGAGTAAGGGAAGAATTACCTTGACTTGTTTGAAAACATCCCACAATTCTTCTTTTTGAGGACCCCTTGTTGAAATATATTTTTCTTACTCGGGTCAACTAAAGCTGATGGGAACGGGACTTGACTTAGTTCCCCTTCCTCATTTTTATCGTTTAAACTTTCACCCAACCCCGGTTTTTGAATTACCTTTTCAACATTAGGGTCCTTAGACACAATTGGTGGTGAGACTTTATCCTCATCACTTTTATTCCTCGTAATATCTTCAACCACCCCATCAACCAAACCCGGTGACAAGTTTGCCTTAAATTCTTTACTACTTCTTAAGACACTAACATGGTTAATAGGAATATTACGTGAAGAACTATGGGAAGGATTTACCTTAGTGTCGCTAGGAAGTTGGCCTTTACCTTTTTTCAACTCCGCTACCTCGGTTGCAAATTGACCCATTTGAGTGGTTAATGTTTGGATGCTTTTGTCACGAACCTCATCCTTTTGCATTCGAGCTTCATCAAGTTGATTTCTCCTTTGCATTTCTTGTTGCTTCATCTGGAGCATATCCATAAATTCATTCCCACTTGATGAAGTTTGACCCGTAGTACCACTTTGGTTACCCGTTTGTTGAAATTTCCCTTGGTGGTCTTGACTATTTCCACCCTAAAATTTCCTTGATTGTATTGTTGGCGTGGAACAAAATTTCCTTGAGCTCCTTGGAAATTCGGATTGGCTTGATTCGCTGGGTTCCCATAGCGAAAATTGGGATGATTCCTTAACTCGGGGTGGTATGTGTTGGAGTTCATATTAAAATTAGGACCACCCCCTTGAATAGCGTTTACCTCTTCTACTTGACCTTCACCTACACTCACCAAACACACATCCATCGCATGACCCAATTCATTACAATTTGTACAAACATCATATACTTGATTGGTTGCTTTTACCCCTCCATCATCTACTGCATAAACTTGAGGTCTTGTAATAACATGCCTTGCCCTTCTTGAGGATTGTGCTTTTCTTTTAGACGTGACCGCCATTTGCTCCAAAAATGCCCAATCATCTTGCTCAAAATTGGTACCAAACGTACCATTAGTAATTGACATTAAATCACAAGCATCTTCCGAACTCAACCCCTCATGAAAAGCATTCAATAACTCCCAAAGTGCGATGCGATGATGAGGACAATTTTTTAACATCATGTTAAACCTCTCAAATGCTTCAGGAAACATCTCACCCGGTTGTTGTTGAAAACTTCTCAAGCTCCGCCTAGCCTCATTAGGCTTTTGAGCTGTGAAAAACTCTTCAAAAAACCTTTGTTGCATGTCGGCCCATGTGTATATTGATGCGAATGGTAAAGTATGGAACCATCTTTTTGCCTTGTTTTCCAAAGAAAATTGGAAGAGTACCAACTTAACATCATCTGAAGGAAAACCTTGCCCTCCAATAGTGTTGCAAATAGAATCATATGTCTCCAAATAGAAGTACGGTTCCTCCGTTGCTAGCCCTTTGTACTTCGGCAAACTTTGAAGTGCGGTTGTTCTAACCTCAAATGTCCTTCCATCCGGGTGATGAGGTATCACCACCGGAGAAGGGTTATTAGTAATAACGGGCCTAAAATGTGCTTCAATCCCCCTCACCACCTCTCAGTGATGTCTTCGCGGAGCACCCAATGGTACTCTTGGTCGACCCGCTTGACCTTGCCTTAGCCCTTGAGGTGCAAACTGTTGTTGATAATGAGGTTGTTACATTGGCCTTTGAAATTGAGATTGTTGATGTTGAAGTTGAACTTATTGTAGAGGCATTGGTCGTTGAAACTGTGGCCCTTGCGGACGAATTGGTTGTATCCCTGTGGGTTGCCTAACCATGTCTTGAATTGTTCCATTTGTTGCCTTTGTTGGTGAACCATTCCTCCTTGAGGTCCCAGATTACCTCCATCTCCTTCGTAATAGTAACTCTCTTCTTCGTAACCTCCAAATTCTTCTTTATACCTGTCATCAAACCCATCTCCTCCTACACCCAAAGATTGCACAAACTGAGAAGATGGATAATGGAAACCCGGTTGGATTGGTGGTTGAAATGTAGAGAAGGCATGAACAATGGTTGAACTTGGTGGAAATTGACTTGGTAATGGTTGTTGGGTAGAAGATGATTGGCCCGAAGTCGGGAAAAAGGAAGAAAGTGGTGGAACCATTGATGTGGGGCTGTAATCTGGTTTGGGTAATTGTAGGTGATGTGGTGTTGGTTGGGTCGACTTCATGTGTTGAAGTATGATGGGTGGTAGGAATTGGTGAAGGTGTGGATGGTGATGTTTGACTTGTAGTGGAAGGTAATGGATCCATGGTGTTAATTGGTGAAATTGGTGTTGTAGGTGTTGTTGGTGAACCACTGATTTTATTCTCTCGTAGCAAAACCCTGTTTCTTCGCAAAGTTCGTTCGATCTCCGGATCAAAGGCCAATGGTGATAGCTTGTGAGAGCCTCTAGTATGCATGCACCTGTAAATACCTACACACTAACACAACCAGCGTAAACCCAGAAAATAACAAACTATACTATCAAAAATAACACACGTTGCGTACTAATCCCCGGCAACGGCGCCAAAAGACGTGATGTCGTAGTCTCACGTAAATTTAATCCAAATACTACTAATAGTTAGCGGTAAGTGGGTATCGAACACATGGAGTTTGTGGAATATGTACTATCTAAAGTTTATACTAAATTGACTAATTTATCTAAAATGCAAGAAAATGAATTAACGATTTTTAGTGTTTGGTTTAAAAATTAAACAAATTGCAATTCAACTATTGGTTGTTAAAACAGATTAGAAGCAAGTAATCATCCTAAGTTTTCGGTTTCAATTAACACTTGTGTTTTAAATCCAACTAGAAAGAATCACATAGACATGACTCGTGTATGACTATTTGTTCATGATGAAAGGGATCTAAGTACTAGAATTACAAAGATGCGAGGTTGTTACCCGATGACCAATTAATTAATATCCAAACCTAAACCCTCCCGTGATATCTCGATTGTCAACGACACCAAGAACGTACGATTAAGGTTAAGATCAAAACATCAATCAACAGTTTACAAACAAATATTCAAACACCATAATAAACTACAAACATTGCAAGTCTATTATTCTAGAAATTAAGGATAAAAACACAATTGTTTCAAGCAAACCTTCCACCTAGGATGATCACAATGAGTTTAGCCACTCATGGTCTTGCAAATCATCACACCTTCAAATGTTATGTTCATAGGAATCATAAACACCAAACAAAATGTTAGAAATTGTTTTTGGACCAAATAACACACTCAAAATCGCCTCTCAGACTCTGCAAAAACGTCTCCAATGATTGATATCCCAAAAGTCCCTTGGAAACCGAATTAAAAAGGGCAGTTACACTTTTCTCGCAGGTCGCCACCGTAGCTTACGGTGGTCAAAACTTTCCTTACGGTCCCAAGCTTCTGGTTTACTGTGCATAAAGGTATCAGACCTCACCGTAAGCTACGGTGCCCACCGTAGCTTACGTTGGTCAGCAACTTTTCCCTTTTTCTTTTCTTATCAACTCTACATGTCTCCACCTTCTTTTGGCTAAGTACAAGCTCCCATCAAAGCATGTTATGCTATTTGGTACCTGTAAAACCATACACACCGTGGTTAACAAATCCTAATAATTAACTAAATTAAGTGCAGAATATTGATCGTTTTAAAGCACTTGAGGGTTGTCCAATGGACCACACGTCACTCACCCAAGCTAAATGCTAAAAACAAAACCCTAAAGTTAAACCCCATAACTAAATGCTAAAAAAGTTATTTTAGTTAAATCACGACTTTAGCAAAAAAATAGTTTAATAAATTATTATAAATAAAAAACTGCGATTTTTAACGGTTTTAAAAATAAAAAAGAACTTAGTGCATTTTTTAAGATTTTTTTAAGTAGTTTTGATTGTATTCACATTGATTCTTGTGGTTCTCACTATAAAGGGGAGTTTCTAACATATTTTTGCCATATATATATATAGGGTTAGGATAAAATGACTTATACGAGTTGTAAGAGCTTAGAGAATTCGGCCTTATGAAAGGTTTTTTCAAGAATTTCTTTTACCAAATATCTTTAAAAAATGAACTTTTCCAAAAAAAAAACTAGTTTTTTTATTTACGACAGCCGTAAATACTGTAAAAAGTGATGTCATTCTTATGTTATCACCTTTTTACAGTTGTTGTAAGGGGCCGAAAAACACCATTTCAATTTTTCTTACGACAGTTTTCTTAACATTTTAATTTAGGGGTGTGAAAAAATAGGGGCAAAACTCGTACGGAAAAGCCAAGCGCGTGCGCTCTCTCTCTCTCTCTTATATATATATTGATGGCATAAAGTTAAGTAACTTAACGATAATAATAATAATAAATTATTTAGTCCAGAGATTTTTTATGACCACGAGAACCCAGCCGGCTTTTATTTTCCTTAAATCGATTCGGGTTCAAAACTAGCTCAGATTTTTCTAAAGAAGAATTAGAACTGGTTTTGGCCAAATCGGTTTGGGCTAGAAACCGGGTTGGTCCAAACTAAACCGAACCTCCTGGAACCAATTGGGGTTGATGGAAACTAAAGCATTTTTTTTTCTTTTTTGTAATAGTTTAGTTTTAGGTCTTTATTTATAGTTGGTTGGCATGTGCGATATGGTGAGTCTGGCTAAGGCTTTTTTGAAAAATGCAATTTAACCCAACATTTCTTGAACACCAATTATATTTGGGGATTATTATTATTATGTGAATATTTAGTAATTAGATACTTAACTATTTAAATGAGATAACACTTAATTTAAATAGTATTTAGTAATAATGTAAATAGTAAATGTAGCTCTTCGGATAAGCGTAATGTAACCGACATGCCTTAAACACTGATTTTATTTGGTTATTATTATTGTTGTTGTGTTTATTACTATATAATATTTGGTATATATATAGTTATGTAGTTAAATAAGATAATACTTAATTTAAATAGTATTTAGTTATAGAATTATAAATAATAAATGTGCATTTAAATGTTAATAAATTCTACAGATATAATTATTATTTACTTTAATTTATAACCTAAAAATTAAAATATTTATTATTTTAATTTTTAATTTCTCTTATTCATTTTTCTTTCAATAATATGTTTGCTGTTTAATGATACGTATTGATCGGGTCAGATCGACAACATGTGGCGTCATAACATGTCACATGGGTTATTTTGGTTCGAGTCAAAGCAAGTTTGGGTCAAAACAACGTTTAAGACATTTCGGGTTAGATTGTGGTCTCCAAAAGAACTACATTTACTATTTATATTTTTATAACTAAATATTATTCTTGTTGTTGATATGAAAATATTTAGTAACCATATACTTAAGTATTTAAATAATATAATATTTAATTTGAATAGGGTTTAATTATAAAACTATAAATCATTAGTGTATATTCAAATATTAATTTAAAGTATTACAAATAAGTTTATTATTATTATTATAACAATGTATATATTTAATAATTATATACTTAATAATTAATTTTAATATTATTTAATTATAAAAGTATAAATAGTAAATTTAAATATTAATGCAAAGTATTATAAATAAGATAATAGTTATTGTAGTAAATTAAATAATTTCAAGTGTATTAAGTAATGTATTAGTTAAAAGATGTTTATTAAATAGATGCAGATTAGTAACTATTAATAGGTGAGAGGTTGCTGTGGGAGCGTGATGGTCATGAATAGGATTCATCGTTTGTATCTTTTTACTAAATAGTAGAGCTAACTATTTTTTTTAGCTACATTTCAGGGGGAAAACTCATATATGCTTTACGACAATCAACGGTTATTACACGTCATTGGCGCTCGATAACTTGTTGTTTGCTATACTTTTACTTTTTGTTTTTATTATTTTATATGTGACCTTACTATTTTTTGGCTGAACCTTAAGCATATAAATACACATAGAAAGAACTTGTCAACGATATCAAAACACTTTTTTTATTATCTTTTATATTAAGCCCACACACACACAAGAATTCTTCTCACACCTAGCAACACAACCAAGATTAGAGCAATCCCTAAATGTTTTACAAGGTACATTATTACTACCGTCATCATTCTTAGATTGAATTTGATGGGCCACTAATGATTTTTCTTGAGCAAGCACATATGATATTTGGAAGCCTGCAACATAGATTTTATCATCAATAAACTATGATCATGCTAAAATATAAGAAAAATCAATATATATAAACAACGTACCATAGACCGAGAACAATAACACAACTAAGAATGTGACAACTAGTATTTTTTTAACCCTGGTTAATTTCGTAAAGTTATTGGTGTAAATATAATGGATTATTTTTAGTAAATAATTATAACGTATAATAGCAAACTACGATGCGAGCAACGTGTCGTTTAACAGATGACTTTGATCAAACGATACTGATTCAGTATATATATTATATGCTTTATATATAATATATAGATTCCATATACTCGTTTTAATTGAATTAATATATATCTACTTGATATAGTTAGTTTATAATCATATAAGCAATTATAAGCGAGATACGAGACGTTAAGCGGGCTCTCACACACGGTATACACCCACATAACCCACCCACTTTTAAACCCCCCTCTAACCCTAACTATTTATGCATCTCTTTATCTTTTCCCTCTTCATTTTCTCAAAAACCCTAGCCCCCACACACAAATCTATACATAACACATATAGTTTTGCATAACATAGAGAGAGTGAGAGAATCGGAGATAGAGATGGCCGTGAGAAGGAAAGTGACGGTCGGCAATGGTGCGCCGCCGCGTCGGCGTTTGGTGGCTAAAAAGGGACGAGGTGGTGAAGCACGATGTTGAAGGGTGGTGTGGTGTTAGTCCACGGTGGCGCAAGCAAGAAAATCGACGGCGGCAGCGGCATCGGCATCTCGAGCATCAGGGGTGGCGGCGGTGGGTGGAGCCTCAAGATTTTTCTGGCAAGGCAGCAGATAACCTGGCTCCACGACTTCCGCCATGGCGATTATGTAGTTTTGACCATTCTCAGGCTTTATCTATTGTTTTGAACACATATCAGTGACATTTTCGATCAGATCCAGCGGTGGTGGGTGGCGGCTGCCCTACCAACGACTCTAGAGTTCCGGTGATCCTTCGTTTTCTTGCAATACCGGCTCTTACGGTGGCCGCTAGCGGTGGAAAGACTCTCTGGCTGCTAGATATTAATGAACAACATTGTTAGTTAACCTTTTGGTGCATGTGGTGGTATTTGGGGACTGTGATGTTAGTTTAGGTGTTGTTTGGGGTTTTGGTGGAAGCGGACCTGGTCAAAGTTCGGGTCAGCAGGTCAACACAGCCAACAGACAGTCAACTCTGGTCAAACAGCGGGTCAAACGGTGAAGTGTGGTTAACGGCTCAGTCTTGGTTAACATGTGGTTCGTGGCGTCTGTGTGTGTTAAGGAGCGAGTCTTGTGTAGGTAATGTTATGTACCGAATCGTATTGTTATGTAATATATATGTGTAGTTTTATCGTTGAAATAAAGAGCTTTAACTCATGCACGAACCGAACCGACAATTGGGTCAAGGGTGTAAAGATAGTTGACGTTTGGGGATCGACTAAACTTGTGATGTTATTATTTGCGGGGCTTTGTTGGACCATATAAATATATATGTTTCTATACTAACTTAAACATATTGAACCAGTGGTTTTGGGAAATTGTCGACGACTTGTATTGTCTGGTTTGCGCAAAACAGTGAAAACTCGGCCTAAATTTTTATACACTAAACCGTAGCGTACGTGATGTGCATCTTCTTGGACAAAATTATCAAAGAGCTTTTAAAAGGTTGAGAATGTGAATCTCATATCGAATGGATATTTTTGCAAACTATTTATTACATAGCAATGTATGTATCTATATATATATACTATATTCTTGAACTATATTTCCTCAAATTATATATATAAAATTATATATATTTATCCATTTTACAAGCCCTGGTACGACTTGAGACCAATTTGCCATCTTGCTTTAGTAATTCAAAATTATATTTTATACAATAAGTTTTTAGCTACGCAATTATTTTGTCATAGTTATATATTATATTATATATATAAATATATTCACAAGAAAACTATACCAAGTCCCTATCGGTTCGTCAAAGTTAAATCGTCTAAATCGAATAGTGTTTCGATCTAGACTAGGTAGTTGAATAAACTATCTTTATAACCAAGTTGTGAAACTAGGGATTATTTCCATTAAACCTTAAGGAGTCCTTTACTTGTAGTAGGGCTTGAGAAGGTTGGATATTCCAAGCATTAGGGATTGCTTGTCCTTATTTACTACATGGAGTAGTATGCTTTGCACACCAGGTGAGTTCATGGCCCCTACTCTTTTAAATGTTTTAAAAACACAAGTGGAGAAAGCATGCATTACATTACGGTAAAGTAATGTCATAATGTTACAGTAAGGTAACATCACAACTATTAGAGTTTTTGTTATATTAGTTATGGTCACAAAGTAGCTTTTATCACATAAAGTCCTCACAAATCTCGGACCGTTAGTATTGGGTGGATAGCGGAGGAATTTTGAGTAGTACTACTGGGCCCGATGAGCCCTACTCGAGCTAGTCGTGCTAGCTAGACCGGTAATGGTCAACGGGTGTAGAATTGGCCTAACTTATCGCCATGGTTAGTGATAGACCTGGCAAACAGAGGCAACAACAGTCAGCTTCGGTTTCGAACTCTTTCGTGATGTAACTTAGGTTAGCTACCTACAAATATAACAAGTAACTGCTAAACACTTCAACTTACTGTTTCGGGATTTAAATAGTGGAAAACTTTTGAGAAACAACTTACTTTATAACTATAAGCTAAAAACCTGTGAACTCACCCATCATAATTGTTGACACTTGTTTTTGCATGCCTTTCTCAGATTGCTAAGACATTACACAACAGGACTAGGATGCATGTTGAAGTCGCATTGATTTCGCCAAACTTTTAGGATCAAATTTTAATTATATTAGCTATTTTGGTTTTGTAATTATTTACGCTTCCGCAACTGAATTGTATAAACAGTAAATTCTCATTAATGAGTAAACAGGAAAATTTTTAAAACTCATATAGTGGTCGTTCACTATGCCTAATGACTGAGATCCTTGTTTGTCAAATGCCTCGCAGTAGAACTCCGTTTGTGGAATCTGAGGGTGTGACAAAGAAGGTCATCTTCAATGAAGTTGTGGTCATGTTTTAGGTTAAAATGGAATAAGGTGAGAAGTAAATAATTAGTATCTATTTGATGTAAAGAACTATTTATGCATGCACCAGTATATATAGTGCTTTACAATAATAATTTAACTAAATAGGCTCAAAAATTATCTTGAATCATCATTAATGTTCATATAAAGGCTTATAGATTTCGTTGTGTTAAATTATGTTATATAATATGAAATGCATGGTATGATATCATATTTTATTAAGACTTTAAAGTATTCGTTCGCATAATATCGCAATTTTATTGTATTGTATATTGTATTGTATTGCATTGCATTGTATTGTATTGTACTGTATTGTATTGTATTGATTATACTATATTGTACTGTATTGTATTAGTATATATGGACTCATGTCGCAGCATATCATATTGTATCTTATTATTTGATATATATCTGTACTAATAAGGTAAAGCTTATCGATCCTATGTGTCACCCATACAATAACTCTTCCTTTTCTTCACATGTGGCAATTCGAACTAACCATTTTAACTCCTTTTGTACGCATGGCAATCAAATAGTGAGAACCCGATAATTTTTAATTCGGGTTCGTCTAACCTATTAAACAAACAATTCGGCTCCTATATAAAGTTTTATTTTTTTCATTTGTCAAACCGTAGTCTAAGACCTATAGCCTTTGTTTCCAACCCTCCTCTTTCTATGACGATTGAATTGATTCACTGAGGTATCTTCTTCTCCTAACCATTTAACTTCATTCATCTCATCATGTGTGTTCTTATATTCTATTCACTACTTTTTTTCTCCGTTGAAGTTTCTAGATCTCTGCTCATACATTTAGTATTAGATTTGTGTATATATTACGAAGAATCGGTTTTCAATTTAGGTTAATTGTACATGAATTCAAATCGGATTTCTTCATACATCGACAACCATCTTTTCATGCTCACCACCCTTTCTTTGCAAAACCCTAATTTCAATCGCCGTTTTTCATAATTTAGAATATGAAATGTAAGTGTTTTATTCTTTAATATCTCCTTCTAGTGCCAATATCAATTTTTAAAGTTAAATTATCAGGACGGAGAGTTTCCGCTTGATGTTTAAGTAGATGGTGGCATGTCGATGGTAGAATGAATATAAGGCTAAATGGGAAATGAAAGCTTTGAATGTTGGTATATTGTTCATATGAATAACATTCGATTTTAGGATTATGGTTTTTGATGTTGTTTTTTTTTGTTATTGTATAGTGTGCATTACATGTTTAACATTTATTAGAAAAAAATGATAAAAGAGACAAAATTTTGCATTTATTTGCTATCTGTTTGTCGATTAGGATTATGGTTTTTTATGTTGAGCCAAAAATCTACACCTTTTGTTATCTGTGTGTTTATTAGGAATATGGTTTTTGCAGTGTTGTAGAGATCGCTAGGCACTAGTCGTGCGGTGAGGTACCGCCTAGGGATTAATCGGATTGGACTTTTTATGTATAGTTTTACAAATTTATATATATATATATATATATATATATATATATATATATATAACTATTGTTAATTTTATACTTTTTTTACACATTAATTTACAATTTATTCATAAAAAGCTTTATGTGCAACATTAAAAGCTATACATAAAATCATAAGTCGCATTTTTATTCTTTTATCTCAAAATTAGAGACCAAATGTAAATAATAAAGCTTGAGGGGTTAAATGTTAAAATTACAAACTTAATAAAACCTAAATATGGTTCTTCTTTCCTCCTTTCTTGTAAAACCGTACGCATGAAAGTATCAATGCAAACCCTAGTTCTAATTCAACCAGTGGATCGAAGCAAGAACTCTTCCCATGTCCTTTGTTTGCCGACTTGACCCGACTTTTACCGATTTGACCCGATTTTGACGCCTTCACCCGATTTTGACCAGGTCTGATTTTGCAAAATTTGGGCGATGGGGTTCCGATTAGCGCTTAGGCGCCGATTTTTTTGAGGTTGTTTCTAGTGAATGTATAGTGTACATTACATCTTTTGAGGTTGTATTGAAATTAGTAATATTGAATATATTATGGTGTTCGACAAAATGTTTTTGCTGGATTTGTGCCATGATGTTTTAGGAAACTATTAACATGAATTGGTTCTTTTTTTTTTGTTTGTAACATGGTATAGTTTAATTTGTTATAATCTAAGTTTAGGTTGTTCAAATATGTTATTAATATTAGATTGCACATGTAGAAATTGTAAGTATGTGATTATGTAGGTTCTTATGGTTGGATGTGTGGTGTTATAGTTTAGGTCCTTATGTCAGATGTGTCGCGTTACATTTATAATTATTCATATTTTTGTATATACTCTTTAGTTCATTGTTTATTAACTCGAATATCATACTTTGAAAGTTAAGTGGTGTTTGTTTTCCCAAAAAATATGTGCAGGCTGTTTTGTCTACGCTGTGCAGACCACGCGCTTACATTGTCATTTACAGACTGTTTGTTTTTCTAAAGACGTTTCATTAAAAAAATGTCTGCGCAAGCTCTTCTTGGTGCAGACTTGGCCGAACCACTTCTAAGATTTTCTAAGATCTGCAGAGGGTTAAACACCACCACCCACCCACCACCACTGTCGTCCACCATCGTCTCATCACCACCCACCGTCCACGTCCACAACCCACCACCAACGTTTATCACCCACCACTGTGCACCACCACCACCCACTATCCACGTCCACCACCCACCACCATCCACCAACACCACCACCCATCACCACCGTCCATACACCTCCACCAGTTTATTTTAGAAGTCTACATACGTTAAAAATAAACAGTCATCTTCTTGCAGACTGCAGATGTTTGGTCTACCTCTTCTTCTACAAATGTGGTCCTAAATTTGAAAGTCTACTACCTTACTGACTTTTAAGATTGGGTATCCCTTTAATCTTATATCTTTAAAGTATTATTTCTTTTCCAGATATTGCATTGTAGACATTAACTTAGACGTCTACTTTCAATTTGGATGCTGGACAGTTAGTTACTAATGTGAATAGTTTTGGCGATGGAAACTTCTTTTATTTTCAAAATAAACTTTGTAGGAAATTCAACATGTGTAATGGTAGTATCTGCATATATTGAATCTGGTACAAAATTTCTTTAGAAAATATAACATATGTGAAAACATTTACTCTTTATTTTTACACCGGAAAAAAATTAAGAGGTTATCTTTATTGAATTTTGTTATCTATAATGTTTATATTTGCAAACGTTATGGAAACCTAATCCTTAAATACTTTATAATCTCCTTTTTTTATCTTCGATAATTATACAAACGACTTTTCGGACTTGTGGTTACTTCTGATGAACATGATCAACCTCTTGATATTTTATTGTAAGTTTTTTTGAATTATAAATCATTTTTATTAATGGTTTATCTTTATTTCCCATTTAATATCCGTCTTCAATAATATTATTAGTATCTTATAACTGCCAAAAAAAATATTTTTATATGTTTTTATTATAAGTATGGTTTGTTCAAATACATTGTGTTTACAAGATTATAAACAATATAATTTGATTTGTTTGTAAATCTCTGATAATTATAATTCTACTATACCATTATTTACATTATTGATCTTAGTTATATGTAGACACACAAAAAAAAAAAAGAAAACATACATATATTAAATATTAAATAGCATTACATAACTTATAACTTATAAAATATAAAAATATTACTATTGCCACTGAACACTTTTTAAGATTTCTTCTATGAATTCAATTTCATTAGATCTTTTGTTTTGCAGATCTCTCAACATGTCGTAAATCTTCTAATCTTGCATCAATTGTTCTGTGATGAATTCTTCTTCCTTATCCCTGAACTCTGAAGGAGCAGTATGTAGAACTTCATCAAGCAACACAATATTACTATAGGTTTTGTTTTTATATTTTCGTTTAGGATAACAACTTTTGTATTGATTTCTATGTTTTTCCTCTGTTATTCAAGTGAGCATCTTGAAAAAGTTGATTTCACTTTGTTAGTATCACCCCAATGGTAATAACTTTTTTTGCCGTTAAGATTGTTTCTGATGTTTTTTTAGTGTTTGTTTTTTTGGATGGAAGATTTTTGTAAGTGTAGTAACCATGTAACAATAGATCAATTGACGTTAAGGTCATTAGGGGCAAATTTGTAATGTTCTTGTATTATTGACTTTAGGGCATTGGGCTAGAGTGATCAAGTTTGTATTTGCAAGATTTACTAGACACTTTCTAGGGTTTCACATTCACATTCTAGAAAGAGAAAGTGGGGGGTTTGGCAAGTAAACAATATTTAACATAATACAAACATGATTTTATTTAGATTCATGTTTGATCTTGATTGTGTGATTGGTACACCACACCGTGTTTGACAGATTCCGCACGTTAATCGAACGAATCGGTACGATATGGTCCTTTCAATTCGTATCAGAGCTTGGTGCTCGTATTTTGGGGTTCACAACTTTCGAGTTCATCAGATCTGATTTGATGTTTATATTGCTAAATTTCATGGATTGAGTAAAAAATTGGTGAAAAAATTTGGGGTTTTAATGAATATACTCAAGATCAGTAAGTGATTTGACTAGAGAATTGTCAAAATATATGATTTTAAAGATTCAATATATTCTATATTGTGATTTTACAATCAAATTTCATATCTAAAATAAACATATTACACAAATTCTGTCACATCGGATCCATTCGTTTCTTATTCAACATCAAATTCAAGATATTCAAAATAAAAAACTTCATCTTCAAGTTCTTTGATTAGTCTTCAGATATGCAAAAGAAAGAAAGCTTCCTAGAGAAAGAAACCTGCATGAACACACATAGTTTTAGAGAAAGTCGCAACGACAAAGAAGCAAACATGAAAAATCTGTTTTCCCAGCGAAAAACGCTGGTAACTGCTCATTTCGGGAAAACTAAGGTTGTTATTTTTGTCCGGAAGACCTTAGTGTGTGTATCATGCTTTGGTTCTCAGTCTGGAAAACCTTGATTTTTTGGAAATCCTTCTGTTCGTAAATCGTATTCCGGAGTATACTCTATCTCCGGAATACTTGCTCAGTCCAAGAAAACAAAGTTCCGGGAAACATTAGGCTATTGTCCGGAATAATTCTCTTGTGTTGACTAGTGTGTTGACCGTTGTGGCCCGGAAGAATTCTTTAAAATTGGAACTCGGTCATGTATTTAGATACGAGGTTGATCGACAAGTTCAGTTCTTGTTAGTTGAGTTGCAAGTTTCAGATCTAAAGTGTGATTGGAGACAGCGAGATACGTAGGTCGAATCTGATTATTGTTAGTCTTACAACAAATAAAGAAAGAATATGAGTTTATGGTTGTGTTAATGAAATTATGATTGTTTGTTAAAGTTAAAACGAAGATTGCAGGTTTGCAACTTTGTGGGTTTGGGTGTGAAAAGTATAAACGATAAGTGGCGGATCTAGAAAACTTTCATAGGGTAACGTTTTAAAAGAAATGGGTAACGGAATCAAAAACAGTCAAATTTTTCCAAAATTTACACTACCGCCGGAGCGCCAAGGGGTAGCGGAGGCTACCCCTTATATAAAGGTACATCCGCCCCTGTAAACGATGAAGGTGAACTAAAGATAGTGTTGTTACAATGGTATAGGTTCTTTTAGGGTCTGTTGTGTGTGGATGGTGGTTGTTAAAGAAATTAGGGTTTTGATTGAATATAACAAAGAAGAAATTGAAGTTTGTTATGCAGTCGTGATAAAAGTTGAAAGTTCTTTAGGGTTTAGTGGTTTGCATTTAAGGTGAAGTGATGTGTTTTTAAGAAAAAGAATTGGGAATTTCTGATAAATGACGGTGGAAATTTTTAGTAGGGTTATTTGATTAATGAAAGTGACAAAGGATAAATGACATAAACTTTATCAATCAAGGCTTAGTCTCGACTCGCGATAAAGTAAATCTGAAATATTAACATTGACATATGTGATTTTATTGAAATTTGTCATATTTTGTCTTGATTATTAAAAAAATTAATAATAAGTAAGATTTGAAATTTGTGATAAAATGCTCCACGTGATTTCTAGGGAACTAGGTTTTGAAAAGTCAACTTCCTTTAGTGCTATAGAGTTGTTTAATAACTAATAAAATCGAAAAATAAATTTGAGTCTTTAAAAACAAAAATTTAGGGGGGAAATTTCCTAAACCAAAAAGATGTTCAATATTTGTGTGAGTTTAGAGGGAGTAATTAAAATTTGAAAAATACAAAAAAAGATTTGATCTATGTTTAGAGAAAGTTAAAAATGAGTTCATGGAGTGAAAAAAAGAGAAAATGATAGTAAATCAGAGGATGGTCAGTGCATGCTAAAAATTGTAAAGTTTAATTGTTGAAAATAGTCTCGCAATTCGATGTGTTGGTAGGCTTAGTGTTAATCAAATGTTTGCATAAGTGATACTTACATAACGAACTGTTAACTAGTGCGTGTCACATCTCATTTTCGTACGGTCTTGGTAGCGTAATTTCCTTTGATAGAATTGCCGAGATATTGAGATACTAAGTCTTTATATTAGTTTGACATCTGGGGTATTATACAAGTTCTTTTGTTTACACGATAGTGTTAACCTAGAACTTCTATAATACTTTATCAAAATACAAAAATGTGTAAACGCACAAAAGTTGTCGAAAGATATGAATTTATGCTAAAAAGATACCAAAAGGTACACCACTCAAACTCGAGCTTCAAACTCTTTGATTTTACGGTGGTACTAACCCAAGTCACTATATTATCGCATCATCCCTAACAGATGCAAATTGAATATATTCACTTGTAAGATGATATTCGCGTGCATATCTTGATACAAGAGTGTATCGTGTGGTGGGAACCGTTGGTTAATATGTTATAATATTACCTAATTTGTATCACATTAAACAATGCCGGAATTATACACATGTTTGCGTTTAAGTGGACAACATTACTGATAGTCAAAGTGAACCGTTTAAGACTGAGTGTTTCATCAAAAGAACAATGGTGCAGCTAACCAGTATCACTCACACTGATATGATCCTATTGCTCATGATACTCACAAAAATATGTGTACATATTTTCTATATTTGATATTGAAGATTCAAAAAGTTTTTAGGTGTGTTTTAGCATAAACTTCCTAAAATTCAAAAAGATTTTTCTTTGTAAATTAATTTGATACTTCCACAGAAAACTGATAAAATGAAAATTTTCATATGCACGGAGGCATATTTGAGATAAACACGGGTTTATCCAAAATTGTGAATTGGTCTAATAGGACTTTCGAGAAGTTGTTTGTCACAGGGAGCAGACTAGTGTTGTAAATGCATGAGGTGCAGAATTGAGGATACTCGTCGGAGTGCAAAATTCTAGAAGATCATGGGTTATTTCAACACCTCTCAGCAACCAGAAACTTATGAAAGCTTTCTCATGAGGATCTACGGATTTGATGACACGATGACCGATCATTTGTCATACTTGAAATTCTCCTGAGTTAGGTTCAAGTTTATCAGATCGCTAAAGACCTAATCCTTAGATGAACAGAAGATACTAAACTAGGAAACCTCCTCCTACATCTTCTGAAGCACTCAACAAAATAAGAGCTGAAAAGGGTCCAAAAAGTTGCAGTCAAGTTCGTCAAATCAGTTCTTGATGACTAACGGTACTTGAAAGGATTAAAGATCAGATGGATCAGCTTAGGGAGAGTCTTTAAATGCAGTAAAGCTGAAGCATTCTAAAGATATAAAGTCATCGAATAAACGAGAGATTGATGCTATTGTTAAGGGGGAGTCTGTATGTGCAACAAATTATAACAATATATCAATCCGACTTTAAGGTCTTTAGGGGTATATTGGTAATATTCTTGTATTCGTGACCTTAGATCAAGGGGCTATAAATAAGAAAATTGTAATAATAGATCAATCCAAATTTAAGGTCTTTAGGGGTATATTTGTAATATTATTGTATTAGTGACCTTAGGTCAAGGAGCTATAAATAAGAAAGTCAAGCTTGTATTAGAAAAGAATATGAGACACTTTCTAAGGTTTGTGTGTGCATTCTAGAGAGGGAAAGTGTGGGTTTTACATGTACACAACATCATTGATATTACAAGCTTGATTGATATTTAGATCTTGTGTTTGATCGTGTCACGAAATAGTCCTTACAAACCTCCTCCTACATCTTCTGAAGCACTCAACAAAATAAGAGTTGGAAATGGTCTTATGATTAAAGAAGTCAAGTTCGTCATATCAGTGCTTGATGACTAACACTGCTTGAAAGGATTAAAGATCAGATGCATCAGCTTAGGGGAATCTGTTAGTGTAGATAAAGTTGTAGCATTCTGAAGATATAAAGTCGTCGAAGAAACGAGGAATGATGCTATTGTTAAGGGGAGTCTGTAAGTGCAGTGACCGTGTAACAGTAGATCAATTGACTTTAAACGCATTAGAGGAAAATTTGTAATATTCTTGTATTAGTGACTTTAGGTCATGGGGCTATAAATAGGGTGATCAAGCTTGTATTTGTAAGATTTTCTAGAAACTTTCTAGAGTTTCACATTCACATTCTAAAGAGAGAAAGTGGGGGCTTGGCATGTAAACAATATTCAACATAATACCAGCTTGATTTTATTAGACTCGTGTTTGATCTTGATTGTGTGATTGGTACACCACATCGTGTTTGACGGATTCCGCACGTTAAACACGTTAATCGAATCGGTACGATACGATACGGTCCTTTTAGAAAGATAAATAACATAATGATTAAAATTCGCCCAAGTCAGAGGAGGGATAGGTATTACGAATTACATATGCTTCAAGACATAAGTTAAGAGACATAAGTGTACATAGTTAAAACATAACAAGAGATGATACTAAATTATCAAAGTTAACCATTTTGGATTGTTTTTCATATTTTTTCATGCTTTTCAACGTCAGCAAAAACCCTATTGTAAACTCTTGCATAGTCATGTAGTGCAACCCTAAAAACCTCCTTGTTGTCTATCACATCACATCTCTTCTCTTCTTCGCCTTCTGGAACAAAACGTCAAACTTTCTACTAGCAACATGGAAATCCGTCCACCTTTGATGGAGGTCCCAAACCGGTCGTGGATTCCACTCGGTAAATTGATTATACACACCTTCAATCTTTAGCCACATGTCACAACTCCCCCTGTCTTGGTTATTTGAGCAACCCACCCAAGCTTTTGCAAGAATGATTTCTTCCTCTTTGTTCCAATCATCGGCCATTGTGGTTGAGTGTAAACGCACAAAAGTTGTCGAAAGATATGAATTTATGCTAAAAAGACACCAAAAGGTACACCACTCAAACTCGAGCTTCAAACTCTTTGATTTTACGGTGGTACTAACCCAAGTCACTAAATTATCGCATCACCCCTAACAGATGCAAATTGAATATATTCACTTGTAAGATGATATTTTCGTGCATATCTTGATACAAGAGTGTATCGTGTGGTGGGAACCGTTGGTTAGTATGTTATAATATTACCTTATTTGTATCACATTAAACAATGCCGGAGATATACACATTTTTGAGTTTAAGTGGACAACAATGCTGATAGTCAAAGTGAACTGTTTGAGACTAAGTGTTTCATCAAAAGAACAATGGTGTAGCTAACTAGTATCACTCACACTAATATGATCCTCTTGCTCATGATACTCACAAAAATATGTGTACATATTTTCTATATTGGATATTGAAGATTCAAAAAGTTTTTAGGTGTGTTTTAGCATAAACTTCCTAAAATTCAAAAAGTTTTTTCTTTGTAAATTAATTTTGATACTTCCACAGAAAACTGATAAAATGAAAATTTTCATATGCACGGAGGCATATTTGAGATAAACACGGGTTTATCCAAAATTGTGAATTGGTCTAATAGGACTTTCGAGAAGTTGTTTGTCACAGGGAGCAGACTAGTGTTGTAAATGCATGAGGTGCAGAATTGAGGATACTCGCCGGAGAGCAAAATTTAGAAGATCATGGGTTATTTCAACACCTCTCAGCAACCAGAAACTTGTGAAAGCTTTCTCATGAGGATCTATGGATTTGATGACACGATGACTGATAATTTGTCATAATTGAAATTCTCCTAAGTTAGATTCAAGTTTATCAGATCGCTGATGACCTAATCCTCAGATGAACAGAAGATACTAAACTAGGAAACCTCCTCCTACATCTTCTGAAGCACGCAACAAAATAATAGTTGAAAAAAGTCCAAAAAGTTGCAGTCAAGTTCGTAAATCAGTTCTTGATGACTAACAGTACTTGAAAGGATTAAAGATCAGATGCATCGGCTTAGGGGGAGTCTGTAAATGCAGTAAATTTGAAACATTCTTAAGATATAAAGTCATCGAATAAACGAGAGATTGATGCTATTGTTAAGGGGGAGTCTGTAAGTGCAACAAATTGTAACAATAGATTAATCCGACTTTAAGGTCTTTAGGGGTATATTTGTAATATTCTTGTATTAGTGACCTTAGATCAAGGGGCTATAAATAAGAAAATTGTAACAATAGATCAATCCAAATTTATGGTCTTTAGGGCTATATTTGTAGTATTATTGTATTAGTGACCTTAGGTCAAGGGGCTCTAAATAAAAAAGTCAAGCTTGTATTAGAAAAGAATTTGAGACACTTTCTAAGGTTTGTATGTGCATTCTAGAGAGAGAAGGTGTGGGTTTATCTGTCACACCCTGATCCGCAGCGGAAGTAGAAGTTGGGGCAGGATTGGATTTTCATCAAAGCTCATGACATTTACTATAATTAAGTTTCATATTTATTAATTGAAATTTAAAGGAAAATATCCAATCACAAAGAAACATACAAACACAAGAAATATTGTTCTAAACATGATGTATTTTATTCATCTTCTAAGGCAAATCCTATGTCACACCCCGACCCGCAGCGGAAAAGGTGATCGGGGCATAATTGGGTTATCATCAAAGCTCATGACATTTATTATATGTTTCATATTCATTAATACAATTTAATGGAAATAAATTATACAACATCTTCTAACTATCAGTCTAAGCTTCTTGGTTCTCTTCTAAGGCATATCCTATGTTTTCCTTCCTTCAACCTGTTCACCTGTATCATGTGTAAAAAGGTTTTTTTTTTTGGATCAACATAATGTTGGCGAGTGAATCCTATGGAAAACATTTGAACAATTTATTTAAATTGATTATGAAATATGTGCACAACCATACATGAGTAAAAATAGATGTAACTTAATCGGCAATCATAAAATGTTAAATGAAACACTCATGAATAATAATGGAAACAATTAAAGGCACGCGATGCTCAACTCGTCTCTCACGAGGAACTGAGGGGCCTGATGAATGAATTGCATAAACATGATAATATGAATAACACAACTACAAACAATATAAACTCAATGAAAACACACATGAACAATAATGAATTTGAATTGAAGCACGCGATGTTCTACTCGTTTCCCACGAGGAACTGATGGGCTTAATGTATGAGTTTCATGTAATTTGACAAACGGAATATAAGTAAATCACAACAATAAATCAATCTAAGTTTAAGTCACGATGTGGTATGGCACAAGTTTAAATAAATAAATTAATTAATTATTTCATAACACATGACACACCCCAAAACGTGTAATTTAAAAGGGGAAATTGTAAGATTCACTCACATTGGGTGCGTTCGGTTGATGATGTTGATTGCACGCGAAGTGGTTTTAACCACAAGTGAGATTAAACCTAGATAAATCGCATAATGGTTCGGTAAGTAAACGGGTTTTATTAATCTATTTTAGTAGGATTGTTGGGTGTATTTTTGTGAATTTGAGGCTATTTTCTAACCTTAAAAATGTTATTTTTAAGTATTTTTAATTAAAATAATTAAATAAAAATAATAAAAAAAATATTTTATTTTTGCTACAGTTGACTTTTGACTATCGTTGACTTTGACTATCGTTGACCGGTTCAGGCATATTGTTGTGCGCCGGGTGAGGCTCGAACCCGAGACCTCCCGTACGCGTGCACGCAGCTCTACCAACTGAGCTACGTGTCTAACCCGTTATATATCCGATTTTAATTACATATATATATTAATTAGAATTAACAGAAATCCTTTATTATTAAAAACGAATTAAATCTCAGAACCGGTGTGCTCCACAGGTCTCGAACCCGGGACCTGTGGGTTAGCGGACACACACTCCACCGCTGGACTGTGTGTCGCACTTGATTATAAACTCGGTGATCAATATACTTAACATATACTTAAAACAACCCGGTTCAGTTTGTGGAAAAAGGGATTTTTATTAAGGCAGCGTGTGAGGGACAATACTCGAACTCGTGACCATAGCTTTAAAAGTGCACACAGTCCACCGCTGGACTGTGTGTCTAACCCGGTAATTATCTTGATTTTAATTATACTTAACCATTACTGAACTTCGTCTTCTTCACCGGTTTTAACCGGAAGTGACGACGGACTGGTTCAAAATGTTGATTCATGTTTCTTTAGCGTTTAATGATCAATTACAAATGAGATAAAAGTAAAAAGGGAATGAATTTAAGCGTGAGATATACCGACTGGTTATACTCTGTTTTCCGGCAGAACTCCGGCGACAGAAACCTTTTTCCGGCGACAAACTTCTTGCAGCAGAGAGCCTTCCGAAAGGTTACAAAGGTGGTGGGTGACTTCGGTGAAGGTTTAGGGGGTTCAGTAAGCTCAGAGATTACTGATACGGTTTTCCGGCGAAGTATCAAGTATTTCCGGCGAGTGATTTTTCGCCGACAGAGGGTGCGATTTGAGTGTGAAAGACTTCTGGCGAGTTGTGGGTGTATTTATAGGGTAGCAACGAGATGAATGGGGTCTGAATTCGGTCTATATTCGAAGTCAACTGTTCTCCGGCGATTATGGCTAATGACGCGTTTTCAGACGTTGGCTATAGCTGTCGAGAGTTAATTGATTGATTAAATTGAGCGAAAGCGTGTTTTATGGGCGAAGTCGTCGGGATTTCCGACGACTGCTGTTTGGGCGCAAGTTGACCGAGTTTGAATTCCGCACATAATTATTTGATTTAATAAATCCATTTACTTAACAGAAAATCAAAGTGGCGGAGTGGTTTACGGTGTGTGAGTTAAGTGTTTGGTTGAACCGGTAGAGACCCGAGTTCGAAACCCGGCAAAAGTAAAACATTTTTATTTTGATATTTTTGACAGATTTTCAAAAACTAAATATATATCCCCGCATAATAATTGATTACGGATCGTTTAAAATTATTTTGGGCATTTAATTCGCAACGAAAAATTTGACTGACTGTTCGGTTGATAAACGGAGCGGGTTTGGTAAATCCGTTTTTGGACGGATGTTACAGTATCCCCTGCTTTTTAGAAATTTCGTCCCGAAATTTAATTAGGGATATAATTGACTAAAAGAATGATGGTGTTGAGTTTGCCGGTTACATTTTTAGAAGAAAATTAGGGTTTAGGTTTTTGTTTGAGGCGGTAACGTTCCTTGTAAAGGTTAAGTATCCTAATACAGGAATCGCTTTTTGTTGCCTACTGTATAAGTATTGTTAAGCAGGAATGATTTGCTAAAATGATATCATGCATAAGAGTTTGAATATGCTTAGGGTTATATCCTAAGGTAGAAATTCTACAATCTACACAAATAAACACAACAACTAACAATTGTATCCACATTCTGATAGCATATATGTTTGAATGGTGACAGTTCCTCTCTCGTTCGTTATGATGGAGAGGTTAGTCTATATAGAAATGGATCACAATCCAATTTCTTTAAATAGTGAGATGATATAAATGTAACATAATTTCAACCAAGGCAATACTAAATCCTACATGGAACTTCTCATAACCGCCTGATAATGCCTCTGATCCTTTGGCAAGAATACTTATATATAGGAAGTACCAGCGGCGTATCCACCATATTCTTGCCAAATTTTCATTAGTTTTATCCACAAGTTATGATTAGTTACCAAGAAACTAATAAATCCTACATAAAACTTCCCATAACCGTCCGATAAGGCCTCTGATCCTTTGACAAGAATACTTATATATAGGAAGTACCAGCGGCGTATCCACCATATTCTTGTCAAATTTTCATTGGTTTTATCAGTGAATTATGATTAGTCCTACAACTCTACAACCAATACAACAAACATAAAATACTGAAATGAAATATATCTATGTGATCAAGGCTCAATCGAACGGAGCCGATCGTATTGCATGTACTGAAAATGAAATGGATGTGCGCTCAAGGCTCAATCAAACGGAGCCGAACGTATTGAATGTACTGAAATTGAAATTGTGTGCTCAAGGCTCAATCAAACGGAGCCGAGCGTATTGCATGTACTGAAAATGAATAACTTAACCACACAAACAGCCTATGCATGGAACCTCTCATAATCGCCAGATATTGCCTCTGATCCTTTGACAAGAATACTTATATATAGGAAGTACCAGCGGCGTATCCACCATATTCTTGTCAAATTCTCATTGACTTTATCCGCGTGTTATGATTAGTTCTATGCGACTTTATATCAAACACAACAACCACAAGATGCTGGTAATGAAAAAATGTATGTGCGATCAAGGCTCAATCAAACGGAGCCGATCGTATGTATGTACTGATAATGAAAATAAATGTGGGCACGCCAGGTTCACGCTCAAAGGTAATGGGGAACAGCTCACGCTCATAGGTAATGGGGAGCGGCGGCCTATGAAATTGCATGTACTGAAAACAATATATATAATATCCAATAATTTCTCTAACAGTCTACACATGGAAAAACATAAAACTAAACGATAGGAGTTGAATCTGGATCTTCGGCGAAAAGGACTAGCTGCGTATCTTTGTTTGGGCCGTCATTATCTTCGACAGGATTGGCGTTGATATTGAAGACTCTTCCTCTTGTTGGTGGCATAGTGGTTGGGTTTTCTTGGTTTACTTGGTTAACTGGGTTTGCTTGAGCTTGGGCGTTTATGATGTTAACCAAACGAGGGCATGTGTTCCTAAAATGGGTAGGGTCGCCACAATTGAAGCAAGCTCGAGCATATGGGAACATGGGGTATTGGGGTTGATGATAAGTTTGGGCCATGTTTTGAGTAGGGGAAGAGGTTTGGTCTTGAAAGGTGCGACAAACATTGCTCAAATGACCATAGCGTCCACAAGTTGTACATAGACGACAAAGTAGGGTAAGGGGATGGTGATAAAAACAGTTGTTGCATCGAGGGTGAGGTCCAAGATATGGTTTCTTATTTGGGTAAGTTGAGTTGGGTGCCGCTTGGGTGATTGGGATAGCTCGGATGGGTATGGCGTGAAAAGCTGGGTGATTTCGTTGAGTAGCAGCGAAGAGTCGCCCGACTCTTTTTCTCTTAGGATTGGGTTGAGAAGGGGATTCGGGTTGAGTGGAGTCGGAGGTTTCAGTCGATGCTTTATCCTTTTTCTTCTCCTCCTTGAAGTCTTTGTTTCGGATTCGGTTCTCGGTGAGCTCTGTTGCTAGCTCCATTGCTGCTTCCAAAGTTGCAGGCTTGGTACTTATTACAGGGTCTTGAATCTTTGACGGAAGACCATGAATGTAGTGCTCGATCAAACGGTAGAGGGGAGTGAACATGTTGGGAACCATTTGATGTAATTCGAGGAACCTTTTGTTGTAGGTGATGTGGTCTCCTTCTATTTGCTTCAATGAGTAAAATTCATCTTCTAACTTCTTGATTTCGCTCCTTGGGCAAAATCGTCTGGTCATGATTTCCTTCAATTCGTTCCAAGTTAAGGACATAGCATCTTCAACACCTCGTTTGGCCTTCTCTGTATTCCACCAAGTAAGTGCTATCCCATATAATCGACCGGTAGCATATCGCACTTTGCGATCGTCAGGGCAATCGCAATTTAGAAATGTGTTCTCCATTTCTTCAAACCAATGGAGGAGAGCGGTGACGCCTTCAGTCCCTTTGTATTTCGGAGGGTCGCATGATTTGAAATGCTTGTAGGTGCATTTAGTGGTATTTGGGGAAGAGTTGAAAATGTTTTGGTTTGCTTGATTGATGGGATTATTGGTAAGTGCTTGTTGAACTTGGATTATAATATTGGGTATTACGGCAGCCATTTGTTGAGCGATTTGGGTAGCCATGCGTTCACGGGCTTTTCCTGCTCTCATTTTCCTACGAGCGAGGCTAGAAGACATCTACAAGGAATACATGTCAAGAGTATGAGTTGGATGCCTTTGGGATCGTGGGTCGGGTTTGGGATTGAACGTTCATAAAATAAATATAGAAAAATAAATCTACTACATCCATAGGATGTCTTGGGTTTTGCTTGCTATTAGGCCCTTCATGCCGCCATACTTTACCTGTGTAATCATGTGGGCCCCCATGAATACCGGTTTTTCATATGGTTCGCACGGTTTCTGCCTGGTTGCGTTCACAAAACCCGGAGAAAATCGAGAGATATGTATACAACGTGTGATGTTCGGAATGTGTCCAGGTGTAGACACGGTGACATCTCAAAGTGCGGTTAGTTCGAACGACGTTTGGTGTGGCATGCTTTGGCCTAATAGGTCCGTCGTACTCTCATCGTTAGTCCCCAGGTAGGCAAACTGGTCCGTTATTTTGGATTTATACGAATGCCAACCTAGACAGGACGTTCCGACTACCGGTACTTGTACCCTTCCAGTTACTACATGCCCGTCGCAGAACTTACTTTGATGAGATTTGAAAATTGCATAAAATCTTTGGATACTGAGAGTATGAAAATAAATTGAATACATGAACATCGATATATGTATAATGAATGAGCATGTATGCTTGACTGAAATGTAAACAAATATGAAACAAATAAATATCACAAGTTTGTATGTAACCACCTAATCAATTAAAAATTTAGGCAGACTATAGTATAGGTTTCAAGGGTCTAATAACCTATCCTATATCCCTATAGTCATGGCTCTGATACCAATCTGTCACACCCCGACCCGCAGCGGAAAAGGTGATCGGGGCATAATTGGGTTATCATCAAAGCTCATGACATTTATTATATGTTTCATATTCATTAATACAATTTAATGGAAATAAATTATACAACATCTTCTAACTATCAGTCTAAGCTTCTTGGTTCTCTTCTAAGGCATATCCTATGTTTTCCTTCCTTCAACCTGTTCACCTGTATCATGTGTAAAAAGGTTTTTTTTTTTGGATCAACATAATGTTGGCGAGTGAATCCTATGGAAAACATTTGAACAATTTATTTAAATTGATTATGAAATATGTGCACAACCATACATGAGTAAAAATAGATGTAACTTAATCGGCAATCATAAAATGTTAAATGAAACACTCATGAATAATAATGGAAACAATTAAAGGCACGCGATGCTCAACTCGTCTCTCACGAGGAACTGAGGGGCCTGATGAATGAATTGCATAAACATGATAATATGAATAACACAACTACAAACAATATAAACTCAATGAAAACACACATGAACAATAATGAATTTGAATTGAAGCACGCGATGTTCTACTCGTTTCCCACGAGGAACTGATGGGCTTAATGTATGAGTTTCATGTAATTTGACAAACGGAATATAAGTAAATCACAACAATAAATCAATCTAAGTTTAAGTCACGATGTGGTATGGCACAAGTTTAAATAAATTAATTAATTATTTCATAACACATGACACACCCCAAAACGTGTAATTTAAAAGGGGAAATTGTAAGATTCACTCACATTGGGTGCGTTCGGTTGATGATGTTGATTGCACGCGAAGTGGTTTTAACCACAAGTGAGATTAAACCTAGATAAATCGCATAATGGTTCGGTAAGTAAACGGGTTTTATTAATCTATTTTAGTAGGATTGTTGGGTGTATTTTTGTGAATTTGAGGCTATTTTCTAACCTTAAAAATGTTATTTTTAAGTATTTTTAATTAAAATAATTAAATAAAAATAATAAAAAAAATATTTTATTTTTGCTACAGTTGACTTTTGACTATCGTTGACTTTGACTATCGTTGACCGGTTCAGGCATATTGTTGTGCGCCGGGTGAGGCTCGAACCCGAGACCTCCCGTACGCGTGCACGCAGCTCTACCAACTGAGCTACGTGTCTAACCCGTTATATATCCGATTTTAATTACATATATATATTAATTAGAATTAACAGAAATCCTTTATTATTAAAAACGAATTAAATCTCAGAACCGGTGTGCTCCACAGGTCTCGAACCCGGGACCTGTGGGTTAGAGGACACACACTCCACCGCTGGACTGTGTGTCGCACTTGATTATAAACTCGGTGATCAATATACTTAACATATACTTAAAACAACCCGGTTCAGTTTGTGGAAAAAGGGATTTTTATTAAGGCAGCGTGTGAGGGACAATACTCGAACTCGTGACCATAGCTTTAAAAGTGCACACAGTCCACCGCTGGACTGTGTGTCTAACCCGGTAATTATCTTGATTTTAATTATACTTAACCATTACTGAACTTCGTCTTCTTCACCGGTTTTAACCGGAAGTGACGACGGACTGGTTCAAAATGTTGATTCATGTTTCTTTAGCGTTTAATGATCAATTACAAATGAGATAAAAGTAAAAAGGGAATGAATTTAAGCGTGAGATATACCGACTGGTTATACTCTGTTTTCCGGCAGAACTCCGGCGACAGAAACCTTTTTCCGGCGACAAACTTCTTGCAGCAGAGAGCCTTCCGAAAGGTTACAAAGGTGGTGGGTGACTTCGGTGAAGGTTTAGGGGGTTCAGTAAGCTCAGAGATTACTGATACGGTTTTCCGACGAAGTATCAAGTATTTCCGGCGAGTGATTTTTCGCCGACAGAGGGTGCGATTTGAGTGTGAAAGACTTCTGGCGAGTTGTGGGTGTATTTATAGGGTAGCAACGAGATGAATGGGGTCTGAATTCGGTCTATATTCGAAGTCAACTGTTCTCCGGCGATTATGGCTAATGACGCGTTTTCAGACGTTGGCTATAGCTGTCGAGAGTTAATTGATTGATTAAATTGAGCGAAAGCGTGTTTTATGGGCGAAGTCGTCGGGATTTCCGACGACTGCTGTTTGGGCGCAAGTTGACCGAGTTTGAATTCCGCACATAATTATTTGATTTAATAAATCCATTTACTTAACAGAAAATCAAAGTGGCGGAGTGGTTTACGGTGTGTGAGTTAAGTGTTTGGTTGAACCGGTAGAGACCCGAGTTCGAAACCCGGCAAAAGTAAAACATTTTTATTTTGATATTTTTGACAGATTTTCAAAAACTAAATATATATCCCCGCATAATAATTGATTACGGATCGTTTAAAATTATTTTGGGCATTTAATTCGCAACGAAAAATTTGACTGACTGTTCGGTTGATAAACGGAGCGGGTTTGGTAAATCCGTTTTTGGACGGATGTTACATCCTAAGTATTCCTCTCCTCAGCCTGTCCACCTGTATCATGTGTAAAATAAGAGTTTGGATAAAAAAGTTGGCGAGTGAATCCAAATTGAACAGATTAGTTACATTGATTAATTTAATAAAAAATATGCATGGACCATACATGAGCATATGTATATATAAACAAGCCACAAACCACATAATGTCAATAATGTACATATGAGCATGATAAATGATGAACTATGAGATCAAGACTCAATCAAACGGAGCCGATCTAATGAGGCACGCGATGCTCAACTCGTATCCAACGAGGAACTGGTGGACCTTATGTAAATGATTGCACTAAAATGATATAATATAACCACATATATCAACAACAACAAAATATACACATTAGATCACATAATGGTGTTAGCACAAGTGTTTGAATATATAAAATATGTAAACGACACATGATACACCCCAAAATGTGAATAAAAGAGGAATTTGTAAGAATTCACTCACAGTGGGTGCGTTTTCTTGAATTGAAAACGAACGCGCACGAATTTGGATTTAACCACGAGAGAACCTAACCTAGATAATAACGTAATATTTCGATTAATAAATAAATTTTTATTGGAAATTAATATTTTCAACTAGTGCTTTTTATTAGATTTATAGATTTATTTTTGTGAAAATAATGCCAATTTTTAGGCTTAAAAACCTTATTTTAAGGATTTTTAATTAATTTCTAGTTAAAGTTAAAGTAAAAGACAAAAATTAAAAAATATTGACCTTGTCAGGTCTGACAATCTGACCGGTTATTTAAGCGAATTTTTGGTAGCGTGTGATGTTCGAATTTGTGACCTCTCGTATACGTGCACGCAGCTCTACCAACTGAACTACATGTCTAACCCGAAATAATCTCTATTTTAATTATTATTATATACTAGTTAGGTTAACTCTGAAATTTAATTAATTAAAATAGTTTAAAAACCAGTTGAACCGCTGCCCAGTGCATGCCTCGAACCCGCGACCTCTGATGAGCGTTGCACCCAGCCCTACCAACTGGGCTGGGTGTCTAACCCGTTGAATGTGAGATTTCAATTAATCTTATAGACTTACTAACTCGACCCTGCTTATTTTTATATTAAAGAAAAAAAATGTTGCAGCGACTGGACCATAGCGTGATTCGAACCCGGGACGTGTATAATGTGTTTGCACACAGTCCACCACTGGACTGTGTGTCTAACCCGACTAAGATAGCGAATTTAATTATATTTATATATTCATAAAACCTCATCTTCTTTATAATACTAAAACCCAGAATCATAATTCTGACTGAGACGTGATTAATCAGTTTTGGTTAATCGATTAAAGTTGAAACATGCAAAATAATGGATTACAGAAGGATTTAAAGGATCATACCGACTAGAAAGGATGATCTCGGTTTTCCGGCGGTGCAAGTAGTTTCCGGCGGCAAAGAAACCCGATCAGAGAGAGATTAGAGTGGGGATTTGAAAGAGTGGACGAGATTGGAATGACAGTTCAGTGGGTATTTATAGATTAAGCAAACGAATTCGGTTTCAGTTTTAAGACCAAAATCATGGTCAATGATTTCAAATTGACAAACGTTTTTGAATTAATTGATTCTGGATTGGGGTTATAACTGATATTTACATCAGTTACACTTTGATCATGTGTAAAGAAAACCGTTATTTTGCGGTGATGAGTTTAATTGGGTTTGGGCAGTTACAGACTTTGATTTTGCAGGTTATTCGCGGTTTCATTTTAAAATTTTATTCGCTGCCAATCTTAAACAAGAGGTGTGTGTGGTGTAGCGGTGAAGGCAGTGTGTGAATTAGACGGGGACCCGGGTTCGAAACCCGGCTACTCCTTTAATTTATTTTTATTCTATTTTTATCATATTAAGATTTAATTATTTTGTTTATGCAATTTATTTGTTAATCATAAATGACAAAATACTAATAAATGCGTAACAATCTTTTTAATAAATACTTTGGTTCATAAATGGAGCGAGTTTTGGAAACCCATTTTACATGAATGTTACATTTTACATGTAAACAACATCATTGATACTACACGCTTCATTGATATTTAGATCTTATGTTTGATCATGTTACGAAACAGTCCTTACAAACTTGCTCCTACATCTATAGAAGCACTCAACAAAATAAGAGTTGGAAATGGTCTTATGATTAAAGAAATCAAGTTCGTCATATCAGTGCTTGAAAGGATTAAAGATCAGATGTATCAGCTTAGAGGGAGTTTGTTAGTGTAGATAAAGATGTAGCATTCTGAAAATATAAAGTCGTCGAAGAAATGAGGAATTGATGTTATTGTTAAGGGGGAGTCTGTAAGTGCAGTGATCGTGTAACAATAGATTACTTGACTTTAAGCGCATTAGAGGAAAAATTGTAATATTCTTGTATTAGTGACTTTAGGTCATGGGGCTATAAATAGGGTGATCAAGCTTGTATTTGTAAGATTTTCTAGAAACTTTCTAGAGTTTCACATTCACATTCTAAAGAGAGAAAGTAAGGGGTTTGGCATGTAAACAATATTCAACATAATACCAGCTTGATTTTATTAGACTCGTGTTTGATCTTGATTGTGTGATCGGTACACCACATCGTGTTTGACGGATTCCACACGTTAAACAAGTTAATCGAATCGGTACGATACGATACGGTCCTTTTAAAAAGATAAATAACATAATGATTAAAATTCGCCCAAGTCAGAGGAGGTATAGGTATTACGAATTACATATGCTTCAAGACATAAGTTAAGAGACATAAGTGTACGTAGTTAAAACATAACAAGAGATAATACTAAATTATCAAAGTTAACAATTTTGGATTGTTTTTCATAATTTTTCATGCTTCAACGTCAGCAAAAACCCTATTGTAAACTCTTGCATAGTCATGTAGTGCAATCCTAAAAACCTCCTTGTCGTCTATCACATCACATCTCTTCTCTTCTTCGCCTTCTGGAACAAAACGTCAAACTTTCTACTAGCAATATGGAAATCCGTCCACCTTTGATGGAGGTCCCAAACCGGTCGTGGATTCCACTCGGTAAATTGATTATACACACCTTCAATCTTTAGCCACATGTCACAACTCCCCCTGTCTTGGTTATTTGAGCAACCCACCCAAGCTTTTGCAAGAATGATTTCTTCCTCTTTGTTCCAATCATCGGCCATTGTGGTTGAGTGTAAGTGATATTGATAAGTGTGGTGAAATGAAATGTGAAGATATTGAGACCGGTGGGTTAGTATTTATAGCCATTTATAGTTGATTTTTATTGGAATAAATATTATTGTTTTTTGGGCATTTCTTTAACTAAATTTATTGTTTTATGGCCATTTAAAGTAGATATTTTATTTGCTAAAGAAATAAACTGCAAACACAAACCAAGTAACTACTAAAACAAAAGTCACTAAAGTCACACATGGGATTGGTATTACGAATTACATATTCTCCAAAATCCTCTTGGTCAACGAATGTAGGAGATGGTGTTTGATGCGCGGTTTGTTGGGTTGATTTTCGTCTAGAAGAAAGTTGTGATGGCACGAGCTCTGAACACTGGTCGCGACTATGACCATACGATTTACATCAACCACAATAAAGGGCATTGGTTCCTCTCATCGGGATAATATTTGGTGATTTTCACGAGGTCGGTTTGTCTGCCGTTTAGTAATATGAGGTGGTTGAAGATAAAAAATCCATTTGGTATCTCCCAATCAGATTTGTGGGGGAAAGGATTTACGACATCCGCATTCGTGTTTTGTATACTTCATTGGAATAACAAACAAAAGCATAATGGCTGCAATCCGTTTCCCTAAAAATCTTGAAATAATATTTAATTATAAAATTATAAATAATAAATGTGTATTTAAATGTTAAAAATTTCTACAGATATAGTTATTATTTACTAATTTATAACCTAAAATTAAATTATTTATTAATTTAATATTTTAATTTTGAGTTTCTCTTATTCATTTTTCTTTCAATAATATATGTTTGTTGTTTAATAATACGTATTGGTTGAGTCACATCGACAAAATGTGGCGTCATAACATGTCACATGGGTTATTTTGGTTCGAGTCAAAATAGGTTTGGGTCAAAACAATGTTTAAGACATTTCATGTTAGATTGTGATCTCCAAAAGAACTACATTTACTATTTATATTTTTTATAACTAAATATTATTGTTGTTGTTATGAAAATATTTAGTAATCATATAATTAAGTATTCAAATAATATAATATTTAATTTAAATAGGGTTTAATTATAAAAATATAAATCATTAGTGTATATTTAAATATTAATTTAAAGTATTATAAATAAGTTTATTATTATTATAACAATATAAATATTTAGTAATTATATACTTACTATTTAATTTTAATGTTATTTAATTATAAAAGTATCAACATCGGAAGAGTTCATAAAACAAAGAATTCAGAAAAAATGAGTTTTATTAGGCCAAATGTAAAGTAGACGTAAAAACATTGAACTATGCATGCCTGTTTTGGCATGTTCATGCACAAAAAATAGACCAAAGCGTAAAAAATAAAGTGATCGTTAAATGGGAAAAAAGGTAAAAACATTGATCCACATACGCACGTTGCGGTGTGTTAATTCTAAAAGTTTAGACCGAAAGATATATAAAACAAAAAAGTTGTTAAAGATCAAAAGTATATCAGACCAAAGTTGAAATTAAAAAAATAGTAAATTTAAATTTAAATATTAATAAAAAGTATTATAAATAAGATAATAGTTATTGTAGTGAATTAAATAATTTTACGTGTATTAAGTAATGTATTAGTTAAAAGATGTTAATTAAATAGAAACAGATTAGTAACTATTAATAGGAGAGAGGTTGTTATGGAGCGTGATGGTTATGAATAGGATACACCGTTTGTATATTTTTACTAAATAATAGAGTTAACTATTTTTTTTAGCTACACCATTTCATGAGGAAAATATCATAAACGCTTTATGGCAATCAAGAGTTCATATATGCTTTATGACAATCATGGTTATTACTCGTCATTAGTGCTCATTAACTTACTCTTTGTTTACTATACTTTTACTTTTTGTTTTTTTATTATTTTATATGTGATCTTTTTAATTTTTGGTTGGACCTTAAATATATAAATGCACATAGAAAGAATTTGTCAACGATACCAAAACACTTTTTTTATTATCTTTTATATTAAGCCCACACACACACAAGAATTCTTCACACACATAGCAACACAACCAAGATGAGAGCAATCCCTAAATGTTTTACAAGGTACATTATTACTACTATCATCATTCTTAGATTGAATTTGATCGGCCACTAATGATTTTTCTTGAGCAAGCACATATGATATTTTGAAGCCTGCAACATAGATTTTATCATAAAAAACTAGGAACATACTTAAATATAAGATAAATCAATATATATAAACAACGTACCATAGACCAAGAACAATAACACGACTAAGAATGCCATCTTAAATGAAGTTGTCGTCATGTTCGAATAGATTAAAATGGAATAAGGTGAGAAGTAAACAATTAGTATCTATTTGAATGTAAAGAAATATTTATGCATGCACCAGTATATATAGTGCTTTAAAATAATAATTTTTGACCAAATAGGCTCAAAAATTATCTTGAATCATCATTAATGTTCATATAAAGGCTTATAAATTTCATTGTGTTAATCTATGTTATATAATATGAAATACATGGTATGATATCATATTTTATTAAGACTTTAAAGTATACGTTCGCATAATATTGCAATTTTATTGTATTGTGTATTGATATGTTGTGTATTGTATTGTATTGTACATTTGTACTGTATTGTATTGTACATTTGTACTGTATTGTATTGTATTGTATTGTACATTTGTACTGTATTGTATTGTATTGTACATTTGTATTGTACTGTATTGTATTGTATTATATTATACTGTATTGTATTGTACAGTATTGTATTGTATTGTACTGTACTGTATTATATTATACTATATTGTAATGTATTGTATTTTATTAGTATATCTGGTCTCATGTCGTAGCATATCATATTATATCTTATTATTTGATATCTATCTGTACTAATAAGGTAAAGCTTATCAATCCTATGTGTTATCCATGTAATAACTCTCCCTTTTCTTCACATGTGGCAATTCAAACTAACAATTTTTAACTCCTTTTGTACACATGGCAATCAAATAGTGAGAATCGATTATTTTTAATCTGGGTCCGTCTAACATGTTAAACAAACAATTCGGATCCCATATAAAGTTTTATTTTTGCATTTATCAAACTTATTCTAAGAACTACCACCTTTGTCTCCAGCCCTCCTCTTTCAATGATGATTGAATTGATTTACCGAGGAACTTTCTTTTCCTAACCATTTAACTTCATTCATCACATCATTTGTGTTCTTATATTCTATTCACTACTTTTTTTCTCCGTTGAAGTTTCTAGATCTCTGTTCATATATTAGTATTAGATTTGTGTATATATTATGAAGAATCGATTTTCAATTTAGGTTAATAGTACATGAATTCAAATCTGATTTCTTCATACATCGACAACCATCTTTTCATGCTCACATCCCTTTCTTTGCAAAACCCTAATTTCAATCGCCGTTTTTCATAATTTAGAATATGAAAATGTAAGTGTTTTATTCTTTAATATCTCCTTCTAGTGCTAATATCAATTTTTATAGTAAATTATCAGGAGGGAAAGTTTCCGCTTGATGTTTAAGTAGATGGTGGCATGTCGATGGTATAATGAATATAAGGCTAAATGGGAAATGAAAGCTTTGAATGTTGGTATGTTGTTCTATAAATAACATTCGATTTTAGGATTATGGTTTTTGATGTTATTTTTTTTGTTATTGTATAGTGTACATTACATGTTTAACATTTATTAGAAAAAATGATAAAAGAGACAAAATTCAGCATTTTTTTGCTATATGTTTGACGATTAGGATTATGGTTTTTTATGTTGAGCCAAAAATCTGCACCTTTTTTATGTGATTGTTTGTGTAAAGTGAAAACGAAGATTGCAGGTTTGCAGCTCTTGTGTGTTTGTGGTGTGAAAAGTATAAACGATGAAGGTGAACGAAAGATAGTGTTGTTACAACGGTATAGGTTCTTTTAGGGTCTGTTGTGTGTGGATGGTTGTTGTTCAAGAAATTAGGGTTTTGATTGTATATAACAAAGAAGAAATTGAAGTTTGTTATGCAGTCGTGATAAAAGTTGAAAGTTCTTTAGGGTTTAGTCGTTTGCATGTAAGGTGAAGTGATGTGTTTTTAAGAAAAAGAATTGGGAATTTCTGATAAATGACAGTGGAAATTTTTAGTAGGGTTATTTGATTAATGAAAGTGACAAGGATAAATGACATAAAAATTTATCAATCAAGGCTTAGTCTCGACTCGCGATAAAGTAAGTCTGAAATATTAACACGACATATGTGATTTTATTGAAATTTGTCATATTTTGTCTTGATTATTAAAAAAATCAATAATAAGTAAGGTTTGAATTTGTGATAAAATGCTCCACGTGATTTCTAGGGAACTAGGTTTTGAAAAGTCAACTTTCATTAGTGCTTTAGACTTGTTTAGATAACTAATAAAAACGAAAAATAAATTTGGGTCTTTAAAAACAAAAATTTAGGGGGGAAATTTCCTTAAACCAAAAAGATGTTCAATACTTGCGTGAGTTTATGGGGAGTAATTAAAATTTGAAAAATACAAAAAAAGATTTGATATGTTTAGAGAAAGTTAAAAATGAGTTCATGGAGCGAAAAAAAAAAGAGGAAATGATAGTAATCAGAGGATGGTCAGTGCATGCTAAAAAATTGTAAAGTTTAATTGTTGAAAATAGTCTCGCAATCGATGTGTTGGTAGGCTTAGTGTTAATCAAAGGTTTGCATAAGTGATACTTACATAACGAACTGTTAACTAGTGCGTGTCACATCTCATTTTCATACGGTCTTGGTAGCGTAATTTCCTTTGATAGAATTGCCGAGATATTGAGATACTAAGTCTTTATATTAGTTTGACATCTGGGGTATTATACAAGTTCTTTTGTTTACACGATAGTGTTAACCTAGAACTTCTATAATACTTTATCAAAGTGCAAAAATGTGTAAACCCACAAAAGTTGTTGAAAGATACGAATTTATGCTAAAAAGATACCAAAAGGTACACCACTCAAACTCGAGCTTCAAACTCTTTGTTTTTACGGTAGTACTAACCTGAGTCACTGAATTTTCGCATCACCCTTAACAGATGCAAATTAAATATATTCACTTGTAAGATGATATTTTCGTGCATATCTTGATACAAGAGTGTATCGTGTGGTGGGAACCGTTGGTTAGTATGTTATAATATTACCTTATTTGTATCACATTAAACAATGCCGGAGATATACACATTTTTGAGTTTAAGTGGACAACAATGCTGATAGTCAAAGTGAACTGTTTGAGACTAAGTGTTTCATCAAAAGAACAATGGTGTAGCTAACTAGTATCACTCACACTAATATGATCCTCTTGCTCATGATACTCACAAAAATATGTGTACATATTTTCTATATTGGATATTGAAGATTCAAAAAGTTTTTAGGTGTGTTTTAGCATAAACTTCCTAAAATTCAAAAAGAATTTTCTTTTTAAATTAAGTTTGATACTTCCACAGAAAACTGATAAAATGAAAATTTTCATATGCACGGAGGCATATTTGAGATAAACACGAGTTTATCCAAAATTGTGAATTGGTCTAATAGGACTTTCGAGAAGTTGTTTGTGACAGCGAATAGACTAGTGTTGATAAATGCATGAGGTGCAGAATTGAGGAGACTCACCGAAGTGCAAAATTCTAGAAGATCATGCGTTGTTTCAACACCTCTCAGCAACTAGAAACTTGTGAAAGTTTTCTCATGAGAATCTACGGATTTGATGACACGATGACTGATAATTTGTCATAATTGAAATTCTCCTGAGTTAGATTCAAGTTTATCAGATCGCTGATGACCTAATCCTCAGATGAACAGAAGATACTAAACTAGGAAACCTCCTCCTACATCTTCTGAAGTACGCAACAAAATAATAGTTGAAAAAAGTCCAAAAAGTTGCAGTCAAGTTCGTAAATCAGTTCTTGATGACTAACGGTACTTGAAAGGATTAAAGATCAGATGCATCGGCTTAGGGGGAGTCTGTAAATGCAGTAAATTTGAAACATTCTAAAGATATAAAGTCATCGAATAAACGAGAGATTGATGCTATTGTTAAGGGGAGTCTGTAAGTGCAACAAATTGTAACAATAGATCAATCCGACTTTAAGGTCTTTAGGGGTATATTTGTAATATTCTTGTATTAGTGACCATAGATCAAGGGGCTATAAATAAGAAAATTGTAACAATAGATCAATCCAAATTTATGGTCTTTAGGGCTATATTTGTAGTATTATTGTATTAGTGACCTTAGGTCAAGGGGCTCTAAATAAAAAAGTCAAGCTTGTATTAGAAAAGAATTTGAGACACTTTCTAAGGTTTGTATGTGCATTCTAGAGAGAGAAAGTGTGGGTTTATCTGTCACACCCTGATCCGCAGCGGAAGTAGAAGTTGGGGCAGGATTGGATTTTCATCAAAGCTCATGACATTTACTATAATTAAGTTTCATATTTATTAATTGAAATTTAAAGGAAAATATCAATCACAAAGAAACATACAAACACAAGAAATATTGTTCTAAACATGATGTATTTTATTCATCTTCTAAGGCAAATCCTAAGTATTCCTCTCCTCAGCCTGTCCACCTGTATCATGTGTAAAATAAGAGTTTGGATAAAAAAGTTGGCGAGTGAATCCAAATTGAATAGATTAGTTACATTGATTAATTTAATAAAAAATATGCATGGACCATACATGAGCATATGTATATATAAACAAGCCACAAACCACATAATGTCAATAATGTACATATGAGCATGATAAATGATGAACTATGAGATCAAGACTCAATCAAACGGAGCCGGTCTAATGAGGCACGCGATGCTCAACTCGTATCCAACGAGGAACTGGTGGGCCTTATGTAAATGATTGCACTAAAATGATATAATATAACCACATATAACAACAACAACAAAATATACACATTAGATCACATAATGGTGTTAGCACAAGTGTTTGAATATATAAAATATGTAAACGACACATGATACACCCCAAAACGTGAATAAAAGGGGAATTTGTAAGAATTCACTCACAGTGGGTGCGTTTTCTTGAATTGACAACGAACGCGCACGAATTTGGATTTAACCACGAGAGAACCTAACCTAGATAATAACGTAATATTTCGATTAATAAATAAATTTTTATTGGAAATTAATATTTTCAACTAGTGCTTTTTATTAGATTTATAGATTTATTTTTGTGAAATTAATGCCAATTTTTAGGCTTAAAAACCTTATTTTAAGGATTTTTAATTAATTTCTAGTTAAAGTTAAAGTAAAAGACAAAAATTAAAAAATATTGACCTTGTCAGGTCTGACAATCTGACCGGTTATTTAAGCGAATTTTTGGTAGCGTGTGAGGTTCGAATTTGTGACCTCTCGTATACGTGCACGCAGCTCTACCAACTGAACTACATGTCTAACCCGAAATAATCTCTATTTTAATTATTATTATATACTAGTTAGGTTAACTCTGAAATTTAATTAATTAAAATAGTTTAAAAACCAGTTGAACCGCTGCCCAGTGCATGCCTCGAACCCGCGACCTCTGATGAGCGTTGCACCCAGCCCTACCAACTGGGCTGGGTGTCTAACCCGTTGAATGTGAGATTTCAATTAATCTTATAGACTTACTAACTCGACCCTGCTTATTTTTATATTAAAGAAAAAAAATGTTGCAGCGACTGGACCATAGCGTGATTCGAACCCGGGACGTGTATAATGTGTTTGCACACAGTCCACCACTGGACTGTGTGTCTAACCCGACTAAGATAGCGAATTTAATTATATTTATATATTCATAAAACCTCATCTTCTTTATAATACTAAAACCCAGAATCATAATTCTGACTGAGACGTGATTAATCAGTTTTGGTTAATCGATTAAAGTTGAAACATGCAAAATAATGGATTACAGAAGGATTTAAAGGATCATACCGACTAGAAAGGATGATCTCGGTTTTCCGGCGAGTGCAAGTAGTTTCCGGCGGCAAAGAAACCCGATCAGAGAGAGATTAGAGTGGGGATTTGAAAGAGTGGACGAGATTGGAATGACAGTTCAGTGGGTATTTATAGATTAAGCAAACGAATTCGGTTTCAGTTTTAAGACCAAAATCATGGTCAATGATTTCAAATTGACAAACGTTTTTGAATTAATTGATTCTGGATTGGGGTTATAACTGATATTTACATCAGTTACACTTTGATCATGTGTAAAGAAAACCGTTATTTTGCGGTGATGAGTTTAATTGGGTTTGGGCAGTTACAGACTTTGATTTTGCAGGTTATTCGCGGTTTCATTTTAAAATTTTATTCGCTGCCAATCTTAAACAAGAGGTGTGTGTGGTGTAGCGGTGAAGGCAGTGTGTGAATTAGACGGGGACCCGGGTTCGAAACCCGGCTACTCCTTTAATTTATTTTTATTCTATTTTTATCATATTAAGATTTAATTATTTTGTTTATGCAATTTATTTGTTAATCATAAATGACAAAATACTAATAAATGCGTAACAATCTTTTTAATAAATACTTTGGTTCATAAATGGAGCGAGTTTTGGAAACCCATTTTACATGAATGTTACATTTTACATGTAAACAACATCATTGATACTACACGCTTCATTGATATTTAGATCTTATGTTTGATCATGTTACGAAACAGTCCTTACAAACTTGCTCCTACATCTATAGAAGCACTCAACAAAATAAGAGTTGGAAATGGTCTTATGATTAAAGAAATCAAGTTCGTCATATCAGTGCTTGAAAGGATTAAAGATCAGATGTATCAGCTTAGAGGGAGTTTGTTAGTGTAGATAAAGATGTAGCATTCTGAAAATATAAAGTCGTCGAAGAAATGAGGAATTGATGTTATTGTTAAGGGGGAGTCTGTAAGTGCAGTGATCGTGTAACAATAGATTACTTGACTTTAAGCGCATTAGAGGAAAAATTGTAATATTCTTGTATTAGTGACTTTAGGTCATGGGGCTATAAATAGGGTGATCAAGCTTGTATTTGTAAGATTTTCTAGAAACTTTCTAGAGTTTCACATTCACATTCTAAAGAGAGAAAGTAAGGGGTTTGGCATGTAAACAATATTCAACATAATACCAGCTTGATTTTATTAGACTCGTGTTTGATCTTGATTGTGTGATCGGTACACCACATCGTGTTTGACGGATTCCGCACGTTAAACAAGTTAATCGAATCGGTACGATACGATACGGTCCTTTTAAAAAGATAAATAACATAATGATTAAAATTCGCCCAAGTCAGAGGAGGTATAGGTATTACGAATTACATATGCTTCAAGACATAAGTTAAGAGACATAAGTGTACGTAGTTAAAACATAACAAGAGATAATACTAAATTATCAAAGTTAACAATTTTGGATTGTTTTTCATAATTTTTCATGCTTCAACGTCAGCAAAAACCCTATTGTAAACTCTTGCATAGTCATGTAGTGCAATCCTAAAAACCTCCTTGTCGTCTATCACATCACATCTCTTCTCTTCTTCGCCTTCTGGAACAAAACGTCAAACTTTCTACTAGCAATATGGAAATCCGTCCACCTTTGATGGAGGTCCCAAACCGGTCGTGGATTCCACTCGGTAAATTGATTATACACACCTTCAATCTTTAGCCACATGTCACAACTCCCCCTGTCTTGGTTATTTGAGCAACCCACCCAAGCTTTTGCAAGAATGATTTCTTCCTCTTTGTTCCAATCATCGGCCATTGTGGTTGAGTGTAAGTGATATTGATAAGTGTGGTGAAATGAAATGTGAAGATATTGAGACCGGTGGGTTAGTATTTATAGCCATTTATAGTTGATTTTTATTGGAATAAATACTATTGTTTTTTGGGCATTACTGTAACTAAGTTTATTGTTTTATAGCCATTTAAAGTAGATATTTTATTTGCTAAAGAAATAAATTGCAAACACAAGCCAAGTAACTACTAAAACAAACTTCACTCAAGTCATACGTGGGATTGGTATTACGAATTACATATTCTTCAAAACCCTCTTGGTCAACGAATGTAGGAGATGGTGTTTGATGCGCGGTTTGTTGGGTTGATTTTCGTCTAGAAGAAAGTTGCGATGGCACGAGCTCTGAACACCGGTTGCAACGATGACCATATGATTTACACCGACCACAATAAAGGGCATTGGTTCCTATCCTCGGGATAATATTTGGTGATTTTCACGAGGTCGGTCTTCCTGTCGTTTACTAATATGCGGTGGTTGAAGATAAAAAAAATCCATGTGGTATCTCCCAACCCCACACCGGAAACAATCCACGTCCTTGACCCTACAATTTTCTTTAGAATTTTTTTTTCTCAAGTAACTCCGTGAGTAAGTGTTTCCGCTGCGTACCCTTGATTCGGTGATTGTAAAACCATTTCTGAACGGATTCTCAGAAGAATTCTATGAGTTAGGTGACTGGCAGATGTTTTGATAAAGAATTGATGGAGCCGGAACTATTAGATGTCATATAATGATAACACTTACCAGGATAGTGTGCTATGGACCATTTGCCTAACCTGATATTTAAAAAATATCCTTAACTCGAGGTACATAAGGCCTTAAAAGACTCATTAAAATAAGATATCCTATAGGATTTACATGTCTTCCACCAAAGCGACTCGTCTTCCTTCTTGTTATTTGACGATAAACGTAAGTTTATCATCAAGTGCCGACAACACAGGCCATGAAAAGCATGTAGAAACACGGTCCTCATTGCCAAGTCTATCGAATTCGCCCGATCAGAAATGATCACCAAATCTGGAGGTTCACCGATACAATCTTTAAGCTTAGATAGGAACCATGTCCCATACTCGCCATCCTCAGATTTACTGATACCGTAAGCGACAGGCAAAATCTAGTTGTTACCATCCATGCCAACAGCCAAGAACATCGTTCCTTTAAACTCACCTTTCAAGTCTGCAAAATCGATGATAATTACCGGTCGCATATTAGCAAGAAAACTAGGAATTTGAAAGTAAATTTGATTATAAAAAGGTGTATACAAAATAAAACATTAGTAAAAAAAATTAATTATAAGAAGAAAGTATTACTAACCATAGCACCAATAACGACAATAACCATTTCAAACGACTCAATTAATCAATCTTGATGTGAGTAACTGTTCCAGGATTCACTTTCTCCAAATTGTAGCAATAAATTGGGAGTTCAGCAAACGAGTTTTTGCTTTCTCCTTGTAGAATCTCTAGTGCGTGACATTTTCCACGCCAAGCTCGAGGATAAGTTACGTTGACTTCAAATTTTTGTCTAAAATCTTTGACTATGTTGTTGGGTCGATATATGCGACTGCTATCTTTTAAGGGATCCTTTAGGTAGCTAGCGAGTACCTACGGCTTTGCCTGACAAAGATGTGGATACATCTGCGTCTTCGAACATGTGTGTTTATCATTGAAATATTTAATATGAAACATACTTGTTGTCGCGTAGCTATACGCCCTGATATGCCACTCACAATCGTTAACTAGACATGATATTTCATATCGGCTCTTCTATGATTAATCTACTTTATACCGGAAACAATCCTCAATAACACATTCTTCCTAATTCAATTTTCATTTCTGCTTTGTTTTTTAATATATAACCTTCATAAAACCGAGTAATTGAAGAACTCAAAAAAAATCAGACACGGGTTGAGGTAGTTCAAAAGAATAATCGGTTTTTGAAAAAGATACATTTAAATCAGGAACTTTAAAATGGTTTGAACCACCGAAGCTAGACGAACCGACACAAATTTCTTGAATAATGTACAATTTAAATAGATCATGTGGATTTTGCTCAGCCATTTTGAAAAGAAATTTTATATCACGATAATTTTTTATATTTATCGGATCAGTAAATGTTGACATCTTGTAAGATAACTGTCATAAGTTTTGAAGCCGGATAAATTCATTGCATCACAATGCATGCAGATGCAAGAACCATATGCATTGCGTCAGAGCCACCTGAGCCGAGTGATGCGTCACGGCTCGGAAGCAATTCATGGAAAGGTGGGGGGAATGCGTCTAACAGACGCGATGTAGGATTTCCTTCACGTGGCTCGTTCCTATTGGTAATGGTTATGCGTTCCTAACACACACAAAACTTGCATTGTTTTCCGTTGTTGGGGTAGCCACTGACGCGTTCAATGTTTATTTTGGTAAACTAGGAAATTCAATGGTCATTTTCGTGATTTTCCCTTATAAAGACATAAGAATTTATAAAAATAAAAAAAAAACAACTAATTTCTATGAATGGAAAAGAAGCAAAGTACAAACCGGTGAGAATGGATCATTTCTGTGTAGTCGCTGTATTTAATAAATATACAACATTTATTCAAATGTTTGTTTAATCAATAAGTTAAGAAAATTTTACAAATTAATATAAGAAATTGGTAGAAAAAAAAAAGAATAACATCCTAACAAACATAAGCTCTACATACTCGAAAACTTGCATTTTAGAAACAAAACAAAAATATTAATGTGTGACACAAGCTAATATGTGACGGCGGATTCACGTATGTCATGCATTTTATGGATTTAAATATGATTGTTTACTAATTCTCACTAACTTATCCTTCATGAAATAATTAAACATCATTTTTTATAATTTAGATTATTAGTAGAATGATGATGCATAATAACTAGTTTTAAATAAAGAATTGCGAGAATTGCGTATACCCGTCACCCGGTGTACGTATGTGATATATAAGATGGTTATGTGACCGTATAACCACTGGCAGAGCTTGACCAAAAGTTCCGTGGGGGCAGAAAGTCATGGGAACCAAAAAAATTTCCTATTGCTATGTTTTGGGTTATATGTTCGGGTCGGCTATTCGATTCGGATCAGGTCAAACAATAATAACTCCAACAAACTAAATAATTTTCATTTAAAAGGACCCGTTCTTACACAAAAAAAAAAAACTGAATTCGAACCCTCAAGTTTCATTTATATAAAAACTAGTTTCAAACTTTGTTTAAACTTACTTCAAGTTTGAAAGCAATTATAAAAAAGTACTAATAAGCCAATTCTTCACGTTTTTTTAATTCAATACGAAAATATGTGAAAAGTTTTTTGACAATAAACTTGGTATGGGCAGTGAATTTTTAGGCAAAAATAATTGGCATGGGCGGACCTATATAATTTAAAAAATTGCGGACGAAAAATCGGAAAGAATACACTATTAACCGAAACATTGGCGGGGGCGGGTGCACCCCCTTGCCCCTTAAAAGCTCTGCCCCTGCATAATCGCGTCTCTTTCCCTCCCCCACTAAATCTTTAAAACACTATGCACAAGTGCTTATGAGGTTCTCGTAACTTTGTATTTGAAATCGATTATGTAATGAACGCGTGCTTTAACCATGCTTCGTAAGATATATAACTACATATCCGCATAAGCATCCCTAAGATGGGTTCTAATCTGCTTTTTTTGTATCGTGTGGATGATGGAAAGAAGTCATACAACTATAACTAGAGAATTATGTTGGGTTGGGACCATATTCTATAATAAGTTTGATTTGTGTAGTTTTATGTGGATCAAGATTTTGTGAAAGAAAATAAGCAAGAAAGATGGAGGTAACCAATCTGACCGAATATCAAGCAATCGCCAACGAGAAGTTGCCAAAAATGATCTATGACCATTATGCATCTGGTGCTAAGGACCATTTGACTCTAGAAGAGAACTGGAATGCTTTCTCAATAATCCTGTAGGCCATGAGGATGTATGCGTGTGTCGTTTATTTAAATATATTGTTATGTACGCCTTTAACCTCCTGAAAGGCCACTTGTCAACGCAAGCAGCATATTACAGTATCCCATTGGTTAGCAGGGTATTAGTGGGTCTCGTGAGTTTACCAGTTCGACTTCTCACTATCACAATATTATAACAGGTTCAGGCCCAGTATTCTTATTGACTACAACAATTTTGGGATTTAAAATATCTATGCGCATAATGCTCACCCCAATGGCTATGCAAAAGATGGCTCACCCCGAAGGTAAACTCTTTGATCAACAATACGAGTCATACGTTGACCAAGATTATAGTCATGTTGAAATCATTATTGACCATGAAATCAGGTGTATAAAGACCGCAACGTTGTTGCACAACTTGTGAGAAGAGCCGAAAGAGCTGGGTTCAAAGCCATAGCTCTTACAGAGACACCAAGGCTAGAACGTCGAGAAGCTGACATCAAAACCGTTTCACTTTACCCCCCCCCCCCCCCCTTTTGACCTTGAAGAACTTTGAGGGTCTCGACCTTGGCAAGATGGATGAAGTGAATCACTAACACGAGTTTCGGATTTAAATAATTATTTATGTTATTTAATAGCCGTTACAGCACAAGTTAGACAACGCTTACTATTTATTTCCTCATCATCAATACAATCAATATATGGAATGCAGGCTAACGACTTGCGATTAGCTTCATATGTTGCCGGTCAGATTGATCGCACTTTGAGCTGGAAGGTACGCTTAGTTGACCGACAAGCTATGTGATTCTTGGTCTTTTGTGTCGGGTCATATCATGTATAAAGGCAACATAATGTTGTCAGTGAGTTTGACCATGTTGACTCTCTTTGGTACATATGATACGAAATTTGAAAACCGATCCTTGCTGAAATGGCTTCAAACAATCACTACAATGCCGATCCACAGGATGTGAAATGGCTTCAAACAATCACTACAATGCCGATCCTTGCTGATTGAGATTCGGCCCTTATTTTTTCTAGAATTTCCTCATGTTTTAATATTTGCAAGTTTTATTTTATTTCCATGTTTATTTCATTTGTTTTGTTGTGTTTTTTTTTTTTAATTTTTACGTAAGTTTGACCCATGTTTAGAGATCATGGCTCTAGAAGAGGTACCAATTATCAAACTCTTTCAAGCTTGTGATCATGGATCGAAAGAGCCAGTTACCTAACAAAGTTTAGGATCAGCCTTTTACGTTTGTGAAAGCAGCCGTGTTCTTAGAGGGTGGGGTCCGGCATGGTACAGATGTTTTCAAGGCGCTCGTACTTGGAGCTTCAGGCATATTCGCAAGTATACCATCAATTAAGTCTATAGATACGCATTGTAGAGTTGTAAAGTTAAACAATTGAGCTGTGGAATTTTATTAATTGGATGGCCCGCCGTGTTTTCATTGGCTGCCGAAGGAGAAGCCAAAAGTGCTTCAGATGTTACGCAATGAATTTGAACAAACCATGGCGTTGAGTGGCTGTACGTCGCTCAAAAAGAACTCGTAACCACATTGTGACCGAGTGGGATGCTCCGCGGGCCTGACCCGCACCCAGGTTATAGATCTAAGTAACATTCAGGAGCCCAATTCTTATTGGTGCAGTCTCAAAGCTCTGAATGAAAGCTGTATGAATCCATAAGTTTCCCAAGTAACCACTGTTTCCGTTGTACATGCTTACAAAATGCTAATAATTAATTCACTGAACTTTGGTAGTTTTGTTAACGCTATAGATCTTCATATTGTATAAAAACAGCCTAAAATTTTAAAACTGAACTTCAATATGTAGACCCCTTTGATATCAACTCAAGTCACCAGAGATCACCTGTAAATCCAAAAATTAAATTCTCGTTCAATGCATTGACCCGTTTGCTTATGAATGGGTTGTGTTTTATCTCAAATAGGTCAAAGTGATCAAATAACAAAAAATTAGCTAAAATACGTATGGGTCAAACAGGTTGAAAACCACCCAAAGTCAACATGTAAACTTTGTAAGTAGTTTTTGCTCAAAGATTTAGATTATTATTGTGATAAATGTTATTTGTAATCGTGGTTAACCCACTAACCATTATATATACTATAAATATGCTATTTTGTCACTTCAGCTAGCTTTGGCCCCTCAACTTTGGCATTAACCAACTTTAGCCCCTCAACTTTAATAATGACATGTTTAGCCCCTTAACTAAAAACAACTTTACCCCCTCAACTTTAATAATGACATGTTTAGCCCCTTAACTAAAACATCAAACAGCTTTAACTCTATTTGCTTATTTTTATCCGCGGAGCACAGGTGGTAACCCACTAGTTAATTAAAAACTATTAAGAAAAGATAAAAAGGGTTTGCGATTCAACCCGGGCCAGCATGTTTCAGCACCTACCAAAAAGAACCCGTTAACTAATCCGCCCATCTTGCCACCTCTAAAATGACCCAATGTATGCAAAAAAAGAGTAAGATTACCTTGGATATCAATGGCTTTGCATTAGCTTCCCACTCAGTTGCCCATTTTGCAGATGAGCCCATTTCCAAAACCCCGTTTTTCAGTGTTCTCAAAGCATCACATCCATCGGGAAATCCCTTAAAAAGCATCTGTAAAAGTCGATAACTTAAAAAACATAAAAAAGGATAAATTAGTTAACTATTCCTTCTGGTTTTACCGACTTACCATGAGTTCATCAGCAAGCTCGGATGACGATGAGAAAAGAAGGCCATTTTTCTCCACTTCTACAAGCTCTGTGATGCTTCATGAAAGTCAACACAAAAGTCAAAGTTTGTATTATCCTTTCAGTCTTGCAGACAGCTGCTTGAAAAAGATGACAAGAATTTAATAATTTATTTACCAAGAATAAGAAACAGCGCAAACAGGCAGACCACATCCAAACATGTCTACAACCTGACAACAATGATAACGTGTTCTTAATATTAAAAATAGCCGGAAATTTAAAAGAAAAAAACGACAGATTCAAGCAAGAGTTTATCTATATACACCTTCATTGGGAGATCCAACCCTGATGAAGAAGTATGCAAACAAACACCAAGATCAGCCGAACCTGCAAAAACCAAACAAAAAGTAGACTTAAAAACAGAACCTGCTAGTTGCGACGGAGCCATTAAACGGCAAAATAAATAGACGTAAAAACGTTGAACCGCACACGGGCGTTGCAGCGTGTTAACTCGCAAAATCTAGACCGAAACGTAAGATGAAGAAGTTGTAAAAGATGAAAGGTATAGGGGATGAAAGTTGAAAGTGGAAAAGTATTGGGGTTAATAATGAAAAATGTTTAGTTACAAATTTATAAAAGATGAAAAGTATAGTAGTTAAAAGTAAAAAGAAGAAAATAGAAGAAAATAATTTGTAAAAAAATAAAAAGTATAAGGGTTAAAAGTAAAAAAGAAAAGAAAATGAAGAAAACAGAAAAAAATATTTACAAAGCACATTGTATAACCATTAATGCATTGAGAAGTTGATAATTAAAATATATATAATTTAACTTCTATTATAAGCAATTCAGATATGATGAGAGAAAGTTTAGCCCAATAATGACCTTATTTCTTGAATAAAGAGGTATACAAGGTAATATGCATTAGAAAAACATTTTTGGGCGAATTTTATCCTGTTCAAACCATTTTGTTTTTTCATTTTACCCTTTTGACCCGTAGAGATAAATCATAATATAAATCGATCCATTCATGGTAAAGCAGTCGAAATTGTATAACAGAGTTTTGCTCACCAAGAAGCAATGGGTAGTCCTCTGGTGACAGCCACATGGTACGGAAAGCCACACGTTTCAGGTTCAATTTCTTTATTTTCTCCTCATATTTCTCTTTCTCGGGTCCTTTCCCTTCAAAGCGTTTAAAATACACCAGATTAAAACCTTTTTTTTTTTACTTTTTCTTGTCATGTCAATGAAAACAATAACCCGAATCAAATTCTCACCAGTGATGACAAATAATAATCGTGGATATAAAAATGTCGTTCCATCATCAACAGCTTTCCATAAAAACTCATCCCCATTTGAGTCGTTTTCGTTTAGTAACGCAGCAACACGTCTATCGTACATCACTGCTGCTTCTAAAAGAATGCCGAAATCTTCATCCGGGGTCCTGAAAATTAAAATCATTTCATTGTTTTTTTAAATTCACTCAGTATAAGTGATCATTTTTCCATTAATTATTGAAAAAAGTAAAGTACACGGATAGTCCCTGTGGTTTAGCAAAATTTTGGGTTTGGTCCCTAGCTTTCCAAAAGTACACGGATGATCCCTGTGCTCTGCATTAGTCCCCAGCCAACAAATCTAAAGCTTTTACATGTCCAAGTTAGGGACTCAAAGCGTTATAAAGTTCAAACCACAGGGACCATCCATGTACTTTTGGAAACAGCTAAAGACTAAATGCGTTACAAAGTACAAACCATAGGGACCATCTGTGTACTTTTGGAAAGCTAGGGACTAAATCCAAAACTTTGGTAAACCACAGGGACCATCCGTGTACTTTACTGAAAATGTTCATAAAATCTGAGGTAAGGTTTGTAGAACACACCAGCTTGTACTGCTAACAATAAGTGCAGGCCTATTCTGCTTCAAGTGATAATCGTCACCAATCTGGTTTGTAAATAATGTTGTTTTTGGATCTTGCATGTCATGGTCGGTTATTCCTAATATACAAGATGATAGTTATGTTTGAACTCACTCAAAGCCCTAAAAAGGGGCTGTTGCACGAAAAAGATATGATATAGGTTGGTCTGATTTCCGTTTAAGGTAACCATGTTAGATTTCACCCATAAAGAGGTAACCACCTTTGAAAATTTGGATAGAGTAAAGTACATGGATGGTCCCTATGGTTTACTAAAATATTGAATTTGGTCCCTAGCTTTCCAAAAGTACATGGATGGTCCCTGTGGTTTGCACTTTGTAACGCATTTAGTACCAGCCAACAAATCTAAAGGTTTTAGCATGTCCAAGTTAGGGACTAAATGCGTTACAAAGTGCAAACCACAAGGAACATCGATGTACTTCTGGAAAAAGATGGGGACTAAATGCGTTATAAAGTGTAAACCATAGGGACCATTTGTGTAGGGTCAAATCCAAAAATTTGGTAAACCACGATACTTTACTCTTTTCAATATAAAGTAACCTGCCTTGGCACCAGAAAAAGTCAGCATGGTCAAACTTACCAACATGTCCATCATTTTAACTCGGTAACACATTTGGTCTACATTACGTCAACACCTCGGTAAGTTAAAGGGCTTTTATTTAATAATGAATCTTTTTAAGGGTTTTTTTTGTGAAAATAAACATGGCTACAGAACACATATCACAGATCAAACTATATGACCTTTTTATGAAAGAGTAAAATGCCATTATCGTCCTAAGGTTTGGCCAGCTTTGCGACTTTCGTTTAAAGGTTTGTTTTTCCACATGTGGATCCAAAAGGTTTGAAATCTTGCCATTTTCATCCAGCTTGTTAACTTCATCCATTTTTCTCTGTTAAGTCAAGAAATTTCCGTCTTTTTTGTTAACTTAAAGGGCAATTCGGTCCTTTTCACTTTATGTACAACCATTTTGCATAATGTACAAGTACTCAAAATACCCTTCACGGAGAAAAATAACGAAAAACCCCCAACTTAACGGAGAAAAATAGATGGAGGTAACGAGCCGGAAGAATATGGCAAGATTTCAAACCTTTTGGATCCAGATGCAGAAAAACAAACCTTTGAACAAAAGTCGCAAAACTAGTCAAACCTCAGGGACGAAAATGGCATTTTACTCTTTATGAATTAATCATTCTAAATAACAATAGCATGGGGAAGAAATTACCATAACTGATGCAATCTGGAGGACTGTTTGACCGGAACATATCCTTCTTAATTCTACAAAACAACTGCAATCAACAATCAGTATGATGTTTCTAAGACCTTTAAATTGTTATCATGTTTTCAAATGATGTTTGTTTTACCTTATGCTTTTCTTCAAGCAGAGCAGGCCGGAAAAACTCAGGAGGTTGATCATATAGCACTGAGGCTCTACGTATTAAAAAGAGAAAAGAAAAAAGAAGGGTATGTGTTAACTGTTATACCACTGACCACAAAACACGATCAACCAGAAATAACTTCGTGCCAAGAAAATTGCAATGTTTATCTTACCATATTATGAAACGATTTGATCTGGTTGTAATAAACCTTAAACGGGTAACTTAGCTAAAAGGGGGTGGGTCAAACGGGCCAAACAAGTCAAAGTAGCCCAAAGTCTATTTTTAAGGCATACACATACTTGTTAATAGCGAATAGCGGACGGTAGCGACGAGCTACCTATACGCTACGTAGTGATAGCGATGAAATGGCCGGCGCTATTTTATGTTTAGCAATACTGGTAAAGATAATCTTAGAAATATTTTGTGTATTTTATCAAAATACGCTGTTTTCATATGTATACTTAAAAAAACAAAAATTCTACTATTTTATAGGCATATATTATCGCTATTTATATTAAAACAAAAAAACTATAATCCCGCTATTTCCATGCTATGGAAGCGCCAAAATCAGATTGTGACCTATAATCGCATTGCCACGCTAAACGCTATAGCGAGCGCTATGCTCACTATTAACAACGGTTTTTTAGTCAAAGATTTATGTTAGTATAATAACTATATTGTTTTTGTAATCATAACTAACACAATAATCATTTTTTTTAAATAGGCAATAAAAAATGCTTGCGGGTGAACCTAACCAGGTCCGACCCATTTTGGCCCGTCACCCAATATGTTCAACCAACCACCTTCAATATATACTTTTACGGTATGTTTTAGATTCTAAAAACAGCTATTTTCATGGAACAGAAGCAGTATATGAAGAATATTGAACTTTAAGCTAACTGTCTCACTTGATACCCCAAACTTGGTCCAACTCATGTTGCATTGCCTTTGTGACACACAAGGAACCGTTCGCCATCTTCCCAAAATGTAATTCAACCCTAAAAAGGTTCAAACCTCGGTTTCCGTTATCATCTCACACACAATACCTTATATTCTTGATCATTATAACAAATATAGTTTATGTTTTACCAATGATATATTGCTACAAAACGACTGCTTCTACCAAGAGATAACGCAAGCAGAGTATATCCAAAGTTATGCCAATCGATAATGAACGAGGATTGCCTCAACCAGCTGGCCCATTTCACCGCAACCAAAGTTGGAACCGAAGGTGGATTCTATAGTATAATAAGATTCAGAAATATTGAAATGAAAGTGATGTATATTTATAGTAGAAACTTAAGCTTACCTGCACTATATATACATCGGGGGCCTTTATTTTAAAACAAAGAAACCAAAGAAGCATGATGAATTGAACCAATGGCTTTAGCAAAAGCATAACCGGACGAAATATTTTCGGTAAAAATCCGTCTCTTGACGGCCATTGCCTCTACAGAATACAAAATTCAGATGCATTTGATATGACAAGTTGAGTTAGTAGGATATTTTTAGGATTATACAAAGTTATTTTGGTAATAGAAACGATACCATGGTATGGATATGTATGGATGGATGCTGTAGTAAAGCGGAATGTGGGTCAGAACCTGCACAAAAGAACGTAGTAAGAAAGAAAAACTAATTAAAAGTACATTGTGGCTTAGTGCAAATGCATGTTCTAGAAGAAAAAAAAACACTGCTTGATCAACTTATGCTATGTGTAACAAACAAACAAACGCACCCAGCACCCAGTATGATCCCACTCATAGCAGAACTATTGGTAGGGTCTGGGGAGGGTGTGATGGGGGCAAAATTACCTCTATCCCACAGGATAGAGAGGCTGCTCCCACTGAGACCCTCGGCTCCATAAACCTTTTTTAGCGTACAATATAGTAATATGTAGCTAAGAGAAATCAGAGCAAACCATACAAAAGTGCTAATAATGATGGTTGTAAATTATCGCTAAAATACGGTGATGGGTAAACTATAGTCTTGGTTTTAAATTGCGTGATGCGCTCCAATGCATTAGGTCCAAAAATCTGGCGCGCGATGCAAGCGCATCACGTATGTGATGCGTTCTTTATAAAAAAAATACTTAAAATTAATAAAACATAAATATTCATAAAACACAAACTAAAACTAAAAAACTCATGTAATAAGAAGATAAAGAATTGTGCTTTTTGGTTAAAGTCAAGCATACTAAAATATTTCTAGAACCACAAAAAGTGTTTGGGAACCATAATGGTCCAAATCAAACATACTAAGGGGTTGTTTGTTTAGCTCCTAATGAGGCTCTTAGTGGTTCGGACTTCTTACCAGTTCAGCACTTAATGGTTCAGACTGTTTGTCTCGCAAGCAAATGTATGGTTCAGACATTTGTTGCGGAATGGTTAAGCATTATACTGAGTCTGAATGGTTAAGACCTCTAATCTGAATTGGTCAGACATTTGCCTCTGAACGGGCAAGGATAATACTGGCTCTTAATGATTCAGACCTCTCACTGGTTCAGCACTTAACCACTCAGAAGCTGCCAAACAGCCCCTAAGATTTTAGTTATACATATGGGTCACAACCTCCTTCTCTAATGGTCACAACTATCTCCTCTAATAAAAAATCCAGCCCATTATCTTATTGAAAGAACCAGACCCATTTCAAAAACACGGCAAAAACATAACATGTCGCACGCATCATAACTCATTATGCTACGGAGCGCATTATGCGAACTCGATGCACTCTCTTCAGCACAACCGGCGCATCACTCAACGGAAGATTGTTGTAAGAAGTGATATAAAATACATACCTCCATATGCGACAATATCGACCTCAAGATTAGCCTGCGAAATAAAAAATATCACCAAGAAACCATTCGATTATATAATATGAAAATCAGAATTACAGAATATTAAGATATATGAAGTTTTACAATTAATTTATATCTAAAATCCTACATTTAAATCCTCATGATAAGTAAAGATATATCACATCTAGTGCCAACAAAAACATTATATTAGCAGAAAGCATACATTCATATGTTCATTAAACAAGCAACTAGATCAATACTCCTTCTGTTCTAAAACTAAAGATGCATTTTGACTTCAAAAAGTCAACTTGAAGCATATTTAGGAGAATCATACAAATGAAAGCGATATATAAAACCATAATAATATGGTTTTTGAGGGGATAAACCTGACGAGCAATAGAAAGGGCATGATATTGCATACGAGGGCTGCGGCCGATATCACCCAGTACTACAACTGCTGCTCGCCGTCTCTTACCCAATTCCATTCCTTCTGATTCACAGTTGAAAGTGTGTGCTTTCAACTGATCTGTAGTTGATTCTTACAGTTGAAAATTGGGATATGATGCAATTAGATTTGGAAAGAGGAATTAGGGTTTTGGGTAGATGAAGATATTTTCTTGGGTTTGAAGATTGGATTGTTGTAACTTGTAACGGAAGGTTCTGCAGTTGTAACTTGTAACATTACGCAAACAATCAACTCTTATTTAATTAACTCTTAAATTGTTGAAATAAAACTCCTATACTTTATCCACTCACTCAAACACGGAGTATTTCGAGAGTAACATGAGTCCACCATTAGTTCCGGAGAAAACCCAGTAACCCATATGCCTGTAGACACGGCGGTGAGATTACCGATAAAACCCGTCTGGCTCAAGGATCCAACTCAGGTTTCCCTAGGTCTCCTATCATTGTCCACCAATGGCTCACTCTGTACCAAGTGGGAGTTGAACATTCATCTCCAAGAGAAATACAAACCTTTCATCGCTTGATCTAGAGATCATTGGCAAACTCATATGATTTATAACTCCTTTTGTTATGATGACATTTGGCTATATACATACGTGTGTATGTCGATTGGTTAGCTAGGCACGAATTTGAATCCGTTCCTGTCACGTCGGGTTTAGTAAGTTGGTCACAAACACTTGGTATTGCTTGCCTATTAAGGTATCAGGGCAGCTAGTTATAGGCCGGTTCAGGGTGTCCCGGATTTCTCCTTTTGCTCCTACATATGTGTGTGTAAGAGTTTGGTTTCGAGTAAGGGATTAATAGTTGTCATATGTTGTCCTCAGAGCTCCTTTCATTAATTGGGGAGTCTTCATCCTTATTCCTATCTTAAAAATGTTGGTGATCTTAACTTAAACTGGGTTTGAATATAGGGGTGGTTTCTCATCTATATGTAACATTAAGTTAAATGGGTTGAAAAGAATTTGACACGAGGTTGAAGTGAGGTGGCGAGATTGTAGAGGCTAAGGGTGCGTTTGGTTCACAAAATCATTTGGAATTGGAAACCGACCTCCGTCTCCATCCACCCCCCATACAACCTACTCCACTACTCACATCACCTGCAATCAATATCAACAATATGAAATAGTATTTTTATTAATAAAGTATAAACCATAATTATGAACCTCACAACGTATCTGATTGTTAAATTCATTTCATGTTCATTGGAGCTTGTTGATTGGAGACATGTGCTTGATTGATCACGAAGTTAAAACTTGCTCAAATTTGTTGGTGGCGGTGGGTGGTGGTTAGCGGCGATGGTGGTAAGTGGTGGGTGGTGTTGGTGGAGGCGACGGTCGGTGCCAGGATTTGGTTGGAATTAGTTTCAATTCCAAATCCTTTACTTAGCCAACCAAACACAAAAAGGAATGTAATGAGCCTCTTCAAAATATTAGTAATGCAAATTTTATGCAGGTACAAACATGAAGTGACGATGGATTACTTTATCTTGTGAAAAAACAGACACACAATATAAAGAAATAACGATTAAGTTGTTTAAAAGATGATAATAATGCTATAGTAATATTAACATTAAGGTATTATTACATGGCGTAGTTCACTCTTGATTTTTTAAGAGAGCTGAATAATAGCCTTGTTCGCGGGGAGAAAGAGGATGATCTCATGTCTATATCATAGTTGTCGAAGGCTCAAGGGCGGAATGGTGAGCCTTTGGCCTAAGTGCAAGGCGTTTAAAAAAGCGAGGGCTTTTTTAGACGGGGCGTATAGTAACAAAATACAGTTTTTAGGGGTTTTAGACTTGTTTTAGAATTCTTTAGGACTAGTTTAGGTTGTTTTAGGTTGATTCCAGCCTTGTTTAGGGTTTGTATAATTGTTTTGAGACTTGTTCAAACGATTTTTGGTCGAATTTTCGTTCGAACTTGGTCTGAAAAATGTGTTTGATGGCTTGAAAGTGGGGCTTTTGAAGTTAAGCGAGAATGTTGCGTTGGGCTTGAAAAGTGGGCCTAGGCGTGCGCCTGAGTGAGCCTTGACAACAGAGGTCTCTCTCTCTCTTCTCTCTCTCTCTCTCATATGTAACATCCCATATTTGGGGATGTTCATATATTGACACATCTTGATTTATGTAGCATTTTATGTATGTTGAACTAATCAATAATAAGATGAGCAATTATATTTGAGAATTTAATGACTTAATTTAAATTGCTTAACCTTTTTTACTACCAAGTTAAGGTTCATTTAGTATTTAAATTATGGTAGATTATAAGACTTAACAAGGACTGTAAGGATTAACAGGTTTGAAAATTGAGGGGCTTATCTTGCCAAATTGTGAAAGATTCTCTATTAACCTGAGGTGCAGAGAATTCCAGGAAGAAAAAATACGCATTTTTGTGTGGGTGCCATGGGAGCCATGCGTCAAGAAGAAAATCGATAGGAAGCTTCAATACATCGATTCTAGGTTATTATTAAAGAAATTGAAGAACTTATGAACATCCTCTGTTACGTAGAAGCCTAGTAAGTAATATCTATACAAAAACCCTAGATTTTCATGTGTTATTAAGCTGAAAGTGTAATCATGATGAAAGTTAAGGTTTTTTTGGTGATAGATGATCTATTTCATAAGTTACAGATGATTCTATCATAGTTATTTCATGTTGATGATACTTAGAAACTCCATTGTTGATTAATATGCATGTTAGGGTTTTTGTTTAGTTGAACAAGATATGACTATAATCTGAATTTTATGACTTTATGTTGATGTTAGTAACTTGTAATTACCTCCTTGATGCTTAGACATGGTTGTACTTGATCTATGAAGATTAGGGTTCTTGATTTAAATTGGGGATTTGGAAATTGGATGCTTTTGGAATGATTGTTTGCAAATTCGTAATGTTTTGCCATCCATTGATATATAATTAATTTATGTGATGTTCCTAACCCTTTCTAGGAGTTCAACATAAGTTTTAACAATGAAAGAGGGCTACATTTTATGGTTTGGGTTGAAGTTAGAAGCACCACAAATATGATTTTCGCAGCTTTTAATCAGATTTTGGACAGACTTCAAAAAATCATATAAAATCAACCGAGTGTCCGTTTGGAGTGTTCTTTATATGGTTGGAAAGTCCCAGGTGTATATTTTCTAAATATGTTTAGAATGAGAGGAAATAAGAATGATAGATATACGAAAAATGTAGTACAAAACAGCTCAGCAGATTGGTTTAAAGCTGAATTATTAGTTGATTTATGAATCAGTTTTGTTTCTTCCGAAAATCATATAAAATCATAGAAGATTCCAATTGGGGTGATTATTTTTGGGTGAAAAGATATAATAATGTTTTACATAGAAGATGTCGAACCAGTTAAAACTGTACAAGGGTCTAATAGGCCGAATACAACAGTTGCGCAGAATGGTGGTGCACTAAAATAAAGTTTTTGTAAAACTAAATAAAGAAGGATGTTTGAACACGTTGGAATTATACATAAATAGTTAGTTGTAGTTGTTTATGTGTATCTAACTTAGTATATTAGAAGTGTTTAAAGTACTTGATTTAAAAGGATTGCAAGCACTTGCAGTAATGGGTGAAAAGGGTCAAATGGGTATGGTTGACCTAATTAATAGACTAATGGTGAAAATTGTCAAGAACACATATAACAAGTTGGATAAATAATACTTAGGTATTAAAAAGGGGCTGAATGGTATGATTTTCAAGTTGACTTGTTGTTTAGCAGGTATGACGTAGATGGGAAACAACGGGTCAAAAGGATGGCATGGACGACAACACCTCTATGGGAAAAGGTGAGTGACGCTTCACTCAAGTAGTATGTTTTATAAAACATATAAATACCTTTATGAAAATATTTATATGGTGTGTGGTAAGAATTGTAAAGGAGAGTTAATGTTAGTACGAAGTTGTGTGATAATGGTAATTGTTGTCGGTGATATAAATATCCGAGTTTATTAGTATGATTAAATCATAAACAAGGTGATGGGAGTAAGATGCAGATATTGGGAGTAATAAGCAGTGTAGACTTGCCACAAGATCGTTAATATTAAGTATTGAGTACAAGGTATGTGATCTTTATATATATATATATATATATATATATATATATTTAGTTTGTCTAATATATGAAGAAAAGGAATTGAAACTAATGGGGATAAAATTATTGGAAACAGGGTCGATGGATTAAACTAAGGGATGGTAAGTATGGAGCATGGATTTTTTTTAATATTAAAAGGGGATTGAGATAATGATTATTTGACTACAGGTTTGTGAGTCGTGTACTTAGCAAGTACGCGGGGAAAGTTGTTATGCAAGCTTTAACATAAAGAAGTTTGAATCACGTATTTGGGAGTTAAGGAGCCTTGTTGTCACGCTTTATAAATTGCGTAATTAAATACAAATGTTTTATTAACAAATTCAAACGTTGTTATGACTAACTTATGGTGTTGTACATCTTAGGTGAATTACAAGTGAAGAGTAAATGGGTTTAGTGATTCTAATATGGGAAATGGACTTCAAGAACAGATGGGACACTGAGCTGCTAGGAATAAATGAAATGAGATTCGAGTTAATAAGGTGGAACTGAATGACAAAAGAACGATGGGAGTGACCTACGAGTTACTTAAGTTAAATGTGGTCAACAATTTGGCTGATTTAAGGGGGGAGTGATCAAGTCTTGGGAGCGGGTCAATTAGAGGAGGATTGGGTTGCTCAACAGTTATATGTTTTGGTTATTGAACCTAGCGAGTCTAGTCTTTTGTACTCTAGTGTATTTTGTTTTAGCATATTGCTAGTTCGCCAATGTTTTAAAAAGTTACGTTGGTTATGAACACAGGTTTTGGTTTTCGTAAGGGTTGTTCGTTAAACGAACGGGTCATGCAGAATTTTTATAAAAAACCTTGCATGTCGTTATGTAGGTTTGTATCAACTGGTATTTCAAGTTTATGAAAGTGATGTTATATCGAGTATAGTTTAAAAAAATCTGGGCCTATTTTCCGCAAAATATCAAAATATTGTTTTTATTAATTATGGGTGTTACAATATATATAGTGAGGATTTAGAGAAAACGTCTAAAAGTGTGAAAAACGTGAGAACGCCCCTCATTCGTTGAATCAAAACAATTTATGAATTAGAATGGCGCGGTAACGTTTTCGTAAATAACATCAACTTACTTGGACGTGCTTCATTAAGGGTGAAGGGGTCTTTTTACTGATTTAATACAAAACACCACACTAATAAGCAAAACGCCATTCAAAGAAACGACATATTTATCTAAAACGCCATTGATACAAAATGCCAAAACTTAATGATAAAACGCGTTGCAGATTTAACAGATAAATGTGAATAAATAGTAATTTAAAGTTAATCATTAACATTTATTTACAAAAAATCCCTCCTAAACTACGCGCAAAAAATTTCATTATATAAACGACGTTACCATCACTTCCATTATCACTTTCAATTGGTCATACTAAAACGCAATCTTTATCCAAAACGCCAAATTTTAAAAACAAAAAAACTCTGAGAGGAAGAGAAATGGCAACCATCGTTTCATGGAGATACATGCTCGGAATCAGAAGATACATAATCTGCTTTGACAACAGAAGAAGAGTGTTTGTTAAAACAATCAAAGCCATATTGAACTTGGAAGAAGAAGTAAAAAAGGGGATCCTAGCACTTGGTGTCCCTCTAGATAACCACTATGATGAAATGTGACAAATGGCAAATAACCGGTAATTCCGTACAATTTAATCACTAATTTCATTCCATAATCTCATGCATATTATCGTAGTTTAATTTCGTAACTTAGTCGTACGTCGTATAATAAGAATTAGGGCAAGTAAATTTGATCATAACATATACTGGTTTCCGTTACCACGCAGAACAAACCAAAACAATGCCCCAAAAGTGTTGGTAGAAAGTGTTGGGCGCACTAATTGCGGTGACACTAACTGTGTCGGTAAATCCGCTAAAACGAAACAGAACAAGGAACAACGACATGTTAATGCCATACCCGAGTCCATATATAAATGAAAACACTTATTTGAGATCAACCATTACAATAATACATAACTTTCCGGTACAACAAATTGCAAAATTGTCCGTTTCGACAAAAAAAAGGCGACAAACGTCGGTTTGTCTGCAAGACTAATTCGGAGGATTCCGGATGTAAGAATAAGAATAAAACAATGTTAATCATCCTAAAACAATGTGAGAATAGCAATAATGCACAAAAGACATCATTTCCGGTCATTCGGCAAACAGTGCACAATTCGACCGGAAGGCAACCATTTATTGAAACGACGAGTATTTTAGTGGCCGATAGCCTCATCCGGGCATCTAGCGAACTAGTTAAACCTCATTTGGAACTCGGAATCCATTCAACTAACATGAGATCACGGAAACACAACTTTCGGAAAAGTTCGACGACGGAACATAAAAGTGTCGATATCGATCGAACGATCGAACGAAAGACATTTGGGCCATCCTAGCTCATCGTATATTCGCCTAACAAACTAGTTTTGTAACACCCCAAAAATTATATATATGTAGGTACGAGTGCGCAAGTAGAAATGTTGATTAAATAGTGACAAGAAATATAATCTTAGTTAAAATACAAGTTAAAATTTAACTAAAGGGATACGTCTAACCATAATAACATAAACATCAAACTAGAGGGACCAAACTTGGATAAGTGGGAAAGTAAATATATAAAACATAAAAATTAAAACTCAAACTAGAGCAAGAAGAAGAAAGAAAAACCCTATAACATCACAAATCAACAAAATCATAAGGCAAGATGAAGTTTAAGTGTATGCATGGACTAAGATTCATGATCATTTAAGTGTTCCTAACACCAAGTAAGTCGAATTTTATGTTCTAGTGATGTTTGATGAAATGGGTTATGTATATAATGTGAATGTTTTATGAAACTGAACATGAATTCTAGTTAATGTCAACATGTAGAAGTTATGATGTGCTAGATTTTGAATATATTGATGATTTGGGGTAAAACCCACTTGTATGCTATAGAATGATTAAGTTTAGTGAGGATTAGGTGTAATTAGTGTAATGCTAACGTTTGAAGTAATTGGTCGTAGATACACTATTGAGAAATTAATATAGAACAGAAGATATATGGCTATGGCGATGATTTTTGAGGTTAAGAATTGTTATGTAAATTTATGAATGAAATGGGAAATTATGCTTAATTTACTTGTACATTATGCTTAATTGATGATACGCACACCACGTGTTCGATGAAATGCTCTAATTGAATTAAATTGTGATTTGATTCGTATGCTTGCTAAATTGGTATAATGATGATAATGGAAGTGTATATGGCTAACTAACACCATAATGTGCAATGAAAAATGTATAAGTAATGAAATTGTATGAAGGCTAAATATGTGAAGTTGTAATGTATAGGAGCAAAGAAAGAAGAAAGCACGAGTCATTCCAAGACAGAAGTAGCAAAAGACCACGGTAAGTTCATGTGAACTTCTCTTTATCTTAATGCAAATTATGATGTTTGTCTCTTAATATATTGTTACGAGATGGTAACTATAGTTTAGAATATGGTGTACGCAATGTGTCGAAATATCAAAGAATGTGTAGAATGCATGAAGACCCATTATGAACGGGTCAAAAGGTATGAATAGCAAGGTAAAGAAAAAGATAAGTAATGACTAGTAGTAAACGAGTCAAGTGAATGAAACTCAAGATGATGAAATGGTTATGTGTTGATCCATTGTGAATAGGTTGGATGAATCGAAGTTATCGATGAAGAACGATTGGAAAATGCAATATTCATTTAAAATGGAATTGCTAGCGTGAAGAGAATGAATGATAAAAGGAATGTGTTCGTGTTGACTCATTGAGAACGGGTCAACCAGATGAGAACGAATGATAAAAAGGAATGTGTTCGCTTTGACTCATTGAGAAAGGGTCAACCGGATGAGAATGAATGATGAGAAGAATGAGTTAGTGTTTTACTCGTTGTTAACGGGTCAACCGGGTATGAATGAGAAAGTTTAAAAGAATGGTTCATATGAGACCTATTCAAACGGGTCAAAACTTTAAGGATGTTAGCTTTATAAATTGTTGTAGTAAAGTTATAATTATTGAATGAATTGTTAATCAACTTTGTTGTGGTGTTTAGGTAAAACTCCTATTTGATGATGCGCCTCGCTTGGAACGAACACATCTTTTGCTCCCTTTACGCTTCCGCAAGTATTAAAGGCATACGGGTCATAATACTCTTGGGTTTGTAAATGATGAACTTGTTTTAAAAAGTCCCTTTTGTAAGTAGATGAACTAGTTTAAGTAATTAGCAGGTTTAAGATATGTTGTTAAAATATTTTGTAGTCATGTTTGTCGAACTAATTGACAAGGGCATTATGGGAATTTTTGACTATGTTTTCAAAGTTTAAAAGTTTTACAAATTCTCGGTTATGAAAACATGTTGGGCGTTTCAAGTTATACACATTTTTAGGTCGGAAATGCACTAAGTAGACACCATAACAATTGTGGTGATCGAAAACAAAAGCTTCCGGTACTAAATAAATAAGTTCATTTATTAGCGATTATTGTGACGATAAGCGATCTTACGACATTTTCGTCATCCGAAACTTATATGGAGGACTAAGTGGATTAATTACCATGTAATAACACACTAAACCCTAATCTTATGCTAAGGATGCAAGATTAAACCCCTAATCACAAATACTTAGCTTAATGACCAAAATATCTTATATTTCATTATGTGTAAAAAATATTACACTTTACCCCTCTCATTTTGAAGATTATAAGCATGGTGTCTTGGATTTGTTGTGGACTTGAAAGAATGGTTGATATATATCATGATTTCACAAAATATTCACCATTCTTACACTTAGAAAAAAAGTTGCAACCATCTTTCTTTCTTCTTCATCATACACGACCACCACCACCACACTTGAGCCACCATATAGCCACCATAAACCACCACCTTAAGTCCACTTTAAAACCCTTTTAAGGCCATTCAAGAAGCTAGCAAGGATGGAGGATCATTAGGTCTTCTTTGGAGCTTCATATTTCTTCTAAGATCATCAAGAACTTGTGCACCCATTGTAAGACTTATTCGTCCATAATCTAGCTTATTTTTTTGCTTAGATTAATAATGTACAAGTTGATCATCTTGAAAATGAAGAAAAGCTAAACCAAAAACCCTAACTCACACCATAATAATAACACTAAATATTGTTTATTTTGTGTTGATTATGTGTTTATATGGTAGCTAGTTAGCAAGTTGATGTTATTTATGTTAAAGTATGGTGTAAAAGTTAGATGATCTTGAATGATCAAGTATGAAAATGAAGATTTAAACATGTTAAGGTTTAAATCTAAACAAGATCATCAACTACATCATCCATGAAGATTACTACAACTTAAAGATAATTTTATCACTCATGAATGATTTTTTATAAGGAATAAACATTTTTATTTAAGATATAACCATCTTAAAAATGTGTAGTAATCAAGAGGTTAAAGGTATGAACTTGATTAAATGACATGACAAAAGTAGTGATTTGAAAGTGTTAATAAATATTGAAAACCATCTTGATTTAATAGGATTTTTAACACTAAAAGTCATGGATGATGATGTATTAATGTTGTAAAATAAATATTAGGAAGATAGGTGATGGATTGTTGATATTGATTATGAGCTTAAACAGGTTTTAAGTACGTTTTTGAAACGTGGAAAACGCCATAGTTTAGGGGAAACTAAAGCGAAATTTTCTAAAAACATAATCGCGATTAAGACATGATTAATAGGGTACTTAGTGGGACTAAACGCGATTAGTAACTTAAATCGTCATTAAGAAAGTTCTAATGTCAAGGGTTAAACCCTAAATACCCAAGTATTTAAAAAGTACATATATATATAATATATTTACATGTAAAGATAAGTAACTTTTATAAATATATATATTTACTTGGGAAATAAAAATACGTATATACATTTTGTCACCAAGGATTTTGTATAAATACATGTGTATTGTATGTGTATGTATTTAGAAGCTTAGGGTATTCACAATAAAAATACCCAATCATAAACAAAAATACAAACACTTCAAAATAATACCAAGTGTGGTGACATAAACAAATATATTCTTACAAAGTGTCGAAATAAAAATCGGACAAACGAAGCAATACGGACAATGGGCGAACACATCAGCGCGTTGACGACCAACGGGTGAATCACCGACACGAAGAGTCATTACAACGATGGGCGATCGTCGACAAGAAAAAACATAATAAACGACGCCGACGACGAGTCTAAAATATATATCTAGACGTCTAACATAAATATGTTGTCGAAACCAAAAGTCCGGAAAGTTAAAAATGATATAAGTGTAAACTTATAAAAAATGGGCTCTTGTAAATAAAATTTGGGCTAGGCACAATTCCATAATAAATATGGACAAGGCCCAAAAAGATATAAATAATATGGGCTAGGCCCAATTCCATAATATATATGGACAAAGCCCCAAAAAGATATATATAATATGGGCTAGGCCCAAAAGATATAAATAATATGGGTAGACCCAAAAGATATAAATAATATGGGCTAGGCCCAAAAGACATAAATAATATGGGCTTGGCCTAATGACAATAAAACATGGGCTAGGCCCAATGACAATAAAACATGGGCTAGGCCCAATGACAAGAAAACATAGGCTAGGCCCAATGACAAGATACACATGATCAAAGAATGATAACAATTTATATATATATGTATATATATGTAACATCCGTCAAAAACCGGATTTACCAAACCCGCTCCGTTTATTAACCGAACAATCAGTTAAAAATTTCGTTGCGTATTTAATGCCCAAATTATTTTTAAACGATACATAATTAATAAGTATATTGGAATATATAATTTATATTTGAAAAAGTATTAAAAATAATGAAATAAAAATAAATCAATGCTGCCGGGTTTCGAACCCGGGTCAGCCAGCGAATTCAGCAAAGCCTTAACACTCATCCATCCAACCACTGCGCCACTTGTGTTTCTTGTTCATTATTAGAACCAATTAATACATAACCTAAATCTCAAATTCAAAACCGACGCGCCCAATCGCAGTTGTCGGAAATCCCGACGATTTCGCCGAGATTGGACGGTTTCTTCTGTTTTAAACCGAAGCCTTAACTATAACATCGGTTATAACCGACGTCTGAACCCGCGACGCAAGTCATAACCACCGGAAAACTTATTGACCGACTAATCAAGACGGAAAACGGACTAAATTCGTCGATGTCCTGCCCTATAAATACCCCCTCTAACCTCTGTTAGCTTTTTCGCTCACAATCACACTCTTTCCCGACGTAAATTCACTCGCCGGAGAATTTCTGCAACTCGCCGGAAAACCGAGCCTTTCACTTCTGAGCCTTACTGAACACCCAGAGCTCATACCGAAGCCACCCACACTCATCTCAAACTCCCTGAAGACCCTCTGCCGCAAGACACACGTCGCCGGAATAACCTGCTGACATCGGAGCTTTGCCGGCGAAATAGAGGAGCCACTGTTCGGTATATCTTACACTTAATCTCTCATTCTTTTATTAATCTCACCTGTAATTAAGCGCAACACACTAAAAGAACATGATTAAATCGTCGAACCAGTCGGACATTAGTTCTGGTTAAGTCCAACGAAGAAGACGAAGTTTCACTATTGTATATGCTTAATTAAAATCAAGATATATCTCGGGTTAGACACACAGTCCAGCGGTGGACTGTGTGCAAATAAAACACGCTTACGTCCCGAGTTCGATTCTTGTCCCACGCACACTCGCCTTAATAAAAATGTTCTTTTTTTAACCGAACCGGATTCACTGCAATAGATGTTAAGTTTAATAAAAACCGGAATAATAACCAAGATAGATACACAGTCCAGTGGTGGACTGTGTGAACGTTTAAATCACATGTCACGAGTTCGAGTCCAGACTACCGCACCGGTCCGGACAATTATCAAACTTTTTATATAAGGCAGAAATGAAATAATGTAGTTTGTATATAAGTATAGAGTATTTACCAAGTTAGACACACAGTCCAGCGGTGGACTGTGTGTTAACCTAACCCACAGGTCCCGGCTTCGAGACCTGTGGAGAACACCGAGCGAGTCATTTAAATCGTTGTTGTACACGCCTCACCCGGCGCACACAATTACACAATAAAATCGGTCAAGGTCAACAAGTCAACAGGTCAATAGTCAAAAATCAACATTTTTTTATTTACTTTTATTTATTTATTTACATTAAAAATACTTAAAAATAACATTTTTAAGGTTAGAAAATAGCCTTAAACTCACAAAAATATATCCAACAATCCTACTAAAATTGATTAATAAAATCCGCTTACTTACCGAACCATTATGCCATTATCTAGGTTAGTTTCACTCATGGTTAAAACCAACTTCGTGCGCATTCAACATCATCAACCGAACGCACCCAATGTGAGTGAATCTTACAACTCCCCTTTTTAATTACACGTTTTGGGGTGTGTCATGTGTCACTAAAATTAACTCGTTTATTTAAACTTGTGCCATACCATATTGTGATCTAAACTTAGAATGTATATATTGTTTGTAGTTATGTATTTCATATTGTCAAGTTATATGCAATTCATTCATTAGGCCCATCAGTTCCTCGGGGAGACGAGTTGAGCAACGCGTGCCTCAAAACAAATCCATTATTGTTCGTGTGTGCATTATGTAATATTAAATGATTGGTGAATAAGTTTACATCTATTTTTACTCATGTGTGGTTGTGCACTTTATTTTATAATCAATTCAATAAACTTGTTCAAATGTTTTTCATAGGATTCACTCGCCAACTTTTTGTTGATCCAAAAACCATTTTTACACATGATACAGGTGAACAGGATGAAGCAAGGAAAACATAGGAAATGCCTTAGAAGAAAACAATGAAGTCTAGAATGATGTTTAGGACATGATGTAATTATGATTGTATATTTCCCATTAAATTGTATTAATGAATATGAAACGTCATAATAAATGTCATGAGCTTTGATGATAACCCAATTATGCCCCGATCACCTTTTTCCGCTGCGGGTCGGGGTGTGACAGATTGGTATCAGAGCCATGACTATAGGGATATAGGATAGGTTATTAGACCCTTAGAGCCTATACTATAGTTGCCTAAATTTTAATTGTTTAGGTGGTTACATACAAACTTATGATGTTTATTTGTTTCATATTTGTTTATACTTACAGTCAAACATACATACTTACATACACATTCATCATACATATTTCAATGTTCATATATTCAAGTCATCTTCATACTTTTGTTATTCAAAGATTTTGTCGCAATGTTCAAATCTCATCAAAGTAAGTTCTGCGACGGGCATGTAGTAACTGGAAGGGTACAAGTACCGGTAGTCGGAACGTCCTGTCTAGGTTGGCATTCGTATAAATCTAATATAACGGACCAGTTTGCATACCTGGGGACTAACGATGAGAGTACGAAGGACCTATTAGGCCAAAGCATGCCACACCAAACGTCGTTCGAACTAACCCCACTTTGAGGTGTCACCATGTCCATACTTGGATACATTCCGAATATCATACGTTACATATTTCTCGATTTTCTCCGGGTTTTAGTGTACGTAACCAGGCTAACACATGCGAACCATATGAAAAACCCGGTATTCATGGGGGCCCACATGATTACGAAGGTGAAGTATGGCGGCATGCAAGGCCCAATGACGAGCAAAGCCCAAGACATCCTATGGATGTAATAGATTTGTTTTTCTATATTTATTTTATGAAAGTTCATTCCTAAGTACGACCCATGATCCCAAAAACATCCAACTCATACTCTTGATATGTATTCCTTGTAGATGTCTTCTAGCCTCGCCCGTAGGAAGATGAGAGCAGGAAAAGGCCGCGAGCGCATGGTTGCCCTAATCGCTCAACAAATGGCTGCCGTAATACCCAACATTGTAATCCAAGTCCAACAAGCACTTACCGCTAATCCTGTCAACCAAGAAGATCAAAACGTTATCAACCCTCGCCCAAATACCACTAAATGCACCTACAAGCATTTCAAATCCTGCGACCCTCCAAAATACGAAGGGACTGAAGGTGTCACCGCTCTCCTCCATTGGTTTGAAGAAATGGAGAACACTTTTCTAAATTGCGATTGCCCCGATGATCACAAAGTGCGATATGCTACCGGTCGTTTATATGGAATAGCACTTACTTGGTGGAATACAGAGAAGGCCAAACGAGGCGTTGACGATGCTAGAACTTTGACTTGGGAAGAGTTGAAGGAAATCATGACAAGACGGTTTTGCCCAAGGAGCGAAATCAAGAAATTAGAAGATGAGTTCTATTCGTTGAAGCAAAAGGAAGGCGACCACACCACATACAACAAAAGATTCCTCGAGTTAAATCAAATGGTTCCCAACTTGTTCACTCCCCTCTACCGTTTGATCGAGTACTACATTCGAGGTCTTCCGTAAAAAATTCAAGACTCTGTAATAAGTATCACGCCTGCAACTTTGGAAGCAGCAATGGAGTTAGCTACAGAGCTCACCGAAAACCGAATCCGGAACCAAGACTTCAAGGAGGAGAAGAAGAAGGATAAGGCATCGACTGAAACTTCAAACTCCACCCAAACCGAATCCCCTTCTCAACCCACTTTTAAGAGAAAACGAGATGGGCAACTTTTCGCTGTCACACAACGTAATCAACCAATTTCACAAGCCATACCCATCCAAGCTATCCCAATCACTCAAGTAGCACCCAACTCAACTTACCCAAATAAGAAACCATACCTTGGACCTCACCCTCGATGTAACACCTGCTTTTATCCCCATCCCCTTACCTTACCTTGTCGACTATGTGCAAATTGTGGACGCTATGGTCATTTGAGCAAGGTTTGCCGCACCCCTCAAAACCAAATCTCTCCCCCTACTCAAAACATGATCCAAACCTATCAACAACCCCAATACCCCATGTTCCCATATGTTCGAGCTTGTTTCAATTGTGGCGACCCTACCCACTTTAGAAACACGTGCCCTCGATTGGTTAACATCATAAACGCTCAAGCTCAATCAAACCCAGTTAACCAAGTAAATCAAGAAAACCCAATCACTAGGCCACCAGCAAGAGGAAGATTTTTCAACATCAACGCCAATCCTGTCGAAGATAATGACGGCCCAAACGAAACCACCCAACTAGTCCCCTTCACCGAAAATCAAGATTCAACTCCAACCGCTTAGTTTTTATGTTTTTTTTTTCTTTATGTTATCTCCATTTTCCCATATCCCAGTTATAAATTGGAATCTTATCCAAGGATCCTAATGCGAATTACTATTTCAGTTTGTTTTTGTTTTAAAGTCACATAGAACTAATCATAACTTACAGATAAAGCCAATGAAAATTTGACAAGAATATGGCCGATACGCCGCTGGTACTTCCTATATATAAGTATTCTTGCCAAAGGATCAGAGGCATTATCTGGCGGTTATGAGAAGTTCCATGTGGAATTTAGTATTGTCTTGATTGAAGTTTGTTTTGTACTTACTGATTTAGCATTTATAGCATCTTATCATTTAAAGAAATTGGATTGTATTCCATTTCTACATAGACTAACCTCTCCATCACAACAAACGAGAGAGGTATTGTCATCATTCAAACATGTATACTATCAGAATTAAGACTCAAGTTTTGGTTGTTGTGGTTGTTTTAGAGTCACATAGAACTAATCATAACTCGCGGATAAAGTCAATGAAAATTTGACAAGAATATGGTGGATACGCCGCTGGTACTTCCTATATATAAGTATTCTTGTCAAAGGATCAGAGGCATTATCAGGCGGTTATGAGAGGTTCCATGTAGGATTTAGTATGTTTTGGTCAAAGTTTGTTCATCATACATTTCAGCGTATTTCAATTTCATCATTTAAAGAAGTTGAGCTATGTCTCACTTCCACAATGACTAACCTCTCTATCACAACAAACGAGAGAGGTATTGTCATCGTTCAAACATGGATACTATCAGAATTAAGACTCAAGTTTTGGTTGTTGTGTTTGTTGTAGAGTCACATAGAACTAATCATAACTTGCTGATAAAGTCAATGAAAATTTGACAAGAATATGGTGGAGACGCTGCTGGTACTTCCTATATATAAGTATTCTTGCCAAAGGATCAGAGGCATTATCAGGCGGTTATGAGAAGTTCCATGTAGGATTTAGTATTGTTTTGGTTGAAGTTGGTGTTATACTCCCTGATTTAGCATTCATATCATCTCATTATTTAAAGAAATTGGATTGTGTTCCATTTTCTACATAGACTAACCTCTCCATCATAACAAACGAGAGAGGTACTGTCATCATTCAAACATGTATACTATCAGAATTTAGACTCAAGCTGTGGTTGTTGTGTTGTTTATGTTTTAGAGTCACATAGGACTAATCATAATTTACTGATAAAACCAATGAAAATTTGACGAGAATATGGTGGATACGCCGCTGGTACTTCCTATATATAAGTATTCTCGCCAAAGGATCAGAGGCATTATCAGGCGGTTATGAGAAGTTCCATGTAGGATTTAGTATTGTCTTGGTTGAAATTTGTGTTACATTCATATCATCTCGCCATTTAAAGAAATTGGATTGTGTTCTATTTCTACATAAACTAACCTCTCCGTCATAACAAACGAGAGAGGAACTGTCACCATTCAAACATGTATGCTATCAGAATTTGGACTCAGATATTGGTTGTTGTGTTTATTTATGTTCTAGAGTTACATCATAGAACCAATCATAACTTACTGATAAAACCAATGAAAATTTGACAAGAATATGGTGGATACGCCGCTGGTACTTCCTATATATAAGTATTCTTGTCAAAGGATCAGAGGCATTGTCAGGCGGTTATGAGAAGTTCTATGTAGGATTTAGTAATTTCTTGGTATATTGGTTGTGGCGTTTATTTATGTTCTAAAGTCACATCATAGAACCAATCATAACTTACTGATAAAACCAATGAAAATTTGACAAGAATATGGTGGATACGCCGCTGGTACTTCCTATATATAAGTATTCTTGTCAAAGGATCAGAGGCATTGTTAGACGGTTATGAGAAGTTCCATGTAGGTTGTAGTATTAGAAGTTTTGCTTTAGGATATAACCATATATTCCCAAACATATCAAAACTCTTACGCATGATATCATATTTAGTGAATCAACTCTGCTTATCAATATTTTTACCATAGGCAACAAAAATCGATTCCTGTAACAGGGTACTTAACCCTTACAAGGGACGTTACCGCCTCAAACAAAAACTTAAACTCTTACTCTTTTTCTAAGCATGTAACTGTCAAACTAAACACCATCCTTTTTAGACAAATATGTCACTACTTAAATTTCGGGACGAAATTTCTAAAAAGCAGGGGATACTGTAACATCCGTCAAAAACCGGATTTACCAAACCCGCTCCGTTTATTAACCGAACAATCAGTTAAAAATTTCGTTGCGTATTTAATGCCCAAATTATTTTTAAACGGTACATAATTAATAAGTATATTGGAATATATAATTTATATTTGAAAAAGTATTAAAAATAATGAAATAAAAATAAATCAATGCTGCCGGGTTTCGAACCCGGGTCAGCCAGCGAATTCAGCAAAGCCTTAACACTCATCCATCCAACCACTGCGCCACTTGTGTTTCTTGTTCATTATTAGAAACAATTAATACATAACCTGAATCTCAAATTCAAAACCGACGCGCCCAATCGCAGTCGTCTGAAATCCCGACGATTTCGCCGAGATTGGACGGTTTCTTCTGTTTTAACCGAAGCCTTAACTATTACATCGGTTATAACCGACGTCTGAACCCGTGACGCAAGTCATAACCGTCGGAAAACTTATTGACCGACGAATCAAGACGGAAAACGGACTAAATTCGTCGATGTCCTGCCCTATAAATACCCCTCTAACCTCTGTTAGCTTTTTCGCTCACAATCACACTCTTTCCCGACGTAAATTCACTCGCCGGAGAATTTCTGCAACTCGCCGGAAAACCGAGCCTTTCACCTCTGAGCCTTACTGAACACCCAGAGCTCATACCGAAGCCACCCACACTCATCTCAAACTCCTTGAAGACCCTCTGCCGCAAGACACACGTCGCAGGTATAACATGCTGACATCAGAGCTTCGCCGGCGAAACAGAGGAGCCACTGTTCGGTATATCTTACACTTAATCTCTCATTCTTTTATTAATCTCACCTGTAATTAAGCGCAACACACTAAAAGAACATGATTAAATCGTCGAACCAGTCGGACATTAGTTCTGGTTAAGTCCAACGAAGAAGACGAAGTTTCAGTATTGTATATGTTTAATTAAAATCAAGATATATCTCGGGTTAGACACACAGTCCAGCGGTGGACTGTGTGCAAATAAAACACGCTTACGTCCCGAGTTCGATTCTTGTCCCACGCACACTCGCCTTAATAAAAATGTTCTTTTTTTAACCGAACCGGATTCACTGCAATAGATGTTAAGTTTAATAAAAACCGGAATAATAACCAAGATAGACACACAGTCCAGTGGTGGACTGTGTGAACGTTTAAATCACATGTCACGAGTTCGAGTCCAGACTACCGCACCGGTCCGGACAATTATCAAACTTTTTATATAAGGCAGAAATGAAATAATGTAGTTTGTATATAAGTATAATAAAAATCAGAGTATTTACCAAGTTAGACACACAGTCCAGCGGTGGACTGTGTGTTAACCTAACCCACAGGTCCCGGGTTCGAGACCTGTGGAGAACACCGAGCGAGTCATTTAAATCGTTTTTGAAATAAATGATTTTCGGATTAATTCAATTAAGGTATAAATATAATTAAAAACAGAAATATTTCGGGTTAGACACGTAGCTCAGTTGGTAGAGCTGCGTGCACGCGAACGGGAGGTCTCGAGTTCGAGCCTCACCCGGCGCACACAATTACACAATAAAATCGGTCAACGGTCAACAAGTCAATAGGTCAACAGTCAAAAATTAACATTTTTTATTTACTTTTATTTATTTATTTACATTAAAAATACTTAAAAATAACATTTTTAAGGTTAGAAAATAGCCTTAAACTCACAAAAATATATCCAACAATCCTACTAAAATTGATTAATAAAATCCGCTTACTTACCGAACCATTATGCCATTATCTAGGATAGTTTCACTCGTGGTTACAACCAACTTCGTGCGCATTCAACATCATCAACCGAACGCACCCAATGTGAGTGAATCTTACAACTCCCCTTTTTAATTACACGTTTTGGGGTGTGTCATGTGTCACTAAAATTAACTCGTTTATTTAAACTTGTGCCATACCATATTGTGATCTAAACTTAGAATGTATATATTGTTTGTAGTTATGTATTTCATATTGTCAAGTTATATGCAATTCATTCATTAGGCCCATCAGTTCCTCGTGGGAGACGAGTTGAGCAACGCGTGCCTCAAAACAAATCCATTATTGTTCGTGTGTGCATTATGTAATATTAAATGATTGGTGAATAAGTTTACATCTATTTTTACTCATGTGTGGTTGTGCACTTTATTTTATAATCAATTCAATAAACTTGTTCAAATGTTTTTCATAGGATTCACTCGCCAACTTTTTGTTGATCCAAAAACCATTTTTACACATGATACAGGTGAACAGGATGAAGCAAGGAAAACATAGGAAATGCCTTAGAAGAAAACAATGAAGTCTAGAATGATGTTTAGGACATGATGTAATTATGATTGTATATTTCCCATTAAATTGTATTAATGAATATGAAACGTCATAATAAATGTCATGAGCTTTGATGATAACCCAATTATGCCCCGATCACCTTTTTCCGCTGCGGGTCGGGGTGTGACAATATATTTTTGAGAAAAATATGTAACAATATTAATCGAACAAGCGAACTACCAACACTACAATAATACTAAAAGTTGTTCTATCATAACAAGGAAATACACAACAAGAATTCAAGATGAACAACGAGTACAAGGTCCATTGTGGCCTAGGTGTCTAATAAACTTAATACACATGTAGGTTACACACGTGTACGGACACCGACTGCTACTAGTACGACTTACGGAAAGCAAAACTGTGAGTTTATGTCCATCCTTTCAATTATTTCATAGTTTTGTTTTAAAACTATCAAGGGGAAATATATGTCATAACAAACGGTATGTTAGCTACGGGGTTAGTTGATAACACGATCAATGTGCGTAAGTAGGATGATGATAAGAGTAACCATTAATCACTTAGTGACCAAGGTGCAAAAGGTGTAGATCTATAGAGCTTGAGGCACACTCCACTCCTGGTGTATTAACCGGTTAGGAGTGCTTTTGTGATCCCAAATGATGTCAAGAGTTGTCTCGGGTTGGTTACTTACTTATGGTACATATGTCAGGGTGCTAGCTACACACTGATAGATCCTTAAACTCCATGAATGCTAATAACATAATCGGATTTCACTACTGGATTTCAAGAATGACATTTTTATACGAAAACATTAACTACATGAACTCGCCAACTTTATGTTGACTTTTTAAAATTACATGTATTTCAGGACGCAAGGCATGAGCTGATGATAGGATTCGGGTATGGGAAATTGTCAAGACAACGATGTATCATCTTTTGGAGGGTTTGCCTTTTATATCCCAACTTCGTATGGGCATAAGGGGTCAAAACCTAAATATGAATTTGTGATGAAAACAATGTCTTAATTTGAAACAATGTGTTTTAAATTATGTCTTATGATGATAACTTGAAACAGATAACAATGTGATTTCACTTTTGGATGGTTGTAATTATGGAACGAAACTTATTAATGGTATGGCATCGTTGTTAAATTATTTTGTTTACTAGATTGGATGCAATGATTACTTAATAGTCACACACTTGCGCTTCCACTACGACCAGGGTGTGACATAAAACACATACGATTATAAGAAGATTAACCAGAAAATTTGGACTTAACAAGGTAAATGCAAAAATGGACCCAGTCATCAGGTCATGGTGTTTTGATGAAGACACTGACATGGTGACCGTTATATGTGGCAATGGGGAGCAGGGTCTTGGATTCATGGAGGAGTTACACAACGCAACATGTTTGAACACAGACATGAACGAAAAATTGGCGTTGTTGCATGCCATGTTCAAATGGAGGCTTCAAACTCTTCAAGAACAATAGGCCAATGAAAGTGAAAGTGATGACTTGGATGAGAAACTGGAAAAAGAATCCGAATAAGAAGGCGAGGGGAGTGATGGATACTTCTCGGACAAAATCACTTTTGACAAGGAGTTTTAATTTTTTTTCTTTACTTTTTCTTTTGTGTAATTTTTCTGTGTTTGTTATGTATTTTTCAAATAATAAAATATTATATTTTTCCAATTAGTTATAAAACGTAAAAATGCCACAATTGCAAAACACCAAAAGTTAATTAGTGTATTTTATCATCTTTATCTATAAAACGCCATTAAAATACAAAGCGCCAAACATAAAAAGATGGGACGTTTTACAACCTTGACAGATAAAGCTGAACAATAACTACAAACAGTAACTGAAACGACGGATACTTTATTACTAACATTTATTAAAATAAAATCCCGCCTAAACTACGCGCCAAAACTCTTATATAAACAAACATCTCAGGAACTTCCATTAATCACACCCAAAAACAAACACTATGTTTTCTTGGCAAACCATTCACTTTAAAAAGCCAAAAAAAAGTTAAAACAACCATACATGGAAAACATCATTTCTTGGAGATTCAGTATTGTTCTCCATGAAGTTTCGCTAAATAGATTCTTAGGTGAGGGGGATAACTCAATAAGATTTTGCTGAATGAGATGAACAAATCTTCAAGAAAAAAGAGACTAATGACAATGATATGTCATTTTGTGTGCTTTGTTCTTGAGAAAGGTTTGAATGAGAAGAAGAGACCTATGCCAGTGTAAATGCTATTTTGGACTTTATTATTAAATGATGAAGAGTGAGATGAGTATGAAGATGATGGCCAAATATCATCCAAGCGAAAAACCCACTCACAATCACACCCCAATAATAGCATCCACAAAAACGGCATGGATCTATGTTTCCAACATCTACAAAACCACTTCAACAGTCAACAACAAAAGATCACACCAAAAACCAAAATGCCATATTTTGTTGAATGATCAGCTTCGTCTAAAGCAGGGGGTTTCAGCTGTGTAGGAAAATCGGCACCTATCTAAGGAATTCAAAGGTTCAAGGGACAAAAACTTCAAGAAGAAAAGACTGATTACAGTGAAGATTTGGATGAGAAATTGGATTAGCATTTTTATTTTTTTTCTTTTTTTTCCGGTGTCATTTTCTGTGGTTCGTTATCTAGTTTTCAGCTAATAAAATACATTATTTATCTAATTACTTATAAAATGCCAAAATGCAACAAACGCCAAACACCAAAACTATAATAAAATTCCTTTAATCACGTATTATTAAAAACTCTAAATAATTACTGAAATGTATAAAACAAGGTCCAAGTGAATAGAATAAAAGGGTGCCTTACAAAAGTTTAGTTTTGCCATCTTTATCTATAAAACCCCATTAAAATACAAAACGCCAAACTTAAAAGATGAAACGTGTTACAGCCTTAATAGATAAAGCTGAAGAAACAATAACTACAAACACTAACTGAAACGATGGAAACTTTATTACTAACATTTATTATATTAAAAACCACACTATGGCAATTAAATTTTTGTATATTTTCAAAACCCCATATTATAGGTCTGTATCCTACATCACACGACAAAAGATACAAAAAATACACATTAAAAAAAATAAAATTACTATTGTTTTTAGCGCCAAAAACATATATCTACCTCATGCCAAAAAATGTCATTATATAGGTAGAACATGTAAACAAACTTAACACTCCATAAAAACACGCCGCAAATTGTTTAAAACACCAAACAACTTAAAACAAAAATGGCTCAGGTTATTGCATGGAGGTTTGAGAGGTCGGAGAGACGTTTCATCCTAAAGTTCTCTGACAGGAGAAGGGTGAAGGTCAAAACCATCAACGCAATACTTAGTATGGATGAAGCTGCTCAGAGGGATATTCTGGCACTTGGGGTTCCAAGGGCCAACGATTATGAAAGCACTCAAACGGTAATAAGAAGGTTGAAAAGAAAATTTCCAGCAGATGATGATGATGATGACATTACTGATCTACCAACGATTACCAGTTGGAGTTTGGATTAACCATCAAGAACGGTGAAAGTGACTTATTAAGATGGGGTGTATGGCGATGGACGAAGTGCTAAACACAGATAAACTACATCTTGTTGAACAACTCTGTGATTTAGCACCTTCAAACGATGCAACATCTAGGGTTGTGATGATATTTAAATATAGGATGCGAAAAAGGCTAAACGAGATTATGGCGTTATACGCCAATGAAATAGATGACGAGTCTAAAAAAATGATGACCAAAGCGATGGGTACATCTCTGATGTAATACCAGCCACATAAGACTATTAGTTTACTTTGATTTCGTCTTAGTTGTAATGTTTTGAATTATTAATGAAATATAATGAATTTAGGAACACCAAGAACGCCAAGCTATTTACCTTTATAAGATATAATGAACAAACCATTAGTTTAATGATAAACAATAAGAATAACAGATTTACGGTAACCTAAAACATTTTAATGAAAACGACATAATTCAGATATGCGTAACAAGGTGTAAAACGCCGATGGTAAGTTCTACATAATGAAAACGCCGAATATTAATTATAAGTTGAAGGACCTAACGACATTTTTCAAAAAATTTGCTTTGAATATAAAATGCTAAAAAAACAAGAACAAAGAACAACACGCGATATCTGATGGACTTTTGTTTTAAAATGAATTATAACGCCATCTATTAAGCGGACTTGAACAATGACAATCGTACCCCGCATATCATTTAGCACCCCCTGACACGTGTTCGACCAGGATCCGTTCTCACCATTTTCACACTTTCAATCGTTTTCTCTCCTGATCCCGTTTATATATATATATATATATATATATCCTTTTACTTAATTTAAAACGAGTAGGGTTAGGTTGGATAACAGGTCAAAACGAATTGGTTTGGAAAATCTGTCAGCACTTTTTTCTGAATTTTCTATTTGTAAATGTTTAATGTAGTAAAAAATGTTACGAAACTAAATTGTTATAACAATAGTCTTTTAACTTTTGTTAATCGAGAGATTTAGAAGGTTTAAACGTTTAAAATCACCTTCTATGGCTTTTTGACATGAATCATTTACACACTTTAGAATTTGTTTCTTTGACCCGTTATTAAGAAAATGGGTCGAGATTGTTGGTATGTGACACCTATGCTTTTCTTTCCTTAACTCTACATCACCTTCCCTTATTTCTGTAATAAACAAAACTATAGATTAAGACAGATTTGAGACTTATTTTTAAATTTTGGTAGGAAATAGAAAAATAGTTAACGTGAAACTAACGAGTTAAATTTATCTTGCTCTAGAGATGGAAGTTTTATGTTTTGGAGCTTGTTGAAGCTGAAATTATGTGTTGACGAACTTCAAGTATTGCGTGACAATTTTGTAGAAAATTTCTCAAAGTTGGATGATTTATAACATCTTTTGATAGCGCGACTGAAAGAAAACATGTGTTTTTTTTTTCCATAAAGTTCATTTTCCAATATACATAAAGGATCTCATTTGGAGTTATAGAATCATCATATATGGTCTAGACTTTGCAGTTTGAGGTTCATGTTTTTGGCCCAAAAATTGCAACCCTTTGGGCTTAAACACTTCAGGTTTCTAAGTAAGTAACTACTGTTGTTTGGGCTGGAAAAAAGTTTCTATTTGGGCCCCAAGTCCAAAATTGGATAATCGGCCCACATATAAGCAGAAAACCCATTCTGAACTCATTTGTCGTCAATAGCCATGTTTTTTTTTTGAGCAGCAATATGTAGCCCATGTATGTGATGATGCACATATTGATGTTTGCAGGATCCAATATGTTTTTAAACTAATCCCGCTTAATTTTTAACAAAATCTGTACCGAGAATTTGAATAGAAAAAAACATATTATAATAGTATTAGAATCTATATAAACAACAAATATTAAAATTTAATATAGAATTTTGTGTTAAATAAAAATTTGAAAAATTAACAAAAAAGTTACACATTTACATAAAAAGTGCAATTGTACAAATGGCAAGTTTAAAGGTGTCAAATTGTCAATAGAGTAAGTGACGGATCTAAAAGAAAAATTAAGGGGTATCCAAAAAATTTGGACCCAAAGGTACCGTAATATTTGCTCAAGGGTATCCTATACATAAAACGAAGAACTTTTTTTTTCTTTTTTTTAGCACTAACTTTACACTTTGCTAAGAAAATTGTGGAATGACTCTTGCACCCCACATCCCACTTAAATCCGCCCCTGAATAGAGTAACCCATAGGCAATGTAAGTGAAGTCGCGGTAAACATTTTTATAATTTTGTAACTTGGGGATATTTACTTTTATAAGATTTTTGACAATTTTGATAACATTTTATTAAAAATATATTTTTTCTATAATACACTATACATATATATAGAGAGAAATTAAAAAAGTTATAGCTATTTATATAAAGAAATTTAAAAAATAAAAGTCTTAGTTATTAAGTAAACTATTGCATGGAGTGATAGTAAGTGACAAGAACAATATTGAGGTGACAAACTGATGACGAAAAAAATATGTAACTTACTTCGTTTTCTCAAAGTGACACGTGTCATGCAGACTCATCGTATGTTTCTAGTTCCAAGAGCACGATGCTTGAATGTTTGATGATGTTATAACTGTAAGAGCCCGACTGGACCGGTCGATTTGGTTGGAAACCGATTATGTAAACGGTTTATTTAAATTCATTTGAACCTAGTGCATGTTAGAATTCGTGACGCAGCGGAACCAACACATAATGCACGATTTAAACACATAGAACGGTTATAAAATAAAAACAAACAAGAACACGATAATATTATGTGGTGCGGATTCGATGTGAATCATACTTTCACAGGGTGCAACGAGTGGCGAAGCTTGAGAATTCCGACCGGGGGGTCGGAAGTCACCGCACCTAAAATTATACCTTAAAAATTATAAAACCAAGGGGTCGAAAACGTATATACCTAAAAAATTATATACAAAAACTACATACCGGACACTAGTGAGCGAAAAGTTCGGGAGGTCGGGCGTCCCAGGCCTCCCACTAAGCTACGCCCTTGGATGCAACTAGATAGTTTAGTATGCGCGGTACAAAGATTATAATACATATATAGAGACAACAAAATATAATGACTTAGGAACCAAGAAATCAAAACCAGGCCTTCCTCCTCAAGTTAATGGGCCGCCGCCATTTGGCAGCCAAAATGTCGACAAAAAACAGGCCCTAAAAGGACTTCACAAATCTAACAACATACAACGACTTTTCTAGGTCTAATACATACAATCAATGCTTTCTGGCAGTCTGGGAAGCCTATGTTTGGTTGAACTCGTTTCTACTAAATGTTAGATGTCATTAAGGTTTAGCTTTCTTAGATATTGTTATGAAGAACTTGAATGATACATTTACAAAACTTACATAGACATTCGATAAAAATGCTTTTACCAATTTGTATGAATTCATCATAATGTTCACTTGATGTGCCATATACCAACTGACGTATAACACTATTTTATTAGAGGCAAATACCTTTCTAACCCATTCATATTTTCTTTGTTGAAAGTATACACAATTGTTGGACATACCTTAAAAAAATCGATTGAAAAGTTGTCGCTCATTCAGAACAATAACAATAAAAACTCAAGAACCCGACCTGGCCTCACCTCAACCCCATTGATGCCCATCCTTTACGAAGGACTCAGTCATGAATAGGGTTGTAAACGAGTCGAGCCTAATCGAACTAGGGTGGGCTTAGGCTCGGCTCGTTTAAAAATTGAATCGAGCCGAGCCGACTCATTTTTCTTAATGAGCTAGAAAGTTGGGCTAAAGGCTCGTCAAAAGCTCGAGCCGAGCCGACTCATTTTTCTTAATGAGCTAGAAAGTTGGGCTAAAGGCTCGTCAAAAATATATATTTTTGTATTTTTTACATATAATGACATACATAAAACCCCAAAAAAATAAATAAATAAAACATTATTTAGGCTAATAGGATAGTAATCTTTTGCAAACTATAAATAAAAGATTCTATGTTACTTACCGTAATATATATTTTTTTAAATCAATATTACTAATTCAAACTATAGCTTAACAATCTATTTCTTTCCATAAAAAAATAACCATGTTACTAATTGAACAACATTTCTTAAATATATTACAATACAAGTTACAATATACACACATATATAATTTGGGGTCTAATTTAAACGAGCCAACTATCGAGCGAGCCACGAATCGAACTTGCCTTGGCTCGGGCTCGGCCCTCGTTTAAAACCGAGCTGACTTCGAACCGAGCTTTTTTCAAACTTTTTTTGAGCGAACTTGGAGCAAGTCCCGAGTCACAAGGGTTTTGAACAGCCTTAGTCACGAACATATGGATCCATGTAATCGTCCATCATGGACGACGACAAAGTAGTCCTCGAGGGTGGCAAAACGTCGTCGTTGAGTACTTTTAAAGATGCTCGAATATCACTAGCACGGAATCGTATGTTGATCCTCAAACTTAATGATTAAGATGATATAATCTTCTGTCCATAAGTGATACATCTTATCACCTTATAATTGTTTAGTATATTTGGGTATTTCATATATTACTGGCTGCCAAAAAGCCACCAAAGCAAACCTACCTGACTACATTAAGGCACCTCATGTTAACCATGTTTATTGGTTATGGGATTTCTTACATATATTAAAAGAAAAACCATAACTAACGCATGCATGATTCCTTGGCCTTTTGTCATTATGACTAGCAAATCTTCATTATAAAAGTCACTTCCAGATTACATATTTTATGAACTAATACATATGGTCTTAAAAGATGCCACATTTAAAGACATCTGTTTTTTTTTTAAATTTTTTATTTGACTCCTCACACTTGTGCACAAGTAGGGTGGAACTAAGAGGGGTCAAAGGAATGTTGATCCTGGTCATCAAAATTTGTTAACTTTTGTTGTAAGATTTATTCTTTATAAGAAAAAAAACAAGAGTTTAACCCGCTCACACATATTATAGAGACTACAATGTGAACATGCAGGAGCGGAACCAAGAGGGGTACGTCGAAGGGTTTGCTAACCCGGTCACTAGAATTTGTTTCATTTTTGTTATAGAATCTACTTTTTTTTAAGAAAACATGAGTTTGACCTTTTAGTTGTAGTCATCAACGGGGGATTAAGAGTTTTCCCGCTGGTCAGTTTTTTCGATGTTTCGATTTCTTTCAGTTTGGTGCTCAAATTTTCTATATGTGTGAGGTCGGTTTACGTATATAAAATACAATGTCATTAAAAATACACATTAATAAATAAATAATAAAGATCCAACATACCTAATAAGTTTCAAAGAACACCATATTCACCTAAAAAAACTTTCAACAATCCGAATTTCAAGTAAAACTTGACTTAGTCAAGAAATTAGCAAGCATACATTAAAAACATTTAAACATTCAAATTAACATTCCATTTTTTTTAAAATTATAACGAAAAACATACCAAAACATCAAGTCGACAAGTCGGCAGAAGGAAGAAGCATAATTCCAACGGTTGAACGAGTGACTTATAGAAGCGAAATTATTGGAGCAAGAATTCTGGTCAATCATGATTCATGAGTGATAGTTAGAATTTTGGTCGATGAATAGTGGAATTAATGTAGAATTGTAGGTTTATACTTTTCACACCTCAAATTACTTTTAGAGAAGGGTAGATGGGTAACTCATAAAATAGGTTTTTTAATTAGTAAAACATATTTTGGGATTGGTTTTTAAACAATGGGCTTTTGATGGGTTACAATCTATAAGAAAATGTTTGGGGATGTAGGAGTCGTAATTTTCATTTCATGGTGGCTAGGTTTAAACATATGGGGGATGATGTTTAAAAATCTGTGAGGTTAGTCAAAAGACATTAATATACATAACATAAATAATAAAAGGCTGTGGTGTTGTTTGACCACACACTTTGTGTCTAGATCTGAGGGTGAATTTTGATCAATTAAACAATAAAAATTCAGATTTATTAAAATTAGTTGCGGCGAAATAATAGTCATTCATAAGCAAAATCAAATAGCAAAGAAGTTATCACATATTCTCATATCATTGAATCTAATGTTTATAGACTCATGCTCCTTAATTGTTTATCGCACAATTATACTCTCAAATCTAGAACAACTAATTCAATAGAGCACGACTATGTCATGATCTATTTATATACATAAAGTAACAACTGATGACATCAGCTGACATCACCTAGACAGAGACCTTTAACAATCAGAAAAGAAAATAACTAAATGATTCCTAGTTGTTATAAAACAACTGGTAATCTTACAAACTATCGTTACATTAAAAGATTTTACGTAAGATTACAACAACTGACCTATAAAACAACTGTTGTCCATGACAAACAGTTGTTCCTTCAACAACAGTTCATCCAAAAAACACTTGCCTTTAACTTCAACAATTATTCTTATTCAACGGTTCTTCAGCCTTCATCATCTGTTTCATAGGAAGAGCTGTTCTTTGAACACTTGTTTCAAATCTTTACTATTAGTGAAGAACAATTCTTTGCAGAATTCCAGGGTTCAACACTTTGTACACTAGGTCCGTGTCCGCCTCTCATAATCATTAGAAAATAGAACTTACGATGACCTGAAAAATGTTTTGGTTTCGACACTGCATACGATATACAAACCGAGCATGACAAGTTTAACTAAATAACTATATATATATATGTGTGTGTGTGTGTGTGTGTTAAGAGTAAACTGTAATTTTACCCATGTGGTTAGGGGCAACTGACACCCTTACCCCCTATTTCCAAAAAAGTGTTGTCTTACCTCTTGATGTTTTCTAATTGCATCAATGTACCATCTGAGGGGTAAAACTGTAACCTTACCAAAAGGGCATTTTCGTGTGTGTATTTATCTGTCGAATTGCATTTGTTTTCATATAACTGTTGTGCGTAATTCAAATTAGTTAGTTTGAGTCTTCATATCTATGTTGATTGTTATTCATATATGTTCGTTTGAGTTATGGATAGTGATAGGCATGATTCACTTGGAAAATTCATGAGTTCGCCCTAGGTTTAGAAAACATGAATATATTCCAGTTAAAATCTGTCAGTTAGAGCTATTAAATGGTGGTTAAGTTTGATATTTAGTGCTAGCTATTGATCGTATATGAACTACGAAGTGATAAGGATTTGGATGCACATTGTTGTAAAGTAAAAAGGTATCATCTGCTTTCAATATGTATGTGTTACTGTGTGTTAATCGCTTGCTACGTTCGTGTGAGTGTGTTTTGTCCGTCGAATTACATGTATTTTCTTCGTATAGGTGTTGTGTGCATCTCAAATTAGTTATTCTGAGTCTTCATTTCTATGTTGATACTTGATCGATCCGAAAGATCGCCGGAGTTAAGTGTGTTTTGTGGTGATTCAAACTTCAAGCATTTTGATCGAACCGGAAATCGCCAGAGTTAAGTGCTTCGTGGTCGGAATATTGCCAGAGTGATCGGAGCATCGCCAAAGAAGACAGTATAATAAACATGGTGTAAACGTGTCTGCGGAGGTAAAGCACAGGATGTAAATGTGTCATTTACTTCTATTTTTTTTATTATCCAGGCAAAACGTCTTTTCACGTTGAGGGGGGGATACATTAATGCAACCAGAATTCGTCGAGGGGGTAAGACAACATTTTTTTAGAAATAGGGGTTAAGGGTGTCGCTCGACACTAACTACAGGAAGTAAAATTACAATTTACTTATATGCTAATTTAATAGAGTTCAAGTTTGACTCTTATGTGTAAAATTCAAGTCCTAAACGTGAAAATTTTAGAGCCTCTTGCTTTACAAACTCAATTTTGTTATAAAATATTATGTATTTATTTTTATTATAACTATATACATAATAGCTTTTATCATGTAATTCACTTATTACATTTTATATTTACTCATATGGGAATTTACATAATAAGTGAATCAATCAGACATTGTATACAAAGGTCAAACTAATTTATCTATTAAATGAGTTTATGTTAGGCTCAAGCTTAGGGGCGGACTTAACATGTTACTAGAGGCAGTCCTGCTTCCTTTGACGCTCCAACGGTAGTTAAATTTTGAAAACAATTAACGTTTTTTCGATTTCATTACCTCTTTTTATATGAAACATTGCCCCTATAAAGATTTTTAGATCCGCCTCAAACTTAAGTGAGTTCATTTTCTCCTAGTGAACATCAAGTTCGAGTAAATCACAAGTAACTCTAGTGTCTCACACCCCTACTAGCTAGGGCCATGCTTAATCTTCTTTTAGAGTCATCTGTTTTCACAATCCACATAAAATCGTCATGTCACTACTTTTAAATCACATGTGAACTGGTATAAAAATAGAACAGAAATCTGAATATTAATTAGCCAAACTCCCAACTTTATTAATTAAAAAAATTGACTCAAAACTTGAACTTACAATCCCTAATACCCAAAGCTAGATATTTATAACCTAATCTATCACGTTAGAGTTAATCTAGGATTGCTGATATATGTAATATTCCAGGACATGAAAATTACAACCAATTATTAAATCATAAAGACACTTGATCACGTATATTATCCGCTCCTCAATTGCCTCTTTGCCTTGCACGCCAGTCGACCTCACCAAGTTCGGGATTCCCAACATGAAAATGTTCGGCAATGTTAGCTACTTCAAAATGGAACACACAAATATATATATATATATATATATATATATATATATATATATATATATATATATATATATATATATATATAGTGATTCATTTTAGACAAGACCATGTAACCTAAAATCACTTTAATGTTTATAAAATCTTCAGTTTTTTTTGTTTGGTTTCATACATTATTGATGGAACACGTAGAGTGATATTCTACCTTAAACGTTTGTGAGTATTTTGGTCGGGGACACAAACGGATTCATGGAACTTTTATCCTTAATTTGATATCTCACCATGTGGGTGAGGCGCACACTAATGTTTGCTTTTCTGATGACAAGGAATCCAATGACCAACAAGATATGCACATGCATAGAACCCAATAAGACATGTTTAGGAAACAATTCACATGTAAACTAATGATGACTTTCTGAGGGAAATACATATGTACATGCATTTATAACCCAATACCCTATTTCACTTGATGTGCCCCATCAATTTTTTAACACCAAGCTTCATTGCGCGCATTAATAAATATCGGACTACCAAGAAGCTATAGAGGCTGAATTACACCAAGTTTACACCATGTTTACACAACTTGTCGAGGACGCTAAACTTACATCACAATGGCCATTCTAACTAGATTCATTTTCCCTATTTTTGATCCAAAGAACGGAGTGACCTCTCTAACTGTTTTCGCTATCCTTACAAGCAATTGCCATTAAATTTGTGAATGTGTAAATGATCTTAATTTCATCTACATAAGTCTACACATGTGTATGTTGGAATATAATATCACTGTACCACTTATATATCTTTTTTAACACTAGGACATTACACTACATACACAAAGTGAAATAGGGTGTGTAAGCTCATTTACAAAAAAAGGAGAGAGATGCAAGAGTTTGTGATTGACCCCCTCTCTGTCTACAATATACATAAAGGGTTTAAGTAGAGATGCAGACGAACCTAAAACCGACGGACATACCCGAAGCTCTCAACATTCTAGACGAGTATTTGGATATGAGACTGGTATGGGAATATAAAAACTTTCGCGAGTATGGGATGGGTATGGTATTACTCACCCCGTTTACCCAAAACATGCATACTGGTTTACTCGAATCATATGTAAACATTTTCTTTTTCTTTCTAGAATCCTTTGTTCTAATTCACTAATTTTTGGTTTTTATATTTCTAATGAATTTATGCCGACGCGTGAAGTAAAACGTAAGCACAAACAAACGCAAACTTTTCGCAAGCTAGCGTAAAACATAAACAAACTCATTACGAGACAAAAAGGAGTTAAAGACAAAAAATCATTGCAAGATAAGAACCATGAAAAAAAAAAAACTAAAGAAGAGCACTATTCATATGGGGCTTCATGTTTTGTTATATAAATATAAATATAAATATAAATTTCATTGGGTAACAAAACTATATTTATATATATAAATATTAATTTCACTAGGTAATAATATAAAAAATTAAAATAGTAAGAAACATATTTGGAAATCGAAACGAGTAACTTATAACATACTAATGGGCATACCCGATACCTAACGGATATTGAGCCGGGTAGAAGACACACTTTTATAAACTATTATGAGATTAAAATTACTAATACTTGTCCCGAAGTTATTCCATCCCTAGTTTAAGGGTGTGTATTTTCATCAATTTGATTATTTTTAAGAGACAAATTAAAGTAGTTGTAATGATTGTGTATGTACCGGGTCATGATCCCATTACATGTCAAAGTTCATGGAATGAGAAATCAAAGTTCATGGAATGAGAAATCAAAGTTCATGGTATTATGTAGAGCCCCCCCCCCCCCCCCCCCCCCCCCCCCCCCCCCCAATAGAATTCGGCCCAAACATGTATTTTCTTTTTAACATTTTTGAGTGTGCTCTTTGCCCAAAATATCTCAGGCCTTACGTGGATAGTAAATAGAAATAGAAAAATCAACGTTAGTTGGTTGGGGTGGTTACAAAATCAGCACGCTTCTTTTTGCGTAATGTTTGTGTTTTGCTAGTTTATAGCAAATCATTTTTTAAAAGTTTGTTAGTTCGAAAAAAATGGCTTGCACTTATGATTGATGTTGCTCCTCGTTCAAAAAGCGAATTTTGAATTGGTGTTGAAGCTTACTTCTTAAGATGGTTTGCTAATTTGCATGGACTATTTAGATATGGGACTGAGATACATAAAAGTGGTTTTGATAGGCTTATAAAGGGGAATTCACTAAAATAGACGTTTGACTTACTTAAAATAAATATTCAAAGCGTCTACACATAGAGCTTCACATGGAGAAAGAGTTTGTGTAGCCTTTTTCCTGTTTTATTTCCCCCACGATTTTTAAACGGACATTATGTTTTCATACGGTAATTTTTATAAATTACACAAAATTAAAGAGAATAAAATGGCCTTTAGTTTGGTCTATATATTAAAAATATTATCGTATTAAAAAATTATCCCTATTTAAAAAGCATGAGGAAAATAAAAGAGGAAAAACTACACATATAGGCTTCAGTTAAATCCATGGACTCTTCCTCTGATATAATTTGTAGAGTATAAATTCAGACACATAGACAAATACAGAGTGTATGTAGACTCTTTAAACAAATAACTCTTTAAACAAATGACTCTTTACTATCGGATCTCAAGATGCCTCCATCATAATTTAGAAGTCTATTTTTTAGACAGTTGGGACAAATGTTACGTTCTGAAGTGAATAGATTTTTGTGTATTTTTTAATTTTTGGACTTCAAATGTTTATTTCAGTTAAATTTGTTTGGTGAATGTTTATTATTCATTTTCCCTTATAAAATGGCTTTTGAAAAGGTGACTCAAAAGTCAAAACTAGGAGTTAGATTGACTCAAAACTAGGGGTGCTAAAAGGATTTTGATTTTAGTTTAATTAGGTGAATTTTAACATAACCTATATATTTATTTATGTAATAATCATCAACTCTTACTTGAAAATACATAAAATTGAGTTGTATTTTAGGTTGTCATGCTTAATCCTTTTCACATTCTTGATTTATTACATAGGTTCATACAGGGGCGAACCTAGAGTGATAGGAGTGGTAACCTACGTTGCCCTTTGACGCTTCGACGGTAGTGTAAATTTTGAAAAAAATTAACGTTTTCTTGATTTCGTTACCCCTTTTCATTGAAACGTTACCCTATCTGGATTTTTTAGATCTGTCACTGGGTTCGTATGTCAAGTTTAACGGCCTGTCCGTGTCATCATTGATGACACGTGTCCTCTTGCCTACACGTGTCCTCTTATATGTACATGATTATTTTAGGATATATAGCTCATGTTTTTGTTTGAAACTGTGGGTATAAAACGATCGAGTTCCTTCTTGTTATGGCATACCGAGACAGCATGCATTTCATACCTGCATGCATACAGTCGATCTCTTATATGTGTGATTTTCACGTGACAATATTATTTTATTAACGTTGTTGAGTATCGAACGCATGCCTTAGTACCATGCATACATGGGTCAATGCGTGAAGTTGTCTCTATATTTGGATACATGACAAACAGAGAATCTTGATATAGATTCTATATATGACTAGTGTATGTGAACAATGTCTAGCAGACATCCTCGTACACGTGGCATTATGCACTGCGCAATGTCGACATCATGCGACTTCCCAAGGTTGAACATAAACATCGAAAATTACGAAAATATATTTTTTGACCAAAAACCTTCGTTACAAGGGGAAGGGACACCATCGATGACCCCTTTGGTAAATAGCGTTTTTCACACGGTAAGGTGCCGCCGGCACAATTTCAGGTGAGCGATGAAGGTGTAAAACGGTGACTACTCACTGAGTGGGGAAGAGAAGAGAGAAGGGAGAGAGAGGGGGGTTAGTGGTGGGTCCCAACATTTTTCAACAAATCACAATTTTTTATTTTCTTTTAAAAAAAAAGGTTTGCCAGTCTTTATGTGTTTGAGCACCCCTAGTGATTGAGTGCAAGATGAGAAATGGAATGGTAAGTTGACATGATATTATTGATTAAAAAAAGTTTACCACTTCCATTTATGGAGTGTCCCTCCCACCCTAAACATTCCTTATTCAAAAAAAAAAAGTCTTCATCAAATTAGTCAGCGTTATCTCTGCTAATTAAAAGCTTACACATTAGTTGAGACGGTTATGATTTAACCTATATATTTTTTTTCTAGATGACTAAGATGGCTAATCATAGAATGCAGCCTATGATTTAGACTGCATTGGAAATAGCTAAAAAGAATGTCAATATAAGAAGCTTTATATATATATATATTCTATCCCTTATAAATATGTAGAGTTAAATATATAATGTGTTAACGAATAGTTTATAAACATCTATTGAATGAGATTTTCTGTTCGTGTTCATTCATTAAGGAAAAGAACATGTTCACGAACGCTTCACAAACACAAATAAAATCGGCTAAGAGGCAATGGCTATAGGTGGATGATGAGAGGGAGCAGCGCTAGATCTTGAAGCACTAATCATTAAACGGAGGTCGATAGTATTTTTCGATATGAATAATTAGAAAGAAAGTGGAATGGTGCATAAACAAGTTGGAGATAGGCAGTGACGCAACTTAGTGGGAACCGGGGGTGCACTAAAAATCTTTAATGAACAACATAAACAAATGAACATAAACGAATGCTCACGAACAGTTTACAGAACGTTCACGAACACAATTGAACAAACGAGACATTTGTTCGTGTTCGTTCATTTAACTAACCGAACGAAATTTCTTATTCATATTCGTTCATGAACTAAACAAACGAACGTAAACGATCCACCAAACAGTTAACGAACTATTCACTTTACATCACTATTAAAATATCTCATTTATTGTTATTTTGTTTTTAGTCCCAATACAATAATTTAATATAATCGTGGATTTTGTCTTCATTGTGGTGTGTTTCACTGTATTTGGTCTCATATATTTCTCCGTCCTTTTGGTGGGTTATAGGTAGTTCGTACGTGTATTCGATATAATAGTATAATTAAAGAACCATGAATATATTTTTTGATAGTAATATAATTAAAAAATGTGTTTGATATGTTGATTAATTTGTATTGTGAGAATAGGTAGAGGTTTATGTAAGAAAATATAAAAGTGTGAGAAGGATATGAAAGATTTTGAAGGTGACACGTGTCCCTTTTTATTTTGGTAGTTTAAGGGTATAAGTGTAATTTAATTAATAAAATCTAATTATGGAATGAATATATGTAACCGATTTTAGGCAGTTATTGTAGGGATTTTCGAATTTGAAGGCATACATCTTACAAAGAAATAACACCCTAACTCATAAAAAACCACAGCATGTATATTGAAGGCATACATCTTATAAAGAATAGAAATATAACAGAAACAACACACTAACTCATAAAAAAACACCACAGCATGTATATTGAAGGCACACATCTTATAAAGAACACCCTAAACATTGAATATAACAGAAATAACACCCTAATAAATCAAGGACCTTTGTACTCACATTAAATATAACAAAAATAACATCCTAACTCATAAAAACACCACAACATGTATATTTAAGGCATATGTCTTACGAAGAACAAAAATATAACAGAAATAACACCATACAATTAAAACACATTGTATGAACATTGAAAAAATACCATGGACTAAAACATCCAAACGAGACGTAATTTTTTCTCTACATAAGCATATCAATATGGTACTTATATTAAAGATAAAAAAACACTCGTTATTATGGTATAATTTAAAAAAAAAAAAAAGAGTTACGTATAAAAAGTTATTGACGTTTAAAAAAGAAGGGGGAACTTGCATGTGCATTAATGTTAGTTTCTTAATTTAAAAATGTTAAATTACATTTATACGTTTAATCTAAAAAATTAATTAGTTTAATAGTCAACACTAATCGTTTAGATTCTTTCTTATTATTCTCACTTTTATATTTTCTTACAACAACCTCACCCGTCAGAAATTATATATACGAGGAAGTAATAACATATAATACATGTCATTGAAATATGAGTTTGTTATGTATAATATGAATAGTCTTATTGTCGCGGATTACCTGTCCTATATTATAAATATAAGTATATATGCAACAAAATCAAGTTATTGATTTTTCATTAGTGATATAATAAATTGTTGGAATGTATTATGTTGTTGTAAAGGGAACAATAAGTTATTGGTTTTGCATAGCGTCTAACAGTGAGAAAATACTAAAAATTTCACGAAAAACGTTACTATACTTATACAAATATATATATTTTTTTACTTTTTAAAACTCTAACTCTAGGAAAACGTACAAAGTATATCTCAATTCTTTTCCCTGATTTTAATAGTTATAAAAACGAAGTTGTCAAATTATATTATTATTATTATTATTAATTAAATTAAATTGCAAGCTTATTATTGTTTCTATAAATTACTGTAGCTATCGCTTTGCTTCTTGCTTTGGCACGTTCCTATTTTCTTTACACCTCACTATGTAAGGATTTGACTATAAAAAGTTACCTGCATTCTCACTACTCATCATCTGGTACTTTCATATGCTTCGAGAGAGAGAGAGAGAGAGAGAGAGTTGACGGAAAAAGGAAAATGGTTCCGGCGGTGGAAGACTGCCGACCACGGCGGCGAGTGTAACCCTTAAAGCTATTTAATCGAAGAAAGTTTGATGGTACAATATGTTGTTACAGAAATGGAGCGGTAGTACCGGTGGATCTATACGGAGGTCAGAGGCGTTAGGGTTTTGTCAAGGAGTAAAGAACGAGCAGAGGCGAGACGAGGATGATGGTGTCCGGATCAGAAAAAGCGAATAGATGTAACAAAGCGATTGAACCCAGACTGAGCCAGCGAGCTAGGGTTGCGGCCACTTGATGGACTCCGGTGACGGTGGTCTTGAGGAACTCAAGGGTGCGAATAGTGAAATCAATCATACTTATGTTTTATAATTATTGTTATAATTTGAAGGTGAAAAATGTTTAGAGTTTTTCGTTTATTTCATTCCATTTTGTGGTTTTGAGCTGCGTATTAACATTGTGATCGAATTGTTCTCTATAGGATTTGGTGATTTCTAAAAGTGATTTTGTTAGAGATATATATTATATCCCCACTTGATTTGTTACTACCATAGCAGGTTATGCATGTGGTAGAACTTTTTTGTTTATCTCTGTGTTTTCTTTGATTCACCTACACCTCAAGGTATGATGCCTAACTATATATTTTATCTTTTGAAAAAGTAATAAATATTATGATTATTAGGAGTAAATATACTAAGCCTTTTAAAGTCACTCGAAACCTTTTAAATGCAAATATACAAGAACAAACTAAGTTTAAGTATAGGTTTTAGTAAGATTTGTATCTAGACGTCTAAACGCCATACATACTCAACATCGATTCGACCATATGTACTCAACATTTTATTAATAAAAATTGAATAACAACGTTTTATAAAACATCGAATAACACCCTAGCGGTAAATGATCAAGTTTTATGGGTAGATTAAAGTTTGTTAGAAATGTAATTCAGTTTATATTGTCTTGATGAAACTCAAGTGACTAACACCCTAGCGGTAAGTGATCAAGTTTTATTAGGTTTATATTTTCTTTTTCTTAATGAAACTCAAAAGTGAGAATGTCAACTCCTCAACATTGATTATGTCTACTATCGTTTTTCTTAATGAAACTCAAAAGTGAGAATGTCAACTCCTCAACATTGATTATGTCTACTATCGTTAGTGTTGATTATGTCTACTGTCGTTACGTGTTTAGGCAACCAAATTTTCTATTCCTTAATGTTCATGATGCCTATCATCACTATTTTCTTAGCCGACACGCTTCATCCGCAGCGAAGCGCGGGTACAATTACTAGTTTAAACAAATTACTCAAGGACCCCTCTCTCTCTCTCTCTATATATATATATATATATATTGGAGAGTTCAAATGAGAAGAAAATTTTTGTAAGAATAAAAAGAATAACTTTTAAACCAATAGAAATTCTCCATTTACTTCATTTAATGTGTGTATTTAATATTATGAAAAATGACATATAGGTAAATCTATAATTGTCATTAATTAGCTAATTAATTAAACTTGTAACTCATTTTTTTAATATATTTTTTCAAGATACAATAATTTGTGTTGAAGAACAATTTTCGACATGTGTAGGATAAATTTTAGTATGTGTAGGATAAATTTTGAAATGTGTAGGGTAAATTTACATGTGTGTAGGGTAAATTTCGATAAATATAAGATATATGTAGGATAAATTTTAAAATGTATAGAATATAATGTTTTTGTTTTATTAATGAAAAATAACATAACTAATGAGATGAGTTATAAACTATTTAATGTTTTACCATTATACCCTTTATTCTTTTTCTTCTCATATAAAATTTCTTTTTAAATGAACCTTTATATATATATATACAGAGATAGATAGATAGATAGATAGATAGATAGTCTTAACTATGATACATATAATTCATTATTTAACCAGATAACTTTTTCCATCTTACTATATCTGGCCATCATGTAATCATCACATTAACTTTATTTTGAGGTTATCTACCTTCTACTTAACATTAGTCATTAGTCATGTAATGAACACACCATAAAGATATATTTTTGTCTTTCGTTTATGTATATATGCATAAAAAAAGAATAGACCTTTCTTTTTGTTATTGGAAAAGTTGTATTCTCATTTATTTGTTAACCTGTTAGAGCATTCATAATAGTTAGAGAAAAGATAAAATGTAACTGTTTATTTATAAATATATAAGAGATATTGTTTATTCGTATAATTTTTTTATTATCTTTAAAAGTGGTTGTGAATGAAAAAAAGAAAAACAGGAATGACAAAGATATAAAAGTATTATTTAATTAAAAGTTTAAAAAAACAGTAATTTTTAGTATAATTATAAGAATAGAGTTAATGAATTTAATGTTATTCTCATAATTTGAAACTAGATTTTGCTTTGAATATTAGTATTAGTATTGTTATTATTATATTATTATTATTGAAACTAGATTTTTCTTTGAATATTATTATTACTATTATTATTATTGCTATAATATAATCGCTTTGGTATTTTGTGTATTGTGATGCATAAGTTTCCAAATTCTGAGACAAGTGACACTCTGACTCAATATTTGTGTAACATCGTTTATTTAAAGTCGCCAATAATTCACGTGATTACACGTGGCCCACGTCAATGTAACGATGTAAAAGAAAAAACAGAAACTTTATAATATCTTAAAGAGTAATGTGGAGTGACTTGAAAATAAGATGTTAAGTGATATGTATGCGACATGTTAACGCGACTCAGTAATAGACGTGGTACAAAAACGAGGCGTGAAACAGTGACGTTATTCGACATGTAACGCATACTTTTTGTTATTATTTTATATTTAATTTTTTTAAATATAGTCAAATTACATAAATTAAAAATAAATTACAAAAATTAAAAATAAACTTACATAAATTTAAATTAGAATCATATAAACATTAATCATCGTCTTCGTCTTTGTCTTCATCAAGGTCGTTTCTTGGAACTCTCTAAATGTATTCAATCAAATCCGCTTGAAGGTTGTAATGTGTTATATTATGTTTAATTTCTTCTAAGTTCTTTTCTTTCTCTTCATCACTTAATTCTACGATGTTTAGTTGACCCGGCTCCTCATAATATTCGCAAATTGCTTGTCCCTATCCTCCAAAATCATTTTATCTAAAATGACGCACACATAAATCACATTTCGAACTCTAGATTTTTACATAATTCTACACGGCGTCTTTAAAATGTGTCATCTTCTCTGCAAAACAGCAAAAACTCGTTCGATATCTTCACGCGCTGCCATTTGAGCACCGTTAAACTTATGTCTCTTTTCTTCTAATGTTGTCCCCCATGTAAATGATTTTACAAACATGGCATAATCCGGGTAATACCATCCGTTAGACAATAACCGTACTTATACTTAGCACGTTAACAAAAAAAGAAGTTTCCAGTCCAACACCGTTTATATAGTCGTTGAAAATGGATGATTGATTAAAATACTTAAATCGTTATTTGAAGCAGGCACACCAAAAATGTAAGACCCTATCTTACTTTACTTGAATTTCTATTAAAATTTCGCATTTTGATGTGTGAATGCGAATACACATCACTCATATTTACGAGCTTATTAGAACTTTTTTCAACATCTTTAAACAATTTAACATGTTATCGTTGGTTAGATTTATTATAATCAAAACCAAATGCGGAAGCTTGAACTTTGATCGTGTTCGCTTCTTCATATAGCTTGATCCACCTCCGATGCTCCCAAACATCACCTATATTTCATAATTTATGAAATACATAAGTCATAAATAAATTATAACATAACCGAATAAACATGAAGTTTTAAAAACAATAAAAACAAAAACTTTATCTCAGACCCCACCATAAGCTACGGTGGCCACTGTAGCTTACGGTCCAGCATTACGGTCCTAGCTCGCTGTCTTACGGCTAAGACTTCCAATTTCAATCAGCAGCTGCCTACCATAAGCTACGGTAGGCCACCGTAGCTTACGGTGGGCTGCTGCAGCTTTATTTTAAATTCTACCCTTCGGTTTGGTGTTTTTACGAAAAAGGTCTAATATGAAGCATTAAACCAAAACGGCTTATGCTTTTCGCCTTTACATTACCAAAGAGGTCTATCGTATTATAAAACTTATTTTTAAACAAATATTAGAGTCGTTTACCTATTTTATCATTCGAGGGTATTTTGGTCAACTTAGACCCTTCTTTACGACGAATGACTTACAATATTATGTTTTGACCAAAACGAACATTTAACCATAATCTATGTAAAATCATTATGTTCTTAAGAACATAATGATTACAGATTAGATTATTGGATTTACCTTACCTAAAGTAATCCCTTTTTCATTTAGGACTCATTTAACTCTCATCGGACCTTTTAGTCCTGGTTGAGAGTTTGACCCGTTACACGTACCTGGCTCGGGTCATAGCATTGACCCGTTTAATTACTTTGCACTACTAGTTACTAATTAATAGCGATGCGAACCAAACGCCATTTCCCTGTGATTACAAAAACTCGAGAAGCGTTCATTAGATATTATTGTCAAATGGTGATATCATCACCATTTGATCCATTTGGTCTAAATGACCATTTTATCATCACGAGATGGTATTTATTTACCATCTCATCATGTATCCGTTTCAGTTTACACCACATGATCATATTACTTAAATTTGTTTCTCAATTTATTCGATCCGTTATGGCATACGCCATAGGGTGTCTATATCAAAATTTAATATTTGTCAACTCGTGACTGAATTGCCATTTTACTCTTTTATTTCTTATGGCTTACACCATAAGGTAATTTTTCCAAATTCCTTGTTTATTTGTCATTACATGACTAAATTACTGATTTACCCTTTTTACCATCAAAGATGATTTATTACCATTTTCACCTGTTTCGACCCATATCGATTCAAGTCGGAACCTTGCATTTCATATCTCAACCCGATTACCAAATTCACTTTTTCTTAGTCAATTACATAAGTAGATTTTCTATATTAAGGATGTAAGTTTTACTTACCTTGAAATCCAATTTTGCTCTTTCCGCGTACTTGATCCGTTTGACCCGCTTCTTCCCAAGCCTCCACCTAGCTTGTCAAGCGTCAAACTATCATTTATCATTCGCAAGATGGTTAGGTTAGTCATCATTTAAAACGACTATTCCACCTTACTGATTTTATATCAAATTTATCATTTGATCTTATTATAGGTCAGTTTGACTCTTAAAAGTCAACTGCCTATTTACACATACAAACTCACGGATAAGTTTAACAACTCATTTAAGTATTTCGTTAATTACCCGGTAAGCGCTATTCTTAGGACACCATTATAGCTACGTTTTCCAAACCAAATTCATGTTGTCTCTTTCACTTAAACAAATTTAAGCGATTGTTAACATCAAGTTAACTTAGCTTTTGATCAACTATGCTAATTTATCCGTTAGCTAGGTTTTCATCTTTATGTAGCAATCCATTTCATCATATTATTAGACATTCATCCGAATACCTAATATTACCAATTTAACATCTATTAACATTAACTAAACATCTATTTCATCATATCATACAAAACTCATTTCAAGTCATGTATGATTACTTACTCGAATATCTAATTTGTTCGAGTATCTTACAAATGCATACAAGTATGATGATCATAAACATTCCTACATTATTAATTTCATCATATAGTCAAGAACCCATTTCATTATTTACTTGTTAATCACTAACAAGAAATCTTACATCAAATTGTGTATGATTTCTTTAAGTTTAACGAAATCAATCATATACATACACTTAATTTCATCTTTGGATCATAATCCAACTATCTATTTGTAAGTATTCAACTTGTCTCAAGTTATGATTTTTCACCAATCTAGGTTTTGAGACGTACCTTATGATCCCCTCGATTAGGTGATCGTTTATATGCGTTCATGCATCGATTCCGAGCTCAATTCATCCTTTAATTTGATGATTTAGGAAGAACAAGGGTTTGCCCCTTGTTCTCCAGCCGTAGAACACACACACATACATATTCACTATGTGTTTTGTCTTTTAATTTTTGATATTTATAATACAAGTTCCCTTTTTGGCAGCTTTGGTCCCTCAAGTTTAGTTTTGATTATGAATGAGATTACAACTTATTGTTTGGTTACTTGTATACATGTTTTTAACTAGGTTTATTTGTTCCTAGTCATTTTGTTTATAGTTTAACTTTCACCGCTAATGGTCTTTTACCCACTTTTTAATATTAACGTGGTTTGATCACCAAACTTGTTTTTTGGGTGTTACAAACCTACCCCCTTAAAGAGGTTTTGTCCTTGAAACATTTCTTACGTAGTTCCTGGGGTTCAACCCAATGGACTTGGTTTCGTTTTCACCTAAGTATTGACCATATTTTAATTATTCAAAAGTTCTTACCAGGAAGGTATGGCAGTGCCTTTTAGGCTCCAAGGTGCATGCGCCCTTCATATGTAAGGCCTCATGTGCCATTTCTTTCATCTTGTATCCCTTTTCTTTACTTGATCGAGTCGTCATTTCCCCACTCGGTCATATGTATCTGTCAACATGCTTATTCCACGCAAACCTTATACCGATAAGCGCATTCAACAAATTTGAAATCTAATTTTGATCTTGACTGATCTTGTCGGTTAGACTTATTAGTCACCGGTTACCTTATACTTCATAATTTAGGTACACTTATATTGCCTTCGCAAGGCTTTTACTAACTTTCGAGACCATAGTCTCATGGCTCGTGTCACAAGGTAACCGTTTACCATATTATATGTATATATATATATATATATATACACACACACACATATGTATATATATATATACATATATATTGATCGTGATTGCATCACATCATGTTAAATTTTATATCTGTCCTTTTCGTTTTCAAAAGTTTTCTTTTACTTAGCCTCTTAAGGTGAGGTCTTTAATGCATCATTCCTCTTGATTCGTGATCCCAAGGTCATTTTGACCTTGTAGATTATTACACTATTCGTAACCCGAAGGTCGTGGTGATCCTTTAGATCATCCTTTTTCCCGTGTCGTTCTTTAAATATATTTGGTGTCAATGCACCTATTTTTTACTTGAAAGGAAAAATTATTTACGTTGTCTTTTTCACCAAATCATGGCTCCCTTTTACCATGAAGGCTAATTTATTTTACTTCAACTATGGTCCTCAGGCCATGTTTGATCCGGTTTATTAACATTTTCGTTATCTATGACTCTGCGAGTCATTTATGAATCACTTTCACTTTTCGGATCTATTAGTCGTTTCATCTCCATTGGGTGATGATCATTTGCGTCCAAACCTGGCGCAATGTCAACTAGCGTTGACCACTTGTCACCACCGAGTCACAACTACCATCTGTAGTGGCAACCACAGCATTTTGTGTATGTTGCCCCAAACATTTATTCAGATCAGACCCTGTCTGTTGATAGCCGTGCGCGCCTGCGCGATCGTAGTCCATGACTAGATCAGTTTTCGTTCGGAAAACTCTTCCGACTCTACGACTTCATATGTCATTTATGCGTCGGTTTGCCTTACGTTTACCGTTATCCGGTTTAAGCCTATATTTTCTTTACAACCCGTTACCTGGGGTTCTTTATCTTAATGTTTTAACGTTCACGTTATCCGTTTTGCGTCTTCATTTATATTCATTCACGACCCATTTTATGGGTTCATTTCTATTCCACGCTCCCATTATTCGGTTTGCGTCTACAGTATATTAATCACGTCCCATTACCGGGCTCATTATTCTTTTGCTTTAACGCTCCCGTTACCCGGTTTGCGTTTATTTTTTAATTCAATCACTATAATTTTTTTTGACTCATTTGGCTTGCTCGTGTGAAATCCATCACTTATGAGCGATCTAATCTAATTCTTTATTTAACCCATTTGACTTGTTCGTGTGAAATACATCACTTTTGAAAAAAAATCAAACTTTATTCTTTTTTCTAATCCGTTTTACTGGTTCGTGTGAAATCCATCACTTCTGAACAGTCAAGCTTTATCCTTTATCTAACCCATTTGACTTGTTCGTATGAAATACATCACTTTTGAAAAAAATCAAATCAAACATTATTCTTTTTCTAATCCGTTTGACTTGTTCGTGTGAAATCCATCACTTCTGAACAATTAAGCTTTATCCTTTATCTAACCCGTTTGACTTGTTCATGTGAAATCTATCACTTCTGAACAGTCAAACGTTATTCTTTTTCTAATCTGTTTGACTTGTTCTTGTGAAATCCATCACTTCTGAACAGTCAAACGTTATTCTTTTTCTAATCCGTTTGACATGTTCTTGTGAAATCCATCACTTTTGAACAGTCAAACTTTATCCTTCCGTTTGACTTGTTCATGTGAAATCCATCACTTCTGAACAGTCAAACTTTATTCTTTATCCGATCATCCTTTATGGCCGCACAGACCATGAATGATGATTATCATCATTTCTTTCTTTTCTCTTTTTATCTTTTCTACGATCATAGTCATCGACTTGATCATTTCCCGTGTAGGTACTACCTTCGTTTCTATGACCTCACAGGTCATTTATACTTTGGTTTTACGTGCCTTTTTGTCAACCATGGTTCTTTTGTTCATAATGACTCATTCCCATTCACCTCGTCTTTACCACATTGATAGTATATGTGTTTATTATAACAAGTTCATGATATCATGTGTTTATCATTTACTTGGCCAGAGTAAGCGATCAACACATGGTACACATGACCTTATTATAACTAACACAATACTTCCCATGTAAGTAAATCCTCCGTTCATATCCATATTTCTGATTTATTTGGTAAAACTTTGTTTAATTGTTATTTAACAATCATTAGTTTTTACTCTTCTCATCTCAAAACATATAAATGTTTTTCCCTTTTTATAAGACTTTTATGTAACCACATTTATCTATGTGATCTTTACTTTTCCTCAATAAAATCTTATTGAAAATTTTCTACTTGGATGATCACCCATCCAAGATTTTTGATCTGTACTCTTTTATATTTTATATTCACGATTTGTGAATAATGAGTATTACCCGCCCAATTTCTCTTGGGACCATTATCATGGATGGGTATCCCTTCTAGTTTTCCCATGCTTTAGTCGCGTATACAAACCGTTGTTCATTACATATATGTTGTATACTACTAGTTATACAATAATTTAAAGTGTTCACCTATGCGATATTTTCTTCATTGGCTTTCATTGCCGTTCCACCTTTATTTAATATCATCATTTAGTTTAGTTTCTTAACGAGTATGCTCTACTTATCATACTTCAGACCATTCTGTCATCGCGTCGGCAGATCATTAGATTCCCGCCATCTTCAGATGCGAGCATCCTTTAACCAAAACGTTTACATTGATTAGTAACATTGAAAATTAATAAGCGCCCATAGAATAGTACAAGGCTATCTACAATACTTGTTAGCACAAGTAATTCACTATTTGTATCGGTCTTTTATCATTTTATTTGGGTAACGTGCGTTCACACAATAACCCTATGTGTTATTTACATCACTTTAACTATGTTAGACCGCTAAATTTATAATAACCTACCAGATCATGCGACCAAGCCTTGAACCGAACACATTTGATCATTAACCTTAAGCTCTGATTACCAACTTGTAAGACCCTATCTTACTTTACTTGAATTTCTATTAAAATTTCGCATTGTGATGTGTGAATGCGAATACACATCACTCATATTTACGAGTTTATTAAAACTTTTTTCAACATCTTTAAACAATTTAACATGTTATCGTTGGTTAGATTTATTATAATCAAAACCAAATGCGAAAGCTTGAACTTTGATCGTGTTCGGTTCTTCATATAGCTTGATCCACCTCCGGTGCTCCCAAACATCACCTATATTTCATAATTTATGAAATACATTAGTTATAAATAAATTATAACATAACCGAATAAACATGAAGTCTTAAAAACAATAATAACAAAAACTTTATTTCAGACCCCACCGTAAGCTACGGTGGCCACCGTAGCTTACGGTCCAGCATTACGATCCTAGCTCACTGTCTTACGGCTAAGACTTCCAATTTCAATCAGCAGCTGCCTACCGTAAGCTACGGTAGGCTACCGTAGCTTATGGTGGGCTGCTGCAGGTTTTCTCTTGTTTGAAGTTTTAGTTACGATATTTTCCGTAACTCACTCAATGCTTCTCTCTTTTACCCGAAACTTGTTTCTAAATATCCGTAGAATATTTTCTACATATTTTATTCGAAATCCTTGACCCGGATTCTTATTTCTTAGGAATTACACATTCACTCTTGATTTATGCGTATATTCATTTTGACCCATTAAGTGATTTAAGTGTATAAACTTAAATCTCACTTCCTCTTAGTTTGTTTCTCGTTTTCCCACCAAAATATCTATTTACATTCCACCACAACTATACATTGTGGTGGATTGGTTATAAAAATTATATATTTTAAATTCTACCCTTCGGTTTGGTGTTTTTACGAAAAAGGTCTAATATGAGTCATTAAGCCAAAACGGCTTATGCTTTTCGCCTTTACATTACCAAAGAGGTCTATCGTATTATAAAACTTATTTTTAAATAAATATTAGAGTCGTTTACCTATTTTATCATTCGAGGGTATTTTGGTCAACTTAGACCCTTCTTTACGAAGAAGGACTTACAATATTATGTTTTGACCAAAACGAACAATTAACCATAATCTAATCTGTAATCATTATGTTCTTAAGAACATAATGATTACAGATTAGATTTACCTTACCTGAAGTAATCCCTTTTTCATTTAGGACTCATTTAACTCTCATCGGACCTTTTAGTCCTGGTTGAGAGTTTGACCCGTTACACGTACCTGGCTCGGGTCATAGCATTGACCCGTTTAATTACTTTGCACTACTAGTTGCTAATTAATAGCGATGCGAACCAAACGCCATTTCCCTGTGATTACAAAAACTCGAGAAGCGTTCATTAGATATTATTGTCAAATGGTGATATCATCACCATTTGATCCATTTGGTCTAAATGACCATTTTATCATCACGAGATGATATTTATTTACCATCTCATCATGTATCCGTTTCAGTTTACACCACATGATCATATTACTTAAATTTGTTTCTCAATTTATTCGATCCGTTATGGCATACGCCATAGGGTGTCTATATCAAAATTTAATATTTATTTTTCAACTCGTGACTGAATTACCATTTTACTCTTTTATTTCTTATGGCTTACACCATAAGGTAATTTTTCCAAATTCCTTGTTTATTTGTCATTACATGACTAAATTACTGATTTACCCTTTTTACCATCAAATATGGTTTATTACCATTTTCACCTGTTTCGACCCATATCGATTCAAGTCGGAACCTTGCATTTCATATCTCAATCCGATTACCAAATTCACTTATTCTTAGTCAATTACATAAGTAGATTTTCTATATTAAGGATGTAAGTTTTACTTACCTTGAAATCCAATTTTGCTCTTTCCGCGTACTTGATCCGTTTGACCCGCTTCTTCCCAAGCCTCCACCTAGCTTGTCAAGCGTCAAACTATCATTTATCATTCGCAAGATGGTTAGGTTAGTCATCATTTAAAACGACTATTCCACCTTACTAATTTTATATCAAATTTATCATTTGATCTTATTATAGGTCAGTTTGACTCTTAAAAGTCAACTGCCTATTTACACATACAAACTCACGGATAAGTTTAACAACTCATTTAAGTATTTCGTTAATTACCCGGTAAGCGCTATTCTTAGGACACCATTATAGCTACGTTTTCCAAACCAAATTCATGTCGTCTCTTTCACTTAAACAAATTTAAGCGATTGTTAACATCAAGTTAACTTAGCTTTTGATCAACTATGCTAATTTATCCGTTAGCTAGGTTTTCATCTTTATGTAGCAATCCATTTCATCATATTATTAGACATTCATCCGAATACCTAATATTACCAATTTAACATCTATTAACATTAACTAAACATCTATTTCATCATATCATACAAAACTCATTTCAAGTCATGTATGATTACTTACTCGAATATCTAATTTGTTCGAGTATCTTACAAATGCATACAAGTATGATGATCATAAACATTCCTACATTATTAATTTCAACATATAGTCAAGAACCCATTTCATTATTTACTTGTTAATCACTAACAAGAAATCTTACATCAAATTGTGCATGATTTCTTTAAGTTTAACGAAATCAATCATATACATACACTTAATTTCATCTTTGGATCATAATCCAACTATCTATTTGTAAGTATTCAACTTGTCTCAAGTTATGATTTTTCACCAATCTAGGTTTTGAGACGTACCTTATGATCCCCTCGATTAGGTGATCGTTTATATGCGTTCATGCATCGATTCCGAGCTCAATTCATCCTTTAATTTGATGATTCCTTGTTCTCCAGCCGTAGAACACACACACATACACATTCACTATGTGTTTTGTGTTTTAATTTTTGATATTTATAATACAAGTTCCCTTTTTGGCAGCTTTGGTCCCTCAAGTTTAGTTTTGATTATGAATGAGATTACAACTCATTGTTTTGTTACTTGTATACATGTTTTTAACTAGGTTTATTTGTTCCTAGTCATTTTGTTTATAGTTTAACTTTCAGCGCTAACGGTCGTTTACCCACTTTTTAATATTAACATGGTTTGATCACCAAACCTGTTTTTGGGGTGTTACAAAAAATGCATGTCAAATCCAAAGATATTGATATGCAACCACTTCAAGCATCATAGATGTGTTTTTATGATATCCACTGGTGTTGTGCATGCGCCACGCCCTTGGACAACTTTCCCATTTCATACAATCTAAACTACTGATCAAATTAGGGAAACCATGTCACTCTTCATGAGCCTCCAAAGTTGTTGTATGTCGCTAAATGTAGGTTTACTCAAATATCTTTTTAAATACAGTTCAACGACATACTTACAAAAATAATGGAGACCTTCCCTCGTCACTCGTTGCGACATTTTAATATATTCATCCATAATGTCGGAAGACGTCCCATAAGTCAATTGTCTAAGCGCGGTTGTGTAACATCCGTCAAAAAAACGGGTTCTAAAACACGCACCATTTTGTAACCAAGTTTATATTTTAATCTCTTTTCGTTGCATATTTATGTTAATCGTTTAATAGATTCATTATGTTAATAATATAAATAATAACAAATAATATATAAAAACATATTAGTACTAATACAAGGATATTATACACAAAAATTAAAAATAAATAAACATGTGCCGACCGGGGGACTCGAACCCGAGTCGCACAAGAGTACAAACGGACAACACACAGCTACACCACTCGCCCAACATCTGAAATGATTAAACCCAATAATTTGTTATATCATATTTCCTTTGCTCTGAATTCAAAAGAAGCCACCTAGTAATGGATGTAATCACCGGTAATCATCAAATAATCGTTTTCTTGCAATTAACTGAAGAAAACCGTTTCTAAACGTGAAATTGGACTAATTGTGATTGCTAACAAACCTCCATAACCGAAACTTCCGAAATCGAAGCTTAAATCGTGCGACCCTCCTCATCTATAAATAGGGAGTTCTGGAGCCATTAGAATGCACACACACTCCCAAATCTCCTTGCAAATCTCTGATCATCAGAACCTTCACCGGAATCACTATCCAATCGTTGGAATCCTTGTCGGAAATTAGAAGAAACTGACTGTTTGGTATAAGACTCCTCTAACCACTTTCATTCTATTTATATCATGAGTAGTTAATAGGGATTTATAAAAGAATCATTAAACTCACAGATTCAATCGGGTTAGCAGGTTATATTTTCTTTTATAAAGAAGATGAACTGGAGGTATTGTTTAAATGAATTAAAAATGGTATATAAACCGGGTTAGACATACAGTCCAATTGGTTGGACTGTGTGCATATGAAGTCAAGGTCCCGGGTTCAAGTCTTGTATACGTTCCGATTACTGAATTTAACAAAACCTTTTTATAACCCAATAATGAAACAAAACAGTAAGCATATAAGATTAATTAAAATCTTATTCTCAACGGGTTAGACACACAGCCCAATTGGTCGGGCTGTGTGCACACACGAAGCAAAGGTCGCGAGTTCGAGCCAGTTTCATGACACTGTCCCTATAATATACCAACCTTTTTATTAAATCAGAATATTGTTTGATCTAGTAAGTGTATAAATATAATTAAAATCCAATATATTCCGGGTTAGACACGCAACCTAGTTGGCCGGTCTGCGTGCACACGAACGAGAGGTCGCTGGTTCGACTCCCACATGCTGCGTATCCGACGGGTTCTATCCGATTTAATTCAAGAAAAAACATATTTTTAATTAACTAAACCTTTAATTATTCTCTCCAAAACTAAACTATTTTATAACCAAATAATATTATTTGCAAATAAAAGTTTAAACAAATAAAAATATAGTAAAATTTATCTAAATTAGCTAATAAAATGTGTAAATAATAAGTTAAGTAAAAATATTAAATTTAACCAAAAAGAATATATTTTCATCTAAATTATTATGTGAATATTTAGGTTAACCATATCGTCGCTTGATATTCTCAACCACTCAATCGTGCACAATCTTCATCGAATCGTAATCGCATCCACTGTGAGTAAATCTTACAACTCCCCTTTTATGTCACGTTTTTGGGGTGTATCACGTGTCGCTATTATTACCATTATGTGATCTAACGTGCTATGTGATTTTGTTTGTTTATTGTCATTTTGTGTTTATATTCTCATTACAGTCACTCTCTCACATTAGGCCTATTTGTTCCCCGTTACCTACGGGTGGAGCGTCACGTAGCCTAATATACTAGATCGGCTCCGTTTGATTGAGCCTTGATCTCGCAGCACATCGCTTATCGTGCTCACATGTACATTATTAGTGATGATGTGGTTTGTGATTTAGATTACATACACGATGTTCCCATATTTGGTTAATGCACATTATTATAAAATACTAAACATATCATTTTTCTTAATGATAAAATGGGATTCACTCGCCAACTTATGTTGACCCAAAGCTTTATTTTTACACATGATATAGGTGAACAGGTTTGAAGCGTGGATCACATAGGACATGGGCCTTAGAAGAAAATAAAATGTTATTTGCAAGTTTGTTTGGAACATTATAGTGTTTGTATGAATTATGTGTTGATTAGAATGTTTTAATCAAATTTGGAATAATAAATATTAAACTTTTATAAGAGTAAATGTCACGAGCTTTGATGAAAACCCAATAATCCCCCGACTACTTTATTCGCTGCGGGTCAGGGTGTGACAGGTTGTGACTTTTTGCAACATGGTTAATCTTAGATAACCACGTCCATCCTTTCTTTGTCGAAAAAAAATCATATTTACTTGATAAATCATTTGATGTTCTAAGAATAATTCCCGACTCTTACGAAAGCGACGTCTAAAAGTACCATCGTCATCATAATTCGGATTGAGTGAAAATTAATCACTATGTGCAGCGATTCGGTCGCGTACTATATATTCCACCTCTTTGGTGCTGAGGAGCACCCCTCGTCTTCCATAGTAGTTTCAATCACTTTTTGAACCACTTTAAGTAGGAATGTCAGTCTCTCATCATCTGACGAGAATAAAATAAAGTTCTCAAGCTCAGACGACGACGAAGAAGATGAACCTGAAGAACTTGAACCTTCCATTTTTTTAATTTTTTTTATAGAAAATGGGAGAGAATATGTAGTTGGGAAGATAGCAATGGATGATTTGGTGTGTTTTTGGGTGAAATATGTGATTATATATAGGGTTTTAAGAAGTTTTTTTAATAGAACTAGTCGTTCAACGGCTAGTTTAAACCAACCAATAAACGACGATCACGTTGTCTAGCTGTTTGCACACTATGCCGGTGGAAAAACACTCGCCCCACACACAACGCCTTTCACAACACGGGGCACGGGGTGGTTTGGTGGGTGTGGACTGGCCACAACTCCATGTTTAGATGCCCAAACCGTGTGGTCTGACACCAAGATTGTCCTACTCATCTATTACAATATAATAAACTAGATTTTTTACTCGTCGCGCGCGTTGCGGTGGCGGCGTACGCAAAATGATAACATATTGACTACAATTGACCAGACTCAATTCCAAATTAAATTTATGTAGAAAGGTATGATAACTCAAGTTTATACCGTCGAATCAAAACATATTAAATTTACGTCAAAACACAGTCCAACTCAAAACGTACATAAAAGAAAATATTTTATAATTGACCCGACTCATTTTCAAACAAAAACCATGTTAAAGTGTAGATGAAATCGAATTTTACACCGACACGTCCATAAAAAAAGTAACAAATGAGTATTAGGGTAACCTTAAAACTTTAGAAACGTGAGGTGGTGAAAGTGACATTTACAAAGTTAGAGGGTTACCTTTGACATTGTAGCAAAATTTGAGGGTAGAATGAGTTAAAAGCTACGTTAAAGTGAAAATGAACTCGAAATTATGCCCGCATCTCCATAAAAATTAAAATGTAAACTAGTTTTAAGGTAAGCTTGAAACTTTATAGATGTGAGGTGGTGAAAGTGACATTTATAAAGTTAGAGGGTTACCTATAACATAAAAACAATGTTTGGGGTAGAATGGGTTGTATGTCTAAAGTCTGAGTGTTAAAGAGAAGTTAGAAAGTATGAGGCCCTTTTTGTGATGTTAAAATTGGGGGTATAATGGGTTAATAGTTACATTAAAACGTAGACGAACTTGAAGTTATCCAACACGTCCATAAATATAAAAAAACGTAAGAAATTAATTTTAGGGTAAGTTCGAAACTTTAGAGACGTGAGAGGATGAAAGTGACATTTACAAAGTTAGAGGGTTACCTAACACAGTCCAACTCAAAACGTACATAAAAGAAAATATTTTATAATTGACCGACTCCTTTTCAAACAAAAACTATATTAAAGTGTAGAAAAAATCGAATTTATACTGACACATCCTTCAAAATGTAACAAAGAAGTATTAGGGTAGCCTCAAAACTTTAGAAACATGAGGTAGTAAAAGTGACATATACAAAGTTAGAGTTACCTTTGACATGTTTTGGCTATTAAAATTATATGTTCTTTTGTAGGTGCAAGAATCACCACTTCCACCACACCATCACCACCACCACTACCACCACACCGTTATCACCACAAGCAATGCACCAGACCTCCACCACCACCCTACCATCATCACCAAAAAAATAAAAAAAAACTCAGCCGTTGGATGAGACCCTAACCCCATCGTTATCACCACTAGTCGTCGGCCTCAGATGTTGACTTCGATTCTTTGAAACCCACCGACCTCATACATCTCCACCTAATAACACAGTTCTTTGAAACCCACCAGCCTCAGAACTATTACTGACGAATGGGTACGGTGGTGGAAAATTGGGGCCTAAGATCCTGACTTCATGTTTCATGGACTCTAGTGTCACACCCCAAAAACGTCGCAACGGAAATACAAATGTGGCAGTAACGGAGGTTTGTGCTCATAAGTATATTAGTGGACAACGCAAAATTAATTTTGGACATAAAACTTAATTAAAACGTAAAGTTTAGAGTTGAACGTTTAAATATAACCACAACCAGAACACAGTTGTTTGATCCTTATGGACATTAGTACACTTGGTCCCAAAAGTAGTTATAAAAGTTGTCCAAAACATTATTTAATACGACACGCATCAACAACCACAAGATATGCCAAACTCCTGAAGCCGAACTCAAGTACCTGAAGAACACCTAAAAATCAAGTATCAACATAAAGGCGGGTGAATTCACTTTTCAAATTGTAAACAATTTGTTTAAGGAAAACTTTCTTATTATGAATTTTATATCAAAAAATCCATATATAATTAAGAAAGTCAATTTTATTTCCTTATAAAAAATCCAAGGGCCAATTCTCTGATCGCAAGCGTTTTCTCTAAAAACCTTTGAGTCTTTGACACAAATCATCTTTCCAATATTTAATTATATTAAATTTCTAGCATCAAGTTTTCAGATTCATAGGTTTGCAAGGCCTACAAGCTATATATTAACAACAAGGATATAATCAATGACAGACAGTCACATGATATCAATTCGTCGTTTGACTTGACACGGAGCTACCGGTCACGAGGGGGTGTCAACCCGATAGATCTATCAACAATTTAATATTTTGTGTTGTACGAATTCCCCGAAGTCCCCACCAAGATGTATGCCTATTCCGATACCTACTCTTTTGAGATCAAGCAAATTCGTCACAACTTAGATTTAAATATTTTTAAATCTATACGGTCGTTTTACCCCAAACACCGTAATCCTCCCCGAAACAAATATATATTCAATCAATCTCGTTTCTCGCAAAACATATTTATATTCAATCAATCCCGTTTCTCCCCAAAACATATTTATTTTCAATCAAAACCGTTTCTTTGGAAACATATTTATATCATTCGTATCTCTGAAACCATGTTTTTCCTCAAAAACATAACATATCATTTCTAAACCATATTTTCCATTAAAATATATTAGTAATTTATATTGGAATGTTTTATACAAAAACTTATGATTATCCTTTTAAGGCGTGTTTTTCCACCAAAACGTTATATAAAACAATAAAAAGAGGGGTTAGTGACACTCAGCTTTGGGTGCGTTTTCTACTACCACAATTCCACAAATTGATCTACACGTCCTAATTTAAGTAGGAACGATTTGATAACTAATTATTCTACAAATCCCTAAGTTTTTCCAATACTTAGGATTTTCACACAACTTTGAGATTTTCTCGAAAAGTCTTTATTTTTTGTTATGTTGGCATGTTTATATATGTGTTCATATATGTATATATATATATTAAGATTTTTACGAGTTGAACGATTTTATTGGTGAACCAACTTATGTTATATCCATCATCACACCCGTTTATGCACGATATATCTATAATTTGCGCTTCGTAATATATTTACACAAACATGAACATTTCATCAAACATCGTAATACACGTACTCCGTCAACTTAATTTTATCATTTTTATAACATTTATACATGAAATAACTCATCAAGTTAACCTATGACTTTCAATGAAATTACCGTTTCAATAGTATAAGTGTACATGCATTGTCTTAACTCCCACTATCATGTCAACACTTAACCTATCACAATACACATACCCATGTCCACATATCATTTCATAACATGTAAAGTTCACCCTAGAAAAACCCGTTTTCGCGTACGTTGAAATATGCGTATTTTAACATTTCGGTAACGATTTTGGTCGTTGGAAGTCACGTATGACTAGCAAAACACCATGGATACTTAATAAATTAAAATACTTATATTTATCATACAAATCAGTTTATAACCTGATCTAAAACAGTTTTGCAAAAATCACTTTAAAAGCCGATTTTTACCGTTTTTAACGCATAGTCTTGTACCGAACTTTACTATAATCATCCCAAGTCGTCACGACTTCATGTTTTAACATAACACATGTTATTTACTGAATAAAATGGTACTAATACCCATGTTAGTCCAGATTTCATGTAAGTCACATCAAACATGCAATTTAACCCCTTTACTACTTTTTAAGCTTCATGTACAACATGCAAAGCTACCAAACTCATGACATAACTTCATATCATCATAACACATCATTTAGCATCATTTTAGCATGCTTATATTCTGTTTTAACTCAATTTAATCATAACATTTCATGTTCACCAACTTATGATCATTTAATGATCATAGATACATATGTACAAGTACCTAATGCATGATTATCATATCATCATCATCATCATCCAAGAACTTAAATGTATCTATAATACATTTATTTCATTTTCATATAATATTCATCATCATCATCATCAAATAATTGCATGCATTTATCCTTCACATGTATGAACATCCAAACAAAACCCACATGTACACGCATACACACACACAACACACATATATACTCAAATCATAAGAACTTTTTTAAAGAACATTTTTGATCATGCATGCAACCATATTTTTAAAATCACATCAATAAAAAATCAACTAATAACCAAAACACAACTCTAACCCATATATACACACATTATCGGCCATGTATACACACACATATGAACTTCCATTTTTATTTTGTTTAAAACCCGTTTGTTATTAGATTTCAAGTTTGTGAAGAAATTAAAGCTTTTGAGAAACTTTCCATCGTCATTATCATCATCAAGAACACAAGGATACAAATTTTAAAAATTAAGTATCTTACAAGAATTTAGTGGGTTTTGATGAGATTTTTGATGATATGGAGCTTAATCTTCTTTGGAATCACCTTGGAAACTCACTTGGATCTCAAACACCTTTGAAATCACCTTGGAATGGACTTGATTTTCAAAATCAAGAACCAAAATTTTGAAAATGGAAAGGATGGTGGTGGTTACGGTTTTGGTGAGAGAGAAGTGAAGGAATTTGTGATTTTTAATCTTGATGTGGAGTGTGCATGCAATTCTAATGATTGCAACTCATGTAGGCTCAGCACTTGTCAAATGGGAGAAAAGAGGCAAAAAGGTGGGCACTCTTGGCCGCCACCTACACCCCCACACACTCCATGCATACATACATACATATCATATATCCAGTTAAATAGGTATTTAACTACCAGATATTTTATCTCGCATTTTAGGGTAATTTAAATTGTTTTTATCATTCTATAAAAATTAGCTCGCCATAATATTGATGAACCATATATTATTTGCCTTGACCTTCGTCGTTTATATTTGTAAGATACGCGCGATATCGCGTAGTATGCGCTTAAACTCGCAAAACAGTGTTTTTAAGCGTTTTACTTAATTTTTCCTTACGGATATGATTAAAAATAGCATTTTAATTATAATGGAATATTTTTAGGATTTTAACATTAATCGAGCGGTCACCGATGTTCGTTTCGCATTTTGTTCGTTACGCAATAAGTGTTTATCTTATTTTTGCCAACACAATTTTTTAAAAAGTTTAGACTTGCCAATACATCAAATACCATCAATTAACACCAAATTTAATAAAATATTACCTTTATTCATTGATAACACGTGTCACACTAGTACGATATAGACTCAAAAAAGTCGAGTATGACATCCATCATTGTCGGATGGGGACGGTGGTGGTGGCTGATGGGGGCGATGGTAGCGGGTGGGGCGGTGGTCGCAAATGGGGGTGGAGGTCGCAGGTGGGGCGGTGGTGAAGAGATGTGAAGATGAAGGTGATGGTTGGTTCTTCAGCCATAGACGTGAAGGTGAAGGCATAGGCGGAGGTGGTGGATGGTGGTAGCGGTGGAGGTTTGAGGATAGTGGTGGTGTAATGGATGGTGGTGGCTAGCGGTGGTGGAAGGTGATTATTGGTGGTAGCGGTGGCGGTGGAGAGAAGCATATATATAGAGAGCGAGATATATATATATATATATATGTATATACATAAAGAGATAAAAGAAAGGGGTCTTTCTTTTTTATAGATATACATACATTATATTATATTTATTATTAAATTTCTTTTTGTTATAGTTAAAAAGACCATATTACCCTTGTGTGACCTAATTTGACGATAAAAATTAACTAGGTTAAGGCCAAAGGAAGTAATGTGCAAAATTTTGAAAATAGGTATAGACATAAAGGACAATTTTTGTAATTTACTCAATTATCTATGTGAGTTGTGTATCGTTGTTCAATTCTTCTTCCGCCTTCCCACTTGTCCACAAACGAATCATTGGTTCGAATTATCAACCCTCTATCATTGTGTCATTCGAATAAACATATTGACGCTTTGCCTAGGAAAGTTGAGGGCTTTGTTCACTTAAGATCCTTTTTGTTAGAGAGAAAAAAACATACTAGCTAGACTTACATATGTGTAACATTAATGATTTTCTAAAGAGAGTGGCCCTCATTTTAAACACACCATTTGTAAAAATCTGATGATTTATATTTCTTAGTGACCCCAACCATTTGTTCACACATCTAACAACATCGTTGATATTGTGTTATATTTCTTCATGACAAACAATTTTGTGTTAAAAATATCATGTGGGGTCTTTTGAATATTCTCGAAGGCTTAAGTACTCTTAAGTTACGAACCCTGACGTACACGCTCACTTATTAGTACATGTTATGGACTAACCTTGTTAGGGACACTATAGTACTATGTTCTTTTTCTATTTTCACCAAGTTTACACTTAATTTGGGTACAAATATTATTTTGGATATGCGATTTAGGTTCATAATTCTAGTACATCAGTGATCATCTTGGTGTAGTATCAAAAAAGTACATCCAAAGGCAACTCAACACATTTTGCGGAATGAATTTAGACTCAACTTTATGGCCTATTCATATTTGTAAGGAACCAATGATAACTTGGTTTAGGCCTAATGACTTCGTTTAGTAGTTTTAACCATGTCGTCATCTAGCCCGTTGTCTTACAAAGTGTGAAAGAAAATATAAACATAGTAGTTTTGACAATGTCGTCATCTAGCTTGTTGTCTAACTAAGTGTGAGAAAATATAAACAAAGAGTGAGAAAGCAGATTTGGACACTAAAAGTTAATGACAACAATTTCTAACACGAACGAAAACAAGACATGAAAATATTATTCTGGAATAACTAATATAACTCATTTTATTAAACAAGCTAACCTAAACACAACCTGATTAGTAGTTGTTTAAAAAGTGTTAAATATATAAAGTGGGATTTTGATTTTTTGTTATTTCCTCTATGTATTAAATTTGAAAAATGAAATTGTTTTTTCTCTTCGGACTTTTACCACCACTTATATTGAAAGCTTTATTTAGTAGTTCTAACCACTCATTTTCAATCCTTTTTTATTTGCTTTCTCTATTTTGAAATCAAATATATAAAACAATTAAAACTACAGCAGTTACAAAAACATTTTATTTCAACTTTTGTGTTTAATTATTATTTGAAGGATACGGCTGACTTGTCATAATCTAACATGGGATTCACATGCCACGCAGGCGGTCAACTCTCTGCATTCTTTATTGATTCAATAATTGCCAATCTAACTATGTACTTTTTCTTTTTTATCCTATCACTTGCATTTTTGTTAGAAGTTTTTGGGTTTTTTAAATGAATATTTAAAGTTGATTTTCACTTGTGTTATTTTTGATGGATTAAGAAAATTAAGGATTTAAGCTAGGTTTTATGTGATGCTGTCAATTTGAATACTGAGCTCACTTGGGTTTTGTCCCATTGTATATTACGTTAAAGAGTTCTACTTTTGTGGTGGCATAACGACTGTCAAGTGTCAGCTGACAGTATGGTTTTCCAGAGGAACGACCAAACCAAACTCTGAAGGCAGCGTGGGAAGACAACGTAGATTGGAGTGGGGCAATGAGACTCTCCAAATTTGGAGTGCAGTGGACAAACACAAGAAAGTCGTCATTCAAAAAAAAAACTATGTACTTTTTTTAATAGCTAACAGATGAAAGTCCGATTATCCGGGGTAATCTTATGATAAAAGGCGATGCTATACGTCCGCGATCACATATAATGTTATGTAGTCCAAGCGCACCATCTCTAGTTCTAGACGATACCCGTTGCTCGAAGGCCCATTGCGATAAAACTCGTCTGGGATCGGATTCCAACTTAAGACCAGTGGTCTCGAGTCCAGATCTTCACTTCTCTTCCTATATGAGTTAAGTATAGCTCATTGGCTATCAAGTCCTACTTGATTAAGTTTTTACATATCCACCCTTTGAAGAACTGAATCAAATGAAACAGAAAACGAAAATCAGTTTTATTTATTTCTCTTATAAGGAATTGAGAAACAATTAAAATGCAAAGGTGTGACATGTTTCTGTGGTCTATTTTAAGAATATACATGAACTTCTGAGTTTATCGATTCTCGGTGACAAAGTTGACGATGATAACGATTGAAAGAAATATTATATAAAGTACTCGAAATAAAGACAAACATCTAAAATCTCGTTGATCTTTGCTTCTCCAAAACTAGAAGTAAAACCAAACCAACGGATGTATTTGAAACTTATCATTTGGTCCTGGTTTACGTGGTCGTTCTCTATCTTTCCAAACATTACTTTTAGAAAAAAAATCTCGTTTTCAGGCTATAATTCATTCATCAACGAACCACAA